>VXBZ01005229.1:30858-85761 GCA_013399135.1 Heliornis fulica | reverse complement strand
TGACTTGACCCCCCCCCCGCTCCAAAAAAAAAAAACAAACCCCAACAAACCAGCTACTAGGGAATACTCCTAACTATTTACAGCTGTATTTTCTTTGAGTGAGCCTCAATCAATACTACACAGCCAAACACAGGTTAACCCTTTTCATTCTGCAACAGATGCAGGTATCAAACTGTTCCCCACAGTCTCCAACTACTATTAATTGGGGGTTTTTGATGCCAAAAATGTCACTCCAATGTCCACCACGAGGCACAAGATCTAACTAAATAAAATCAACAGTGAATGGGAGCTTTTTTTTTTTCTCTATTCATGCACAAAAGTAGCATAAATAAGCTTTAATGAGACTGGTGGTGGTCTGTTCTGGGAACTCAGTTGGAAAATATATTTAGGAGACCTGAGAGATGTTTGTTTGTAGGCCAAAATGAACACAAGAAACAGACTGAAAAGACAAGACATGCAGCTCAACTTCTTTTCAGCTTTCTACAGCTGGTTTACCACCTTGGATAAGAAACCAAAAGGGATGGTAGGTTATAAATCAGACTTGGGCTTGCATCTTGCAGCCCAAGATGTAGTAATAAATTCAGGGTGATTGCCTTAGGTATAAATGTAAGAATGATTTACATCAGCTCTTGGTTCTACAGAATTTTCCAAACTTAGTCTTTGGAGTTGTCTATCAAGGGACTGCTATTTCATAAAATCTCTTTCTTAATGAAAACATTTTTTTAAGCCCCGACAGCAAAACGGTTCTTGGCTCAGGCTGCACGTACCTTTTTATCACCTCATTTCCAGTTGTCCTATGGGCAAGAGTGAGGTTTTTTTTGGAAAACAGGAGGAGGATGTGGTGAGTCTGGACCTCTGGATGATGCGATGATGACCTTTTAATTGAGAACCTAAAAGTGTGGAATCCACACTTGGCCTCATTGGCTAGATATTGGACTAAACTGCTTCTACTTTTCAAGCAGCAAAATTCCTGTTGCTTTTATAGTTCCTTCCAACCAGGATTTATATCCTACACCAAGATTAAAATTCTTCATTACACCAGCCTGGCAATGCAGCCATTACAAGTGGAGATGTGTTAATAACAGTAGTGCTGATTCATTTTTCACAAGGTGTACAGACCGTGTGATGTCATCTCACTTTTCTAAACATCTGAGTGTAACTCTCCATCCAACACCCACAGGAAATTCACACTTCTGTGCACCCAGAACACCCAGAACTGATTTCCCATGGATGTTGTGCAGTAACGTTGGCTCGTTCATGAGCACGTCTTCCTTTTACGTTGCTAGTGACACACAGAACACAAATAGGGGAGAGATGCACACCTGGTTAAAATAGACTCAACTCTTCTTCTACAGCACCAGCTGTTACAGATGATCAGAAATATGCAGCAGCACCCCGTGAAATGAACTAACATGATTCCCTTTTCTTACAGGCAGAGGAAGTGAATACCCCAGGCATTCCCTGCCCATCGTACCTGCAGGATCCAAAGGAACTGCACCAAGAGGACCAAGCACTGGGACACAAAAATCCCAGGAGAAATAGCCACTTAACAAAGAGACTCTCCCACATAGTAGTGCCTCCTGAGGCAAACATCTTGGCTGTGTAATATCTCTTGTGGGGCACAGTGCAGGGAACTGTCCTTAGAGCTTTGTTCTTTTGTGGACAGCTCTCCAAGCAGCAAGCTGTTTTCACTCTCCACATCAGACCTCCTCCCTGGAACAAGACAATTTGTCCTATTTGAAGCTGTTTTCTTAGCTGCATAAGACAGAACACAAACAAAAATAAATCTAAGCATTTGTAGGAGAAGAGACCCAACAGAGAAGTCTATTGCTGTAGTGAAGGACAGCCAAAATTTTCCTAAACAAGAATTCTTTTTAACCATTTCAAATTACAAAAAAAAAACCACCAAAAAAACAAAAAAAAACCCAACAAAACCAAAAAAAAAACAAAACAAACCATCAAACAAATAATCTTGTGCCAGACATCCCTTTTCCTCCCAGTGATCTGACACGCTGCATCAGCGCTGTGGTCTGAGGGTTCACCTGCCTCCGACAGGGAGCTGGGCAGTGCCAAAGGCTGACAGCCCTTGCTCTTGCAGGAGAAATTCCTCCATGAACCAGGTCTTTGTTTTACCTCCTGCTCTGGTTGGGAGCTATACAAGGTACTGCTTCCTTGCCACAGCTTGGTAATGTATGAAAAAGAAGTTTAATAGCATCAGGCCACTCCCCCCCGGGGAGCAGGGGTCCCCATGACTGTGTAGTGGGTGCTAAACTGCCATCTATCCCCAGGGCGGTTGGTCTGTGTAGCTGCTGTGCTGGGGAGTTTTATCAAGGCAAATATACCCATTGATGTTAAGCCAACGGCATGATTTTCCAAGACCATCTCATGCATCTGCTTTTGAACAGCAAACTAATCGCAAATTCTTCCCAGAAACGTTCTGCAAGAAAAAGACTTGTTTCCTGAATGGAGAGAAATGCCACATGGCCAGGTTTATCACCAGCTTTCCACACAAAGGGCTAATTCTCCACTAAAGCACACTATTCTTCTGTGGAGACAGCTCTCTCCAGGTGAAACCCTTTCTCAGTGCAGAGGAAACCCTCCTCTGCTTCTGCTACTGTCAGATGTTGTCGGATGGTGGGCCCCATTTGATGGGGGTTCCTGATCTACCCCTGCACTAAACATCTGGAATTTAATCCTTTCAGGGCTGACTGCAGTAATAAAACTCCTCTTTCCATATTGCCTCATACATTACACTAGTTCCTCCTTCATCTCACTGCAACACTGCTGATTTATCACCCCAGGCCTCCAGCTCTCCTAAGGCCTGACCAGAGTTCCTGACTTTGTTTGTTCCCTTCCTGCCTTCAGGGAAAGAAAATTTAAACATTAAAAAAACCCTTCACACCTATATTAGCTACTCACTCTGGTTGCTACTCACTGTCTACACAGCTGTGTAATTCATAGTTAATCCTCAGTGTTTTATGCTAAATGCCTGCTCTAGTACTTGACTTGCGTGCCGCCCAAGCTCTGCCTTGAAGGTACCTCAGGGTGGGGGGGACGCTTTGCTTTGGCCTCTCTGCTCAGCTGTTACTCATTTATTAAAATATAAGCCAAATATACAATTATGCTGGAGGGAACATATTTCCTTGTTAACCCTTTCTGGCTCTCATCCAGGATTCGTCAGGCTATAGGGATTTTTATTTTACTACACAGAATTTCAGATGAGCCTTTCAGCATTCCCCACAACTCTGATGGATGGAAGGGCAACAAGGAGGGTTTTCTCTGACCAGAACTTAGACCTGATCCCCTGGGAGACAACACAGGAATCAACATCCAGAGTCTCTAGTTGCCCATCCCAGGTAACAGGTAACAGGGAGCAGTGCCTCGTAAAAAATGGGAAACCCCCTGGCTAGAAGGAACAGGGGGCTTATGTTCATCCCTGACAGCACTTTATGTGGCCTCACAAGCCAGGGGTATGGGCTGTGCGGGCAGCTGCCAGACAAGGGTCATAGTGGGGCAGGAGAGTGGAAGAAAGTTTGGTTAGAGATGGTAGTTATCAGAGTGGGAAGGGGTCATGGTCCATGCTGGGAGCATCCTGGGAAGAGCTTTACCCCCTGGTCAGAAAAGGGTATCTCGGGTTATGCACACAAATCCCTCAAAGGTCCTGTTTTGGGCCTTCAGAAGCAGAAACGTATTATTACATCTCATGGTATAGAAGAGGTGAGGGAATGAACACCTAGCACTGGACTCCTCAAGCCCTCACTGGCTGCAGCCTGTTTTACCTGCAGCAGAAGCTGAGGTCCAAAGGCAGAGCAGGTACACGCAGCTCCTGATCAAAAGGAGGAGTCTTATCCCAGTAACTGCATCTACAGGGTGACCTTTGGCACTGTGGCATTGCAGGGATGAGCCTGCAGCCCCTGACAGCTTTTACAGAGCCTGAAGGATAGCACTAGAAACTAACCAAAGCCCCAACTCCCATGTTTTTTCAGGTAACAAAGAGGTCACCTCCCATTTTCAGTTGTATTTAGGGAGAATCAGATTCTAGGAACAAGCATGTCAACAAAACCAGATCAACGCACTCACTGAGAAGGTTAAGTCAACACAAGGGCATGTTTATTCAATTTTAATCTAAGTACAGTAAAAAAAAGTATCTGGTGGAAGGATTTCTGGGTGCCTCTGGTCCTGCCGCCTGTAAGAAGCAGGACTGTTGCCAACACTAGCTCAGACCAATCACAGCATTGCGTACCCACGTCTTAAAACCCCTCAAAGTCAGAGTCCCTGACCCGGAGAGGTCAAGGACTCTGACAGGTAATCTGTTCCCATGCTGCAACATCCTCCTCGGAAGAAGCTTCTCCCAGTGTCCACTGAGCATCCCAAGCCACCACTTATAGCTGTCATCCACAGCCACACCAACTACCACTCCTGAGACCTGCAGGAGCTCAGCCTCAGGTCTCCTTGCACAGAGACGCTTTAGTGATGGTCTTTCCACCTCTCCCTCTCCAGCAACCAGGGCTCTGCGAGTTCCAGAGGCTCACTTCTTCAGGATTCCCTGAAATCAGTGGACTCAGTGCAGCTGAGGGATGTGATGATATAAGCACAGATAGGTACTAGGAAGTGAAAGGCACCAAGTGGATATTTCCTTCCAACCCATAGGCTTCAGAATGTCTCTGTTGTCCTCTGTCTCAAATGATCTCCAGTCTTCAAAACCCCTTTTTTTTTCCTGGTTTTTTTTTTAATTATTATTATTATTTGTAGGGTTTTGGTTTTGTTTTTCTTTTCTTTTCTTTTCCATTTCTTTCTCCTTCTCATTTTTCCAGCCCGGGCTTTGTATGTCCCTATGATCTCTCCCTGTCTGCATGATTGCATCACTCCAGGCAGGTAAGGGTAGCACGAATGGAAGGAAACACAAGCAGCACTTCACACAGCATGCCGGCAGCTGGGAGAACCTGCAGCCAGCAGAGGTTATGGACCCCAGTCAGGTCTAATAAAGACCTGCATCACTGGAGGGGCAGGAACTACAGCAGCAATTATTCATGTTGAAATCGAGGTCACTGCGTCTCCTGCTTCAGAAGCAAATCTGAATACTGTGGGGCAATGCAGAAGGAGGCTTCCTTTGTGCACAGCACTGAGCACTGGGCCAGGGCAGCCCAGCAAGACTCTGTGGCTTGGAAACACCATGTAGTATTATTTTCCCTTGCTGTTGTGTCTCAGCACTGAAACAAGGGGAAAGAGGAAGAGAAGACCTTCCATTTCAGGATGGGGCCGTAGCCACATGAGGCACTGGGATTTGCAGTTGCTATGGCCAGCACCAAGGAGCTGCCATTCTGAACATGGAAGATCTGGATTCAGCTCCTCTCCAGGATGCCTTAAAACAATGCTGTTTAGCATATCCCTGCTCCCATCCCCTCCACACAGCTCCATCCTGGGAGTGCTTGCTGTGCAGGCACTGGCAATTCAAACCTCATTTCTCTCCCCAGCAGACTTGCCACATAAGACAAGGAGAACAGGGTGACCACTGCTTACCTGGCAGCGGTGGGATGAGGAGGTGGATTGCCTGAAGAAGCTCACTGCTGTGGCAGGAGCTGTGTCACCGTCAGCAGCGCTGGCTGGCCTGCAGGATCCTCTCTGTAGAGCAAGTGGCTTGTGAGAGGTGCCCCGTGCTAGTGAGAACCTTGCAAAATTCAGGACATCTGTACAAGTTCCAGGCTGATGCATCTCCTCAAATATAATTACGAAATTGATTAGCAATTGAATTGGGAAGGCATTGTAAAACAGCTAAGGAGAAGGGAAATAACCTGGCATGCTGCATGTAGCAGCCTCCAGGTGTCACTGGGACCAGCATGATCTGCACCAGTTGAGACACTGTTTCCAGAGATAGAAAAACATTTCCAAGGGGAGTGGCCACACAGCAGGGACAAGCCCTCATTCCCCATCAAGGTGCCAGTGGACCCTGTGGACCTCCCCTGCCACCCAAAGGTGGGTTTTCAAGGACACAAGGCCTCTGGCCACAGCTGGACTTCTGTGCTTGTCAAAGCCTGGGACTGAAGCATGATGCACCAGGATGAGTTAACTAAGAATACTTCTCATCCCTGTTAAGAACTGGATCTCTGGGCCACCAAGAGGCTGCCAAGCATCCCTAGACCTCCCCACAACCAGCACCGGCTGGTCCCTGCCAACCACTTTCCACCTAGGTGTGGCCCATGCATAGAGCCCATTGATGCTGAGCCCTGGAGAGGCATGGGGACAAACGAAGAGGGAGGCGATGGTCTGTGTTGCTCACTGCACTCACACATCATGACCAAAGCTGTTCAACAGCCACTCTTGTCTTTCCTGGTGTTGCTTTGGCCACCATCTGCCAGACACCCTAACTCAACTTTGGTGCAAAAAGCTGGGAAAAAGTTTCTGTTCCAGATAAAACTCATCCCCAAACCAATGGGATGTACGTTGTGCAACCATGCAGACCAGCAAAACATGTCTCCTGCTGTACCTTCATAAAGCACATCCAGAAAGAAGGAGCAACACATGCTGCATATCAACAGAGAGCAGACTTGTAGGAGCAGTTTGAAGAGATCATCCCAGACGCATGTAACTGGTTCTATGTAACATGTGGCTACTCAGCAGCAGCCACAGAGGACACCAGGCAACGGTGTTCAGGCAATGCCTGTAACTATCTCATCCCTCCCAGCCAACTACTGCTGGTTTAGATGAGAGAAGTTTATCATGTCCTTTTCCCCCCTCCTCCCCTATATTCCTTTTGATTTTTTTTCCTAGGAAATCTAATTTTACAATGCACTAGCAGAGTGCTCCAGATGTGCCACTGAAGCAAGCAGTCATGTCAGCCCCAAGACATGGGAAAGCCAACACACATCTTTCCATAGGTTTCAGCAGGCTTCGGGTTAGACCTTCAGGGCAAGGACGGAAAGAACAGCACTAACCCCTGTGCTTTCTTCATGTCCTCAAGCAGCGAGGAGCCTAGGACACTTGAGGTGAAGTCTTTGTGGGCTTCCCCGTCCCCAGGGAGCCGCACGCTGTGCGGCCAACAGGGCGAGCTGGCAGGCACATCCAGCACTGGATGTTCCCACCCAAGCAGGATGCCTGCAGATGTTTTTTCCAGGAGGGCTTGAAGGCAGCTTGGGGATTTTGCTGCTGAATCAGAAATTCTGTGGCGCAGGCAGAGACCTCACCACTGGCGCCGAGCCCTGCAGCTGCACAACGCCTGGCACGCGCCGCCACGGCTGCGGAGCCAACACGGACAAGCTTGGGGTAACACGGGCTCGCCACGGCCGCTCGCTTGCTTCCAGCTGATGGCATCACTGGAGGCTTGTTTCTGCTGGGCAGGAAAAAATGAGAAATAGGCACGGAGGACAAACCACAGGAAATGCAGCCTGATCTAGGAGAGAAGGGATGACTTGTACAACACATGCTGAAAATATCGAAGCCCAAAGGAGGGGTGTAGGTTTGGCACTCAAGAGCAAACAGCATGTCCATGCTGCAGCACATCTTTGGCCTTCTTAGGCAGAACTATTTAGGTTATTGATATAAGGGCGCATGTCCTGAAATATGTAATTGTCAGGCTCTGCTGGGAGCTCTTCAAATACAGTATATTTCAGTCATTCCTACTAGACAGCTGGTACCTGTGGGGAGAGATGGCCTCGTCACCAATGGCTTTGTTTGCAGCTACTTCCATCTTCTTCTCTCTGCAAAGCAACCAGGCAGAGCCATTTTTCTTCCTGCCTTGCTGTAGGTTCACAGATTCAAAGAATCACAGAACTGTAGGGGTTGGAAGGAAACTCGAGAGATCATTGAGTCCAACCCCCCTGCCAAAGCAAGTTCCCTAGAGGAGGTCACACAGGTTCTTCAGAGCAAGAACTTGTTGAGCAACAAGATGCACAGACCTTGGCCAAGTTCTGTGTATGCAACCACAACGCAACAGCCCATTCTCCTTCCTTGTTTCACTTTGATGGGAGAGTTGTCTTACACAGTTCTTGGCGCAAGTGCAGGTGTTCACCCTCCAGTTCATGACATCTCCTGAAAACTCCACAGACTGTGCCTGCCCGTTGTGCTCTTAATGCCCGGGCAGAAGAGTGCTGCAGAAAGGGCAGGAGCTGTGCAGCCTTCTGGCTGTATTTTGATTTGTGATGTTTACAGGGCATCTCCTCTCCTTTGGCAGCTCGCAGCGGCGGGCAGCTAACGAACGGCACTGTGGAGCACAACACCGTGCAAGTGACTCTCTCCAGCTGGCAAGGGCAGGGGAGACAAAAGTGAGAGCAGCAGCCCTGGAAGGGGAAATGAGAGGGGCAACGACAGGGGAATGGGAGATTAAATCCTCAGATTGAAAAGGAACAATAAATCCCTGGTGAAGAATATAAGTGGGGGGTAGAGAAGGAACAGATTGCCACTCAGTAATGAGGCAGACGGCATTCTCTTTGTGATCTGCAAATTCAATTGGGTTTCCTGACAGAAAAAGACCCCATGGTACCCAGAAATCTGTCTGCTACATGACCTGCCTCCCTCTGTCTTCAGTGGCAGTAGCTGCTGGAGTGGAGACGTCTGGCAGAGCCTGCCTGGCCTGGCAGCGCAGGCTGAGGTGCACTCACCCGGTGCAGCATGCTGCAGAGAAGGCGGGCAGGACACAGGCAGGACACAGGCAGGGCCATGCCTTCCTAGGGCTGCTAAAGTGCAAAGCCCTGAGCTGCACAGACCTGTCAAAGCGGGCAGGATGCTCTGCTTAGGCAGCAGGGCCAATGCAACAGCCAGGCTCAGCGTCACAGGCAGAGCCCCAGACACGAGGGGCTGCCTAGGACCATCAGTGAATGGCTGAGGACATCTGGCAAACACAGTCTTGCTGCAAAGGTCCCTGGAGTATTAGCTCCACCGTGGGGCAGGGAGGCTCCAGCTGCGTGGTCACAGTCTGTAAGGGCTGCGGACAGGAGCACAGAGCAATTCAGGGTATGACACCCTTGGAGCGGGGACATTGCCACCAGCCATGGGCACTTGTGCTCCGGCGGTGCTGAACCATTCTTGCAGAGCTCTTCCAGGGAAGGAGAGGGAGGAAAGACAGTAACCTGCAGATCCTCACATCCAGCTCCCACCCCTCAGTTCCCTGTATTTCATTAGACAAATGATAGCTCGGGGTCAAGAGCATCACCTCTTTCCTAGAAATGAAATAACCACAGTCAACTATCAGGCTGCCGAGCAGGGGACCAAGGGATGCAGGCAGAGGTCCCTGCTCTGCAGTCAGCTGCTCTTGGTGTCTTTAGCACAGCATTACTTCTGTGACACTAGGTAACGGTAGGTCTCTCCTCTGAGGAACAGAAGTACGTGAAAGATGGGGTGAGAGCTCCCACCTACATGCTCAGTTTCCCCCCTGAAGCCTTGGCAGAAGTGCTCAGGAACAAATGGGCAGAGTGGACCCATTTGTTTTCTTTCCCATGGGATAAAGAGCTCACAGTTCTTAGCATTATCAGACCAATACTCACCCTTTGTATTAAAGTCTAGGGAGAAAAAAAAAAAAAAGAACGAAGAGAAATTCAGCATAAGCAATAGGTCTGTGGGCAAAGTGCACCTGATGGCCCACAGAAGGTTCAGGTCTTTGAAGACAGAGCACATCACTAGCACTGGCTGGGAGGTGTCCTCTCTCCTACCATTTGCAGGGAGGAGGAACGCAGAGACACACAGTGTCCCTTACAGTATTTGGTTGCAAGGAGATGCAAAGGCTTGGTTTTCTTGTCCCATACACCAGAAGCAGGGGACAGCCAGACTCACGAGCCACCTCTCTGCTTTGTGCTAACATTCGCACTGCTACCCCTCATGCGGTCAGCAGCAATCCCAGACCTGGGACCTTCACAAAGAAGACAAGCTGATGAGAGCAGCCTGGCTAAGGAAGAATTCATCAAGTGATGTGTCAGCTCTTCAAGATTCACCCTTTCCATCAGCTGACACGGGCTCTCTTCTACCCATCCACAGAATTAGCTCACAGCCAGAACCATCACCGAAGCTCAATTTTGCTCTGGAAAGAAGCAAACAGCATAGTGCCAGCACCTGGACCAGGTCACCACCAGCTGGGCAGCAGCTGCCTGCAAGTAGAGGTCTACAGACAAAATACTCCAGCCTGTGTTTTATACAACAGCTATTTTCTGACATGGCACTACAATACAGGGCTTTTTGCATGCAGCTCTGGTCCTCTAAATGTTCTCCCTGCTATTGCAAAGACAGCGCTTCTGTAAGCAGTTAATTAAAAACATCTCTATTTTTGTCCCTCTTACAGCCCAATTACTCAAACTTGCCAAAATCACCAGCATGGCTTTGCCTACTTTGCGCACAGAAAATCTCTACAACCAACTCAAGTTGCCTTTCCCAGCTTATGCACCACCTATTACACTCACAGCCACACAGCCCCTGGCCTGCCAATCAAACCCCAACACCTCACCCCAGCATCAAATCGGCACAAGCAGTTAGCGGTCAGAAAGATGGCCAATTGATAGGGGGACATCCTCAGCACTAAGTGACTTCAGATGCAGACACTGTAGGCCCACGGGGTTGGTAGGATGGAGCCAGGCTCTTCTCAGTGATGGCCAGTGATAGGACAAGGGGCAATGGGTCCAAGCTGGAGCATAGGAGGTTCCATGTGAATATAGGAAACACTTTTTCACTGTGAGGGTGATGGAGCACTGGGACAGGCTGCCCAGAGAGGTTGTGGAGTCTCTTCCTCTGGAGACATTCAAGACCAATCTGGACACGTTCCTGTGTGACCTAATCTAGGTGATCCTGCTCAGGCAGGGGAGTTAGACTAGATGATTTTTCAACGTCCCTTTGAACACCTAATGTTCTGTGATTCTGTGACATTTGCTTACAGGGGGTGATACAGTTTTGGTTGGTGCTGACATTGCACATATTGTCTGTAATCTGCAAGGTCGGGTATTTTGAAGAGTAAGAACAAAAATGCAGGCACCAATTAAAACGGATCTCAGGTCATCCGTCTCTGAGGTACCCTGCTTTATCAGTCTCACAAACAAAGGTTGGAGCATCAGTCCTCATGCTTATTGAAGCATACAAATGGACATACAAATGCCATGTGAATCCTTGCGATGTGATTTTTCAGGAAGGTTCCCTACCTTTAAAACTCCTGATAGAAAATTGATGTTTAACAGAAGAGATGCCACAGAGATGCACTTCCATTTCTGGAAAGAAAATAAACATGAAGCCTGTAACTGAACATGCCCACACATACCTGACATGACATAAACTTAGCGCATGGCCTTGAGGACCACCATAATCTGGATCTCAAAAAGCTGGCTGGATTCACCTGCAAGCTGGTGAGGAGACATGGGGAAAGATGCCCTAACGAGCTGCAGTCCTGAAGAAGCTGTATTCATTTCAGGTTCTACATAAACCTTTTTCCTAAGACATGGCAAACTCCAAGGGATAAGTGAAACAAGAACTTCTCTCAAATCACTTTCTGTTTCAGAAAATAGATGGCAGAGCAGAGGTTTTCCCTGATTGGACGCAGCAGTAGCATGCCTCCAGGAGTAACAATTCCTCAGCCCAGCCCCGGCTTTCCAGAGAGGCATGGTCTGTATGGATTTCACTGGGATCCATCCTTTTTCTTCTCTTTGTTTCCCTCTAATCTCTTTATTTTAATAGCAGATTGCAAGACTGATGCAACAAAGAGACATTTGAGGTTATCAGTGCTGTGACACCGAGATAAAGCCTCTAACCAGTGAGCACAGTCTCCCACAAGAGATCACATTGGGTTCCCACCTGCTCCCCCTCAATGAGCCAATGCCTAAAAACTGATGAATGGGCCAAACCCTTTCTGAATGTTTTTCTTGCACGCACCAATGCTTACAGAGACAGAGCACTCTTGGGCTACGGGAGGTCTGGTAGTTAGGCGACTCACATCAAACAGGGAAACTGTGGGGAAGATCTAAGCAACAAGAAAAAAGAATAAAAAGGTTACAAGCAATTACAGGAGGAAGCCCAGCAGCGAGGTGCATTTGCCATTCCTTCACCCCCACGATTCCTCACGGGTATCTTCGCTTACAGTAACAGCCAGGACTACAATGTTGGTTTTCAGACAGACAAGACTATAAAAATCTTCCAAGCCTACCAAAGCAGAACAACCCCCCCCCAAATCCAAGCCAGAAAAAACGTCACAATTTGGTATATCCACTTCCCTCCTCTCTTCCCCAGCCTTCTCCATAAAAAGTTATTTAGACAATCAAAACAACCAAACCACATTGGTTTTATTTTAAGGCATTGGCTGGTTTGCTATTGAAGTCCAAGACACTTTGAAGTAAAAACAGAATTGTTTGCATTTTTCCCTGAAGAAAAGCACCAGCAAACCCAAATCTCCTTTCACACACAACGTAGGTGCAAGGAATCAGCCTTTTTGCTGCTGTGGGAAAGACCTCCTGCCCACATCTCCTGGGTTCATGGGAACTGGAGGTAGACTCAAGGACCAGCTGAGAGACGCAATAAAAAGTTTGCCTTTATTCTATTGTAGGAATTATCCCTTTGACTGTGACCCTGCCATTCCAGTCATGGTTTCTCTGGGGTACATCATGACTAATATCTCCCACCGTACATCCCTGACAGCAGAGGAAGTGCTGGCCTCCGAAAGCGGTAACTGTGGTGAGTGCAGCCCTTTGTTTTTGCCGGATATTTTCAGGGTAGCACAGAAAAAGCAATCACATCTGGGACCATCTCAAGGGGCCATTGGCAACAAGCCAGGGGCTCCATAGAAGAAGCAGCAGCTTGTGGATTTCGATGCCTTAGGCAGGATGTCTGTTTCCACAATGGCTGGGGAAGGAAGGAGTATAAAGAGAGATGGTCTGATAAGAACGTGGCCATGATAAAAAGAGTCTGTTCAGTATTAATTTATTTTAGCAAGAAGAAAGGTGCCCACAGTCACTGGGTTACAGGCGTTTTAGTCTCTTGCCTCAGTGAAAGGGGAGCTGGTTAGTCTAGCGGCAGCGTTAAATACTGGGTCTTAAAACGAGCACAAAAATAGACAGAGGGCAGAACAGATGTGACAGACAGTGGGGTCTTCTCATTCATCCTGGAGCTTTGCGGAAAGCTGTTATAATCATTTCCTCAGCAATTTCAGTACTGGTGGCCCTGTCCCACTTTGTCCTGGGCAGAGGAAACTTAGCAGCTGCAAGGTGAAGGTCTGTGCTTTCTAAAACCAAACGTCTCTTCCACAATAAAAAACCTACCAGCCTTTTACTTACAAATGTGTCCTGCTGCCCTGGGATAGCTGGGAACATTCATATCAGCGAGCGGACCCGCTTCACTAAAAGCTTTGCTGAATCTTTTAAAAAGCCTGCACCATGTGAACACCACCACCGCCACCCCCTTCTCCTCGCCAGCTGGTCTTTGTGCCACCTTGGGTTACTTTTTTTTACCCAGGGAAAAACAGAGATGTGGGAGGCGAAGTTTGCGGCTGGGTGGGATTCCTTCCCCATACAAACAGGGTCACTTGCCACGTGGTGGATCATCTTGTTCTCTAACATCCCAAGTCCCCCCTACCCTCTGCTTTGGGTGGCTTTGTCTTTTTCAGGTGTAGGTTTTTTCATTTGTTTTGTACATTCCAGTGTCAGAGGCCAGCTCCGAGGTGGTGGCTGGACCTCAAGCTCCTTTTCTGGTGGCACTGGGACAAGCTCCGAGGCAAGACCCAAGGGCCGCAGCTGTACCGTGAGCTCCTCCTGGTGGCATTCCGGCCGCATTGACCCCCCTCGGAGCTGGAAAATAAATACGCAGACCTCGGGCATTTTTCTCTGTGCTCAGGAAACACACTTCAAAGTGGAAAGAGAAAATAAATCCTATATTGTGAGCGCGGTGTGGAGGTTTTCCCTCCTCCGTGCTTGCAGATGTGTCCAGAGGGAATGAAGCTTCCTTACCCCTTGTGCCGACTTGTTTTTCCATAAAAATCAAGTTTCACACTTTCCTCCTAGCAGAAGAAATCTTTCCTTGCTGCAGATTCTACTCTGCAGGTCTTCCTAACCATTCACATCTGGTCAAGACAGAGACTGAGACTACAGTGCAGGAAGAAGAAAGGAGATCTCCATATCACTTTCCAAGAATCACAGAATGTCAGGCGTTCAAAGTGACCTCAAAAGATCATCTAGTCCAACCCCCCTACCTGAGCAGGATCACCTAGATTAGATCACACAGGAACATGTCCAGATTGGTCTTGAATGTCTCCAGAGAAGGAGACTCCACAACCTCTCTGGGCAGCCTGTTCCAGTGCTCTGTCACCCTCACAGTGAAAACAGGTCAGGGCATCAGGCACTTTCTTCTGGGCAAGCTAGCAGAACCCTTCGTTAATTCTCCCTGTTTTCAGTGATTGGCCAAACACCTTCAGTCTCAACCACTGAACCCAGCATCTTGCTATAGCAATGCTCACTGTAGAAACATTTTGTCTAGGCTATCCCTCTGGTGACTTGGAATGGAATCGTACAATAGCTGGCCCACATAACCTCAGAGGATCCATTTTGCCCATTATCCCTTCCTTTTTCCTTGGATGCTTCTGCACGACCACCATCTCCTATTCAGCATAAGGAGAGTGACCACGGGCTTCTAAAACCTCATTTGCTGAGATGGCATCCCACAGGGAGAAGTGGATCATACCAGAGGTCCGAGGCACACCCTGCGCTCCTGTGTGGGCAGCGTTTACCTCAGCAGTCAATCCCTGCTCCTGGGAAAAGCGTGGATCAAACAAGCTGCTTACACATACACACAAATGCACATCTTCTCTTCTGTGTGCCTTCGAGATACCTTACCAACAGTGATGCAGGGCCTGTGTTTGGAAGTGATCTGTAAATCCCTGTCCAGGATTAACTCCTCCGAGGAAAGCTTCCTTTTCTGAATTCTACTGTCATATCTTTTTAATTTCCTAGCTATTGATGGCAATCTTGATAGTGTTATTTGGATGTGCTTTGAGCTGTTGAATTTTATTGGCTGTTAACAGGTATGACAACCTGGAATAAACACCTTAAGATACCAATACTGTTTGAGGAGACAGGAAAACCAGTGAGTAACATTTGTGCCCAGAAATGCCCTCAAAAATTTGAAAAAATAGAAAAATAGAAAAATGCAAAATCTTAGCTTACATATGAGAATTACATCAGTGAAAAGAACCCAGTGCATAAATGCAAAAACTCAGCAAAAGTGCAAAAGTGGAAGGTAAAAAATATAAATCAATATAGCTCCCTAAAATGCCTGCTAAGTCCGGTAAACCTCTAGAAATAATCCATTGCAGATCTTTCAGACCTGTGACTTTAAACAGAATGCAATCCTAAATATATGATAGGTGAAATGGACTAAAAACCAAGCAGAAAACCCCAGTAATTATTAAAAAAAAAAATAAATTTTTTTAAGTCACTGAAGATCTTCCAGTTGAGATGCTTTGCAAAACCAGCCAGAATCTGGATCCACTAGATGGATGCTCTAAGACGACTCTGGTGAGACTGCTCAGGTCTTAGTATGGCTCCTGCTTCTCCCCCCACATAGGGGAAAGCAATGATGTCCATCTTTTGGAATCCCAGTACTTCGATGCTCTTCACCACAAGGGTTGGTAGGATTTGAATACACAAGGAGAGAGGTAAAAAGAACAGCCCCACAGGAGCTGGCACCTCATCCAGTCGCAATAGGAGAAATCCCTTCTGAAGACTCTTGTGGGTACCAATTACCCTGACCTTTGCTGCTCCCTGCCCCCAGCACTATGCCCAGAGGCCCCCATCATTCATTAGCAGAACAGAGGTTAAGATACATCAGCCCAATACAAAGCCTCCCCATGAATTCCTGCAGAGGAGAGACCAACTCCCAGGCAGCAGAGAGGATTGCCCTGCCTCCTTCCCACAGTAGGTTCAACTGGGAACCACCAAGACTTTTTTCATTGGGAGTTTTGAATCATCACAAATCTTGCTCAAGAATCCCAAAAGAGCAACAAACTACAGCATCACCTGAAAACCCTTAAAAGCACAGCTGCCTATTGAAATGTATGTCACTGTCAGCTGAGGTATTAACTTAGACCTCATTAAAAATCAGTGTATGGACACTCGGCAGCTGAACTGGTTAGAATTTCTGGGTAGGACTGCAGCCAAGGTGCACAAATCTAAGCAGATTCTTCCCTAGAGAAAGAAAAACTGGTGGTTTCTTCTAGCCAGAAATCAACCCTATTCTGGCTCTGTTACTTGCAGCCATTTCTATCACCCAACAGTGCTTCAGGCATTAAGCCCATTCAGTACAACTCCTCTGGGCAGGTGAAGCAATGGGAAGTCCTGCATTCCTACAGCTAACCAAGTTCCCCTGGTTTATATGTGTTTCTTCCTTTCTGTTTCCCACCATTATCTACATTTCGATCTGATCGGCCAACAGAGCATCTTTAAGATCTCAAGTTGTACCTACGACCTGGGCTTTAATGCTTCAGCTCATGGCTGGAGGCACAGGCTCCACAGAACACTTAAGAGATCAGAGATTTTTTTTTGTGCCATTCCCAGACTTTTAGCACCCTTTCAGTGAACCACAACAGGTCGGCACAGAATGACCCTCAGCCTTTTCCTCAAGACATGAACTGTAGAATATACAGCAGAGCCAGCACATCTCCAGCTTCCTCACTTTCGTAATTTTTTGAGCAGTCAGTCCCCTTTCTGCAATTGTCATGGGTTTTTTAATGTACTGGGAATTCAGCCTTACACCTACATCTCCTCCCAGACACTACACATATTACACATTCAGTCCATCCAAACGATACCATTTTTGTTCCTCAATTACTCTACCAAGTGCTATTTAAACTGTACTTCAAGAACAGAAAGCGGCTAATGGCAGCGTTATTGAAAAGAGCCTGTAAGCTGCCAGCTCACAGCAGCGGCCCTGTATTGCAAGTACATAAGCTTGGCAAGGTTTGCATGGAGAGGAGAAGTCTCACATCTGAACCACAAGTGCTAAACATCACGTTTGATTTCTCACTCTACGAAGGCGTCAGTTGTTCTAACACATATCACTTCCCCTTACGAACCTCACTCATGGGGTAACTGGGGTGTAGAACACGGTATCTCTGTAGGAACTGAACTCCTCTAAATGAAACGCTCTTAATATTGAGGAAAATGGATCAACAGAACCAGTGCCTAAAATAACCCCACACAGCCACAGAAGAGGTATATCACTAACACCCCTGCATTTTCCCAAAGCATCTCACTAATGCCTCCTCTCTGAGCTGCTGCAAAAGCCTGGGGAGAAAGAGATCATGTCCCCCTCCATCATGACCCAGATGCTTGGTCTCCTACCCAAGACCGTGGCAATTCAGCATTACTTGCAGTGCTTAGTTTTACAACAGTCCAGCAGTCTCTAGAATACGATCCACTCACTTTGCAGTAGCACACTGCAGAGCTGACAGATTTTTCTTCTCTCCTCTCCAGTGGACCTCGGCACTGTATGGACAGACTTATAAGCACTGGGGTTCCTCTCAAGGCTAACCACCGGGTTCTGACATCACTTTTAGGACAGCTGGCATAGTAAATATACTCTATGAATGCTCTCTTGCTTCAACAGGTGTAACTCAGTGGGACCACACAGAGGTTAGCTGCCTCCTGAAGAGAAGCACTTTAACCACATGGGAAGAGTTCTGTTCAGAAACCATCATACAGTGGAATTCAAAACAACTTCACAAGTGCTGGTTGAGCCCAGGAAAATCCTCACTGGGACAGACCTACAGTGGATCTGTTCAAAGACCTTTTGTACAAAAAGCAAAATCTCTGTAACTGGAAACAACTTCAGAACGAAGCACGTGATTTAGTTTCTCTTTCAAATCAATACTAGCCTGAAAAAGCCGACTAGTTACACCACATTTCCACGGCCCAGATCCTATTTTAGGAGACCGGAGTAGCAATTTCTAGTTTCGTTGGCTTTTTCTTCTGGTGAAGTAAAAAAAAAGCCAACTTGCATCTTTATGACTTACATTTGCCCTTGAATCACACACTTTGGTGGTTTCTTCCAACAAATACCACCTTCTCCAAGTATGGGTGGGAACTTTACTCATGTTCATTGCAGCAAATAAAACATTTCTTACGAGAAATAAACTTTGGGGCAAAGCATCACAAACAAGCAGACTCTTTGTATACTGTTATTTTAGTTGACTTACATGTTCCAAAGTAGAGTATTTTTTCCAAGACCAAAGCAAATACAGCAGGAACAGTACAGACAAATAGATCTATTAAGCCAAACATAATTCTTCAAAAATTTGCAGCACTTAATTCTAAAGAGTGAATATAATCGGCTTCAGAGAAATCAGACCTTAGTCTAGACAAAGCAAACTGTCCTATTAGCCAGCTGTTAGGTGGAATACTGTGTATGAGCTCTGGCAATGACAGACTTTGTTCATTGTCTTGATCACCAGCCATTTCCTCTGCAGGTAAAGACTTTAGTCATTGACCGCTGTAGAAACAAAGGAATTTAAAATTCCTGGTTGTATCAGAATGAGTAACAATAACATTCTAGTTCTAAAGTTTCAGTCCTCGGTAACTTTTGGCTTGATACAGCTGACATTACTTACCAGCAGTTCAAGTGTAATTTCAACGGCTCCCTGGAGAATTACTACTAAACAAAACAAAAAAAAGTTTCTATAGAAACCAATACGCAGCAAGACTGAACTGAACCATATTCATTTAAATACTTGGGTTTCCATCATCAATCCAAAGTTGTATCTAAACAAAACAAACAAGAAAAGGTTTGGTTGAATGGCTAATGAGCCACCATCACAATAGCTTCACAACTTAAGCCAGTCATTACAAATGATCTAGGCAAAGAGTTCAGCTTCACTAAATGTACACAAAACCAAGTCTATAGGCACTTTACAAAGGGGTACTCTACCTCACACACAGCAGAATACTTTTGATAAAAAAATACAACAAAACCAAACCACCAAAACAACAACAAAACAAACAACTTAAGTCTTCAGATACCAAGAAGGGTATCTTGCCCATTCCCTGACTTGAGAAATTCAATTCTTCTGCATATTTGGTGGGCATGAAATTGTATTAATCCATCTGTCTATGGAAAGAGCAATACAGGTAAGTATTTCTCCACCCTCCCCAAACATAGAACCAGAAATTCTTTTAATGGACATATGGCTCCAGGTGCTTAACGCTATCCAGTCCCGTTGAAAGCAGCACTCAGATATTTCACAGATTTTCCAGTATACTATCCTACTATCCACCAAACAGCAGTCACAAAGACAAACTCTGGGGTGCAGCTGGCAAAACTAAAGGACAAATAGTAAAGGTGCTTATACTTTTTTTTTATATGGGTGTGAAACTTGTGTCTGTGACCCACTCAGCCACTCTCTTAGGTCTATCACTTTCAGACCAAAACATCAGTATGACCACGGAGCACAGCGTGACAAATTCAGATGAGTCTGATGGAAACGTGCAGCTTGTGGCCCTGTTCTTCAATCACAGTGATCAAGACTTCTTCAAAATACGTGGTTGCTCCAGTAGACAAACAGCTCTTTAAAATCTTTGGCAAGTCTTTGGCTAATCAAATTTATAATTAGTTTTAACACATTAATTGAAAAAGATGTAAAGGCATGTCAAAGTACAGCAAGAATAATGTCTGGACATATAAATATTAAAATCTTTGTCCTCTGCACTTAAATTATTAATTTCCCTTGTGATTTCTTACTCCACTCAAATGAAATTTGTTTTTGAAACAGTTTCTGCCCTTGATATCTACAACACTGCCATTTTCTAAACTTTAAGCCACAGGACTTAGTTTGTTATTTTGTTGTTTCATTGTGTTTGGTTGTTTTGTGGTTTTGTTTTTTTTTTTAAATAAAAATAATTCAATCTTATACTTAAGCAGTATTTGGTTTGATGAGGTCAGCACTCTTGATCTTTGTAAAGGACCTGGCACAACGAAATCCCAGTCCATGTCATTATTGTCAACCATAAATTCTCTGTAAACTAAAAGCCAAGCTAAGATGTGAACTGCGTGGGATGCTCAAATCAAACACCTTCTGCAAACACCTGGTTCTTCCAATGCCTCTGCTGCACCAGTTATCTAATGTTCTCATAAAATGGTCATTGCTGGAATCTAAGCATCTGCCCACCACGGCACCACTGATGCTGCTTAGCAGCATGGAACAGTATTTGCAGAAGAAAAAGCATTACCCAAAGCTGGTAAACATGGTAATGCTGCATCCAAATAGGGAGCACTGACAACTGTAAACCAGAAGATGGCATGTGGTGGGAGAAATCAGCAAAGAAGTCATCCAGGATAAAAGCAAGTGTGAAAAAGTACATGGGAGAGTGAAAGTGGAGTATCTTCTTCCAGAAACTGCACACAATTAAAGGAAAAAAAAAGAATAAAAAAAATACCACTTGATACCCTCCTTGTGGTTCTACATCTGCTAGTATGAGGGATCACACACACTTCCACCTTCTCTCTGTGAAGGACATACACAGCTTCACAAAATGCAATTAGTTGTCATACAATATATTTGGACTGAAATCAGATTTGCATTTTGAAAAATAAAGAGAACAGTGGGAGATTATTCCCTCTCACGTTTCTCCAGAAAACGTCTTTAAAATGCAACAAGTAAAGGGCACAGGGATGGGACCCAGAAAAGCCTTTTTCTTCTCACGGTGCTCTGTACGGTTTTCTGTATTTACGCTGAAGCGAATGAGCAGAAGTCTTAAGAAATTAAACACTTTAGAGTGCTAAAATCAAAACATAAGCAATACAGTTTTTTAATTTCAGTATTTTAAAGTACAGAAAGTGGAAACTATGAATATCAAATACAAATTTAAACAAAGCCACTTGTCCTCCCCTAGAATAATCAATGTGAACTACTTATAGAAACTTACAAATTTAAAGTAAAACCAGAACAAAATAAATACTGTACATACACTTTCCCTGCCTGCAGGCAAAAGAGGATGGGAAATACTGTTCTGAATTGAAAAAAATGCTCTTAAAGCTGCAGCATCCCATTTCCCAGCCAAACACTTAACACAGTAGTGCGTTTCTGTAAAAAGGAAGACACACATACACAGAGCCCTACTGAGCAGACAAGCTAATATTTTCAGAGACATTAGAAGGAAAGATAGAAATCAGACTATGAGAGTAGAAAAAGGAGAGGAAAAGACAAACGGGCCAGCAAAACATTACTACAAAACTAGTAAATATAGCCAAGAACTAGCCCCTTTTAATTTTTTTTTCTAATTCCGTGGGTTTTTTTGTCTTTTAAAAAAAAAAAATTCACCAAAGCATTGGCAGCAATAGACATTTCCCAGCAGAAGTGACAATACATATCAATATAATCTCTTAAAGTGATCCCTTTCATTCCCTTCCCACAGCATGAAACTCTTATGGCTTAATTTATATTAAAAGTAGAAAAAAGTCTTTTATTTCCAAACAGAAATGCAGCCTGTGAAGAGCATACATCTCCTTATCAGTGCTACTTATATTTCCCATCCACTGCATGATTTACCACTCATACACTCCCACAAAGAGCGTTTCTAGGGTGTCTTTTTGTTGGGTTTCTTTTTCCTTTTTCTGTTTTTCTTTTTTTTTTTTTTTTGGAAAAATGGATGTTGCAGCTTTTATTCTTGGTTAACCACAAATAGTAAGGCCCTTGGTTCAATTTATATTTCTTCTGTGAATGAGTATCTCTGGGCTTGCTCAGCCCCTGAGCTACAAACAGCTTTTAATGGTCTGGAAGTATTATGTGAATGAAACTCTGGAAAGACACTAGATTTGGGGGTCATGGTGGGGGCGAGAAGCAATCGCTGGCATGTGGAGCCTAAATAGGGCATGAACTACAGTTCAGTTCTGCTTAGTCTCCACAATTAGCAAAAACTGGGTAACCAGACTCACACCAGCTCTCATTCTGAAACCCTGCAAAAAATCTGGACATTTACAACTTGAATTAACTTCCTCATTAATGAGGGCAGCTTATGCCATACAGCAAAGCCTAGGGAAAGCTGAAGCTTCTAAAAGGTGATCGTGGCACTGAGCTCTATTATATCTCTACTAAAGGTAACACAAGCACTTCAACCAGCAAAAAAAAAAATGTACCCCACAAGCCCCCTGTGATCAGAAAGCAACAATTTTAACTCTCAACATCTAACCCTTTCAAAATTGTCTTTAAGAATGGATTCATGTAGAGTATTATAGGTTGCATAGGTAATCTACCTCAGAGGTCAACAAAGGCTACCCTGTAGTCAGGGTTTATTAGCAAGTATAGAAGGAGAAGAAAAGGTAAAGTTGCTGGAAGTCTTTGATACAATTTCTAGGTGGTCTTTCCATTTTCCCGTTTCTTTTTTTTTTTTTTTTTTTTTTTTTGCAGGAATATGAGAACTTGGAAAATAGGAAAACCCCTGTGACATTTCATTGCCTACTGTTCTGTATACAGAAAAAAAAAAAGAAAAAAACTATGCCAAATCCATGTTCTCTGACTTTACAAAAAAGTTATCCTTGGAAACGAGTTACCACAGCAGGCTCAAGTCTCTTTGTTGTCCTGTCAGTGTCCCCTACTCCCTCCCTCTTTCACCCCAAGTGAGACAGCAAGGAAAAAATAGGGCTTTTTTCTCTCCACTAAACCAACACAAGTTTCAGTCTATCTACAGAAAGATTGGTGCAGTAGTGTTTTCATCTAGAACACAATAAAGATATCCCTACATACAAATACACAAAACAAGTGAGGTCACCACATCCTCTTCATGAGCTACCAGGAGATTTTTTCCCCCCTTTTTTTTTTTTTTCAAATTTTTTCTTTCTTAATTTTTTTTATACTGCTCATCATGGCAATTTCTTTTAAATTACTTGTTCTGATGTGGAGCATCAGAATTAACTTCTGCTGGAAGCGTGGATATTTGAAGAAAATGGGAATGAACCTCTGCCTGTTGACAGCCTGTGAAGAGACTATTACATAAATTCATGGCAGTGGAGAGCCACTTTGAAACAGAAAAGGTAAAAAGTAAAGAAAGAATAAAATCAAGAAGAAATAATATATATGGGTCCAGCCATATCTGTGTTTCAATAGTAAGACACAGATAAATAACATGGATGGTCAGGAAAAGAGACTTTGTATAAGCCAGTCACATGTACAAGAAAGCATACTCCATATTTTAAGATTCCTTGCTCCAGATTCTATTCTGGCATACTTCTATTTCAGTTAAGTGTTCTCAAAAATCTGCCTTTAAGGAAAGAGAGAGAGAGAGAGAGAGAGAGAGATCTCATTCTTCATTCTGCTCTGAAATCTGACTGCTGCCCTAAACTGGAATTTTCTATTCTTAAAAACTATACAGCCAGCAAGAAGTAAACAGTTTGGTTCAAAATGCTAAAGCTGAAAAGAGTTTCCAAAGCCTGGCAGGCATGAATGCATTTGCTTAAACTTAAACACAGAGAATATTTATATCGGTATATAATTTTAAATAATATTGACAACATAACTTATTTCTTTGACTTCCTTTGGTGAGAACACAACAGAAGATAGTTAAAATACTCTCTTTTAACTACTTCCATCTAGAAACTTAGCACCTGAGAATAGCAAGCACTTATAATCACTTTCAGCACCTTTAGAGTACCTCTTAGAGCTTATCTCCTGTTTTTCAGAAATCCTTTGTCATTTCCAATCCAAATAATCTAATAAGGGTTGAGAGTTAGCATTGAGTTTAAAAAACAGAAAAAAACAATGGAAAACATGGTTTTGTGAAACCATCTAATTAGCAAGTTGCATGATGTTTTGATGTTTCTGAATGTCGTAATAGCGTAACATATTGCTACGTGGTTTTGATCCTGCAACAATCAAAACCACCTGACATCAGAAGTTTATCCATGACTTGGTAAAAGGATTCTTAATCTAGCCTAGACAAAAATAACTCTGAACAAGTATTCTGGGAAGTCCAACTTACTGTGCTTTTAAATCACATCAAGAGATATGAACACCGATATAGAATATGGAGGAAGGAAAAATGGGTATGGAAAGTTAAATTAATCCAACCACTTGGACAGCTATGCCTGAGTATTTTTACTCTTAGCAACCCCCCAAAAAAACCCGAAAAAACCCCGAATCGTTGTCACTAGCACATCAATGTATACATTTTGGCTGGACCCTGAAAAACGCCCTTTTTCCAGAATCAAGGAAAATTATTTGCCTTTCCACCTTCATCCCCGTCCCCCAAAAGTTAAATATTTCATTTTATATTACAGAAAAATACAAATTTAAAATCAAAAGTATATACAATAATTCAGAATTGGCATTTTCTATCAGCTCTGCATGAGGCCTGACACAAATGACCATTCTGATACCAGTAAGCTACTTAATGCTTATATATGCACCAGTTAAGACTTTTAATTGGCTGTCTCACCCAGCTTCGAAAGCAACACACATTCTCCTGCCTTCCTCACTCTTCCGTAAAATGTGTTTAAAGTACAGTATTAGTATTTTGATGCTTCTTCCATGTTACATTAAGTAATATGGCAAAACTTAAGACCTTATATCTTTAAGAGTTACTTCAGAGTAATTGTTCAGAAGAAACATTTATCTTAACTGATGTCCCAACTCCTCCAAAATGATATATAAGTTTTCCCTCCTTTGTACCAACTCTTAACTATCTCGTACAAATACAATTTCAGGGAGCCTTTTTACAGAGGAAAATCATCACAGACACATCATCAAGAGGAAAAGTATGCACTCCAATTTGGAGGAAAGGGATGCAGCTTAAAGCAAGTTAGTTACTGGACTGACTTAAGAAGAACCTTCCACCTTTAGGCATCTCCTCTAGTCCATCAAATAAATAAATCTGTACTAAAGAGGACAGGTCAAAAAATAATCAAGCTGGCAGAGAATATGCAACTTGCAAGTCAACAGAAGCCCAGCCAATAGCTTACAAAAAGCAAGAAAAAAAAATAAAGATTCCATATGCCTTAATTTAAAAAATAATTAATAATGCATCTTATCCCTATTTAAGACTATGACCTGAATATCAAATTTAGGAGTCCAGACTAATCGCAATTAATGTGGCTCTCCACTGCACCAAACATACATTATCAAAACAATTAAAAACTTTCACATTCTTAAATCTAAATTAATAACCCCACAGAGTCCTCCAAATAAATAGTTTTTAAAATGAATTTAAAAGTTGTCAAAATCTATCAGAAATAAATTATTGATAAACCACCTTCATCATCTTCCTCTCGTTAATTAGGTCAGAAACTACCAGCAACAAATGATATTCAAGCCCTGATGAGAGACTGTTTCTCATGGTCCATGTCTCTCTGAAGATTTCCCCGTTCCTGTATGGTTATTGCTGAGCAGGTGTGGCACAGTGAAAATGCAGCATTGGGTTGGGTTTTTTTTTCTTTTTTCTTTGTTTTGTTTTTTCTCTTTCTTTCTCATTTTTGTTCATCAGGCAGTGTTTTATATGGTACATGCAAGTCTGCCTCAAGCAGAGGAATAACAGCAGCTCCAGGCTCTGTTGACCTCAATACTGGTCTGTGTAGGAAAGACAGCAGTAGTAGAAGTAGCAGCTACATTAAACGAAGAAGCGTGCATGGCCATTCCGGTTCAGCTTCAAGATCTTCCCAAGGCGCTGTTTAGCAGTTGCCATTCCTTTCTTTGGACGTTTGCCTGGAAAATGAAATCAAGTATTTCAATACAGAATTTTCAGAACAGATTTTTATTATTGCAGACAAAGATGAAATCCAGCTTTCAAGCTAAAGCAGGCAAAATTTTCACCTGAATCAGTTTAAAAAGTAAGAAAAAGCGCGGTCTTTGTCTGTGAGCAAACAAATGGAGAATCAGAATTTTTAAAAAGCATGAATTGTTGTGCTGGCTAGCATTACCATAAATAAAGCTATTATGTTGCTTACAAATATTTCTAGCCTAGGGAAGGGTAGTGGGTAAGGTAAGTGCAAACCTAAACTGAGCTTCCTAAATTTTCATCAAGGAAGCTATTCCCTTGACTAAATTATAGAAAATAAACTAAAAACTAGAAGCTAAATAGCATGACCAACAGATGATTTTTCTTAAGCATCACAGCTTTTAAACCTTCACTTTGATAAATGACCTGCTTCAGGCCAGTGTTTTGGAGTACAGTTGTAGATCAGTTCCCTGTAATGAATGTGTAAGAGATATACCTGCAGAGGTGCAATGTTGACCATCAAAGTTTCATCTGTCTACACACCAAGTTAGATGACTTTTCATTTTACCTCCACACACTGTGCCAGAATTTGAGTGCTAACAGGATACCCACTTTATATTTTCCCTCCAGGAAAAATGTCCTTTTTTTTTTTGCCTGTCCTTTTTTCCTTTCAGTTTCTGCATCTAACACTTCTTTTTGATGTTTACAAGCTCCTCAGCTCCTTGTCCTAGTCTTCTTTATTTCCCCATATACACAGACACAGACTCTGGCAAGAGGACGGAGATTAACAGTTACCTTTTGTCGCCTGGTTGCTGATAGGGGGTGGATTTGAGGCTGGCCTCTTTGTTGGATGAAGAGGAAGAGACAGGGATGTTTCACCGTATGGTCTGTCAGGGCTAAGGCTGCCATCACTCAGCCGACATTCTCCTTGAATTAGATTGGAGTCTCGTGTATACTTGCCATGCTGAAAACTCAAGCTGTTGTTGTGGACTATACTTCGGTTTTCCTGAACCTTATTATTGGCTTCTGATGCACCCTCTTTCTTGATATATTTTTGAGTTTTATTTGCATCCTAGTAGGGAAATGAGAAGAAGAAAAATAAGTAGTTAATACCTTCTGGCTACGAGCTCACTCCTGTATTTCTAATTGTACTACTGTGTCTTTGGAAAAGGTATTTCAGTTCCACTAGTGTCTGACCACTTTAGGATTCCATCTTAGCATAGATACCTCTTAAAAATAAGATATACTATCTCTCTGCAAGCTTTTCCATACGCACTTAAGGGCAACGTTACAGATTAATTACACATACCAGTGTAATTTCTCTACTTTTTTCTTTTAGTTTGCAACGAAGTAAAACAAACACAAGTGCTCTAATTAAACTGACCACTATAGTACCATAACCAATGACAACCTAAACAGGAAATTTGATCTCAATATTCAGCTGATGAGAGAACAAAATGCTTAACTGGGAATTATAAACTATAAGGCATATCATCTAGTTAGATACTCTTACTAAAAAAAACCCCACAACCCTACAAAACATGCAGCGGTTAAAATACAGCTATTAGATAGCACAATTATTTTGCAACTTTAATTGCCTTGTTTAATTGTTCTAATTTTTCTAACACAGACAAATTTAGAAATACTGAAAAAGTTCATAGTGTAAGACATACAACCTTTCATTTATATATTCCTTGCTCAATTCCACCTGGACATCAGAAAGCAGACGTATTCCTACCTGATGGTTGTTGACAGGTTGTTATCAGTTTGGTAGCACCAATTCCCTAAGCAAGTACCTTTACTATAAATACTATGAACAGGTTCCACTTATTCTGATGCTCTGATTGGGAACAACAATGAATAAGCAACTTGGTGCTTCCTCATTTAGGCTAAACAGAAATTCATGCTTTTTTTTAATGAAGTATTTTTTATTTTTCAAGATACTACCCTGAGCATCTTAATACTAGTCACCACGACAGAAGAGAGCTTGAAAGGAAAACCACTAAAACAACAACAAAAGAAAGCCTGACAAAAATATAAAACTCAGTTATCAGAACCAGAAGTATCTACTGTAGTGTAAAAAGACCTGTCCACCACGCTCTCGGTACTTACAACTTCATTATCTCTCTTTCCTGTTCAAAATGTTTCAAGTATTGCTTTACCTGAGGGATAATCCTTGAAGCTTCATTCAGGTGTCTAGCCCATGCTGAAGTCCCCAAGTCTCCTTCCTCCTCCTTCACAGACCTACCTAAAAAGAAGTCCAACAAGCTTCAATTTTATAATCAATAACTAACAATACAAAGTGAATTATACACTTTAATTACTTTTAAATTAAAACAAGAAAGGAAGGAAAATACAATGGAAAATATTTCATAGATACAAAATACAAGTTGTCAAAGCTTCTTGGTTCTACAAACTAAATTGGGAAAACAATCTTAGCCTATAAATCCACCTAATTAAACATTCATATGCCACTGGAAGAAGGACAGATACAATCATTCAAATTTGAAAGTACTGATATCAACAACAGCTTACTTTCCTTCTAAATTATTCTACCATGGCTTTGTATCATGAAGAGTTCATATAAAGACGGACATTCAATTTTCAGGTATTATTGCCTGCATTGTTCCTATTCAGATACAAGATACGTAAGATCTATGCTCACAGGCATATAGAAGAAGTGTCCACATTGAAAACACATCTACAATACGATGAACTTGCAAAATTATGGGTATCCTAAGACACCAATTTAATTAAAATTTAGAGAGACCAAAAGGTTTTTGAAAAACCTGTTAGCTAAGAAGCAGAGTGTCATCTTTTTCACCCATGGAGTTTGATACATGTACTGCATCTGGCCAGAACATATTTTTTTACTAACACTTGTTTCTTTTCCTCTTTTCTCCACTTACTAAACTGTCTTTATGTCAACCCTTGAATCTTCTCACTTGCTCTTTCCACTCTCACCTCTATTTCATAGGGCAGGGCGAGGGAACAAGTGGCTGTGTGGGTGTTTAGCTGCTAGCCTGAGCCAATCCATCACAATTATGAAACCTGGATGTTAAGTTTCAAAGATGGAAAGGCTCTGTATGTGTCTGTGTGGTTTGCTGGTTGGAGGTTTTTTGTCGTTGGTTTTATTTATTTGGTTGGTTGGTTTTAAGGACATACAGCTTCAGTTACGAGAACAGAGTCCTTGATGTCACATTAGGCTCTCCTGTTAAGCAGGTGAACAAAAACCAACATACTATTAATTCTTTTAATTAGCACCCTATTTGTTTCACATCTGCAAAGCTATAATCCTCTTCCATTTCCCTCTCAATGAAAAAAAAACCAACCAAAAAACCCAAACATAAATGATTCTCTCTCTATTCCAGGAAGTGATTTTGATTCCTTTGAGGGGATTAGTCTTAATGTTCTGCTGCCTGTCATTTTCAAAATGCATTTAACAGATGTATGTTTTCCACAGACATCAAAATGTCACTGACAAAAAAAAACAACTCTGAATTCTTATCTTCAAAATTAGATTCTACTTTAATGCAGAGCATTCACAGCAGAATTTCATGAGTGAAGCCAAATAAGCCTTCCAGAAAACACATGAAAATTCACTAAGCAGATTCCTATGGATATCTAAGTAACACACGAGCCATGAAAGCTACAACATGAAGGTTCTGTTAATCTTTTCTGAAGATTACACTTTCAATAAGGAGGCTACACTTGCAAACTAGCCATAACTCTTTTAAGGATGCCACAACACTTTTAGACAGCAACATTTAGAAGATGTACTCTGATGAACCTCTCAAGCTGAGTCTGTCCCACTTTTCAGAAAAACATCTACTTTTTTATAGAAAAACAAGACAAAACCAAAGAACGTCTCTTTTTAAATGTTGATCTGATTTACTTTAAAACTTGGTTACAAACCTCTACATCATTTTGTGCAGTTTGTTCAAGAGCAGATAGCAACTGCATCATTAGTTCAGATACCTACCACATTCCATTGTTCTGTAGCTCTGAGATTGCTGTCTGTCTTTATGCCGACTCCTGGGGTAGCTTCTGTGTTCCTGAAGAGATGTTCTTTTATCTGTGCAGTCTGTGCTTTGAGTATGACCTGGTAAACATGTAGTATAGTGCAATCCTGCCATAGAAAGCATGCCCTGAATAGCTTCTTCTTCTGTACTTGTCGAGGTAGGACATTCCCTAGAAAAATAAAAACAGTATTAAGCAGTTCAAAACAGAACCCTACACTTCTCCAAAGGAATGACTTTTACTTAGGTGTAAAGCAAACCCATGAATATGTGTGAAAAGGTCCAACTGTTTACATGGAAATGCCCACAATGTGCTTACTTTTTACTGGGAGTTTCATTTCTGGATGGCTTCTGGGTATTTTGACAAAGGTGTCTTGTGACCTTGGATTCCTCTTTGAAATTCGATGTTACTTCCTGTTTCTCTTCATCACCTGAGCTTTCCGACCCCTCTGTGGAGGAATCCTTACGCTGAAAGAAGAGGAAACAGGATGCAGAATGGTCACTATGCCTCCTAAATACAGACACTACCTTAATTTATGCTAAGTAAAAATACCAAAAGCTTCCAGGTCCAACTTTTTTGTATATACAGTATTCAAAATGCAGTTAATTTGACTATAGCATTGAAGTGCTATACATCCAAACCGAGTATGTGCTCCAGGAAGATAGAAATAATTTCCAAAATTTTTTTTTTTGCAGAAATCACTGAAAAAAAAGCCATTGTATTCTCTTCAGAGAGCACAGTATCTTCCATATTTGATGTAGAGGAAAAAACATGAAAGTATGGTTCCCAGTAGCAGTCAGAGCTGATGCCTATTACATGCAACGGGGACAGATCCTGACCCAAGTAACTGTCTCTGGTTCCTGCTCTAACAAAAGATAACTTTGAGCAGCAGCATCTCTCTTGAGTGACAAACTCTCAGGTAAATCCAGAGCACAGCAGGAACAGAGACACAGCAGCTGCTGTCTCTCTTACACTGGCACAGCCTCATTTCGTGAGTGAAAAGGCTTTTCAGCTCTTGCTGAGATTACAACTTGTATGGGCAGGAGCTTCTCAAAGGTGAAGCAACCATATGTGACTCACTATGCCTTTATGCGAACCAAGGGTTTCTTGGTAATTCAGATTAATCTACTCGCAACAAGTACAGAGAATGTTACAATTTTTTTTTGCAAGGGAAGGAATATACACAACACTCAGTAAAAGTGTTGAAAGTCAAAGATCAGAAATTGGAGTGATCATAACTCATTGAGACTGACACCACTATCCCTATCAAAAACAGAACTGGAATGAATGAATGAAGGGCGTTGTACCACTGAGGCATGTTTTTATACAACAGTTTCATTCACAAGAGGAGCTTACTAATCTTTGGCACTTGGTATGTGGTACAAGTGGGTAATTAAAGTTTAATGACTCGATACTAGTAATAAAGTTACTATCTTGTTTTGTCAAGATCTTCTTCAGTGCAATATAAAAACATAAAAAGGATTTGCTACTGCAGTTGTTCATTTTGGATATATCATTATAAAAGACAAATTTAAAGACACAGAAAAATCATTCCATCAGATACTGGAAATTAAGTAACAAAAGGATATAGAAGTAACTATAAAACATTTCACTCAATGACAAAGTCATTCAAAACTGGCTACTATGAAGAAGAAATCAATTACTTATCAGTAACTATTGATTCTTTTTCTTAAAATAGGAAACTGCTGAGTCAAAGATACTGACAGTGCAGCTTTGGAATCCACATCATGAAGGTTCCTATCGCTTATTCCAGGCTAGATAAGGTAATGACTGAAGACAACAAACAGCAAACTAGACCTTGAGCATGATGAAACAAGTAGGAATTTCAAGACTTCTTATGAAGTCTTATGCTAAGCTCATGACTGGAAGACAGACCAAAGCATTAGCTTCCAAGAATCACAAATTATTTTGATATAATCATTCCACACCCTACCAGCATTTTACTGTTATCCAACTCAAATTTAAATTAGTAAGTCAGAGCACAATTTTGCAAGGGGATAAAAAAATCATTAAAATATCTGTATATACATATGTACTGTTCTTAATAATAAAAGCTGTATCACAATAGCTGCATGTAAATATACATACACGTACATGTGTGTGCATGCATTTATACTGTATTTAATTGCAAACCAATCACTACAGTCTAGATCCTCAAATGGAGGATTCCCATTTATTTCAAATAGACTAAACTATCTCAATAGGATTTAGCCACTTCAGCTTATTTTAAGAGCTGAAGGCCAACAAGACTGTTTCCATTTAACCATGCTCTAAAATCAAACTGTATGGCAGACACTCATAACTCCAGAGATGAAAGTCAGACTTGTTATGGAAGAAATGAACAAAGCAACATGGTTGTAACTTTTCTCAAACTTTGCGTGTTCCAGAGCATGGCTCATCCTTTCCCAGTCCTACTTAAATGGCAAAGATTATCATTAAAATCTGGCTCAAGGTATCACATCTTGTAATTTTTCAACACTAGTATTTAAGAAGAATGAGGCAAAATTGTTAAGTTCGAGATACTAATTTCAACAAGAACTAAATAGTTAATATTCTTTTAACAAAAATTTTAAGTCAGTGAGAAAAACTATATTTAATTTGTTTATTAACTATTGTGATTTTCTTCTAGTTATACCTGTGTAGTGCAATCAGGCTCAGATTCTTCTGAATCAGAAATATCAGAGTACTCTGAGGATCCATTCCTGAGTTCTGATTTCACACTTTCAAAGAACACTGAGGGGAGAAAAAATACAAGACACAACATTTATTATATAGAATATTTTATAATTATTTTGAAAGTAATGAACAAGAAACACATATTTAGTTTTTAACAGTCTGTAAACAAAACCACATCTGGACGCCAATCTGGTCACAAGTCATGCTTGCTTAAAACTCTAGTGAGCTTCCTGCTGTGGACCAAAAGACTCCTCAACTGGCTCACTGGATAAAGCCAGAGGAAGATAAATCAGGTGCAGTAGGAGGATGTATTTTTTTCTCCCCCACACTGCATAGATGCCACAGATGGGACCTTGGGCAATTTCTGCTTTTATACATAGGTTAGAATCAGTGAAGTGGATCCAAAAAAACGTTAATTAGAAGTACTCTTCAATATTACTTTGCCTTAGACTCTCTGAACCTGGGACATCCCTGTTTAAAAATAAAAGTAGTTAAACAGAAACACTAAATATAGAAGTCAAATGATATAAAATGATTTAAGGGTAAAAAAAATAATTGTATTACTTGTAATTTTGCTTTTATATCACAATTTAGTAACATATTATTTCTGGTTTTGTTGCTCCAGAGCTGCCAATCAGGAGTTAAAATGCAGGCTTGTTAAAGATGATTAAAATATTACTGTGATGATACACAACATACTTGTATTGGTTTTCACCACAGAAACACCCGAAGAGAGGGAGAAATACCAACCCTAGACTTTCTTATTTGCTGGTAGTAAGATAAAGTACTAATCAGAGAATGAGACGTCAAAAAAGACATGTAAACTACTGGTATATGACAAAGCAATCAATCAAATCCACACCTATTGCACATGGTCTACTTTTAAGTGTCTGAACATGAAGTAGCTGAGCAGCTCTCAGAAGCCTGTACGCTCAGAACACAGTGTATGTCCCAAACAAACTGTGAGTAGGAACACATCTCTAAGTAAGTAAGGCTCAAAGTCAGTGGGTTGTATACCTGCAACAGGGCTGCTGGCAGAAATCTCGATTAAGTAAAAATTTGTACAGTTTAACTAGCAAATGTGTTCTGGAGAAAAGTCAAATAAAAACAAAAAAATTGTGAATGTGTGTCACAAAGCTAGTGACTAAAGAAAGCAACATGATTTTGGAGGTTTTTCAATATTTCAATTAGACTCTCTTATAAAACTATTCTGAAAGCAAACAAAAATTTTAGCTTAACTTGTCTAAAATCCAGAGCTAATTTCTGATGCTGGTGGGTTTGCTTTCAGCATAGCTTTATGTAAAATTACATAAGCAGAATGCAGTTCTTCATAACTCATTCATTATGCAAGCATAAAAGACGTCCCTGTAACCTTACATATACTGCAATTCTAGCAGGATTTTGTTTCTATTGTAGACTGTGGCAAAGCTTATAAATAGGTGTGAAGTATATTGAAAGGGATATTATGAAATTCTGAACACTACATCAATGGAAATTATTTTGAGAGCCAGAAGAAAGCTAAGAAGAGACAGGTTATCAGAAAGTGAATAAAACAGCTGGGACCACAATCTGTAAAACTAATTCATCTAAAAATAGTATTAGAAAGAACTGTGATGGATATCCACACACAGTAAAATGAGCAACAACATTTTCTATGAAATTAAGCTCAATAAAGTAATGCTCAACATATGACATAATATTCTAAATTAGTGTAGTTACAAAAAACCCCACAGGATTTCTGATGGTAACTCAAGTCACCAGCTCATTTCAAAAAGGCAAACAAGGTCCCACGATAAGCAACAGCCTGCATGATGCAGAAATAATACTATTGCATAGCTCAAATGCATTTTCCTTTGGCCTACTGCCTTTTCAAAGAAAAAAAGTGCTCCAAACAATTTAAAGGTGCTCACATGAGAAGTTTCAGATCCTAGGCAAAAAATAACGCATGAATAATTAACCACAATTTGAAAATAAGCTCTGTGAAGGCTCCTCAGGTACTTCTCTTTCTGTCTTGAGGAACTGGAAAATTCCAATTATTAAAATGACAAAGCTATTAAAAAGAAATGTGAGTCTTACAGAAGGCGGCATATGATTTCACAGGACAGAAAAAAAAACAACCCTGGAGATGTACATAATTAGCTATATACATGTTCATAAAACCAATGTTAATAGAGCCTCATCCTTCAAAAGCCCTCTTTCTTTCCTATAGAGATTAACTGCTGATACCCTACTAAAAGGAACAAATTACATGTTACCCAATTTGTGACTGAGATTTAAAAAAAAAAAAAAATCCAGTCTAGATATAGAAGTTGGGTTTGGCTTTTTTAGTTGCTGTTTTTGTGAACTACCTTGGTAGTTAATATTTTTACTTTAAAATGAACCCATCTGCCCTAGGTAAAGCTATATCTCTGCACATTTCTAGAGGCTGGGAGGAATACTTCAGAAGTCAGGTGAATGAAAGCAGTCTCTACCTGTAAGATCAGGCTAAGCTACCCTAAATTTAAACAAATATCTTAAATCACCTTCCTTTCTTGCTCTACTAATCACAGCACTTGATCTTTGTGTCTCTGACACCATTGAGTCACTTTTTAGAACCAGGATCTTTGCATGACACAAAAGCAATACAGAGCTTGATCTGTTTAAAGGCATCTCTCTCTGGACATGGACTCTTGGCCTAAATCCCAGTAAGAATGATAGAAAGTGGCAGCTGTTACAGAAAGAGGTAGTTCCTTTTATGGAATTCTCACAGAAGAGTGTCTTTTCTCTCTCTCTCTCGACCTTCAGTGAAGGCACAATAATCACCTGTAGGTCATCTTGACAAGGGAATTTTGAAGATTCTTAATTCAATTAAAAATATTAGCAACAGTCCTGAGTACACAGTGTGTGGAAGAAAAAATCTCAACATTCACTTCTAATTCTTATGTACATTTTTTACGTTTAGACACACACTGCCATATTCATTCTGTGTCAAGTAAGAGCAATAATTTTGAAGAAAATTTAACATTTCTCTGGATGTTTTAATCTTTGATTCAAATGTAAAGCTTAATTTCATTTTCTTAGTTTAATTCTGAAAGTGGAAAAACACCACACATGCCTAAGCCTTCACACAACAAGCTGTGTGCCTTGTTGGTTCATGAGTACCCAAGAGGAACCTCTTCACTGTGCAAATTTTTAATACCATCTTCTGTGACCTTTCAAGGCACAGTCATGAGGGATTGAAAATTGCTTTGTTACAAAAATAATTAAATATTTTATCCTGGCTGACAGCAGACTCAAATATTTTTATGGATTGTTGTGCAGGAAACTAAGGGAACTGTAATTCTCCAGAGAAGTCTTGCTATCTTCTAAGTGCTGACCTCAGTTTCCTAATACATACCCCTCTGAGCCCTTGTAAGCTCTACTGTGAAAGGATAATTAAGCTGAACAGCTATGTCAAGGACCAATTTGTCACTGCACACGGAATAGTGCTATTAAAAATAGGTGCTGAAAACACACGTTCAGTATTGATAGCTTACTAGTACACTGTGTGATCAGCTCTGCTGAACCCTGGGCAGGAAGGCTTAGGGGCTACACAAAGGCCAAAAAAGATTAACTCTTAGTGAAGGATGGAGTAAAGTAAAAAGTAAAATTTAAAGGTGAGTTTTACTTTCCCACTCTATCTTGTTAGCTTTTTCAGTGGATAGATAATGTTTAACAAATGTTTTGCTGTAACTTTCAATATTACTAATTAGTTTATTAGTTTATCCTCTTTACACATTAGTAAAATTTCAGTCAGACTTGAAAATAGTTAGATCCTCTTCAAAAATATCAAAATGTTCAACTGATAGGACTTAAAGACAAGCTTACTGTTCAGTGGTTTCTGGGCGTCTGAATTCCCTTCTCCTTCAAGTCCTGAGGGCTGGTTTTCTACCTTAACAGTTGTCTTTTTTGACCTTGTTCTGTCATCTTCATCTTCACTGTCTGCTGTGTAAAGACTTCGATCTGTAAATGGGCGTCTGTCATCTCTGTCTCACAAGAAAACAATGTCATGTTATTCTTACAACCTGAAGCAACTGTTTGCCTTTCGTTATTTACAACATGCTATTATTTACAACAGTAGCAGTCTCTTACATTTATCTCCATTCCAAATTGTACGTATTCCCACTTTATTCCCTGTACAACTGTAATTTCCATAAAAATGCCAGGTTTTACATCAGAACGTTTTTAATATGAACCACTCAGACGGATACAAAACAAACCTCTCTACTCTGAAGCATACTCTTCAGTACAACCCCAGCTGAGCAAGTGAATGAAGTGCTGTAACAAAAGAACACGCAGCAGAGCATCAACTCCTCTCCAGTCCCTAACTGTGGCTCCACTAGGGGACAGCAGGCACAACAGACAAAACACTCCTTCTATATTCCTAACCTGACCCTTACTAGTCACAGGGAACTTAGAGCATCACAAAAAGAAAAGAAATGCTATTAACTATTAGCAAGCTCCAGAACGTAATGACTAGGAACAAATGAATCACAATCAGTCAACCCTTTGTACCTAATTATTCTTCCATTTGACAGCAGAAGGCGGAGATCATTGTCTTTTGTTCGCCAATCAGGTACTGTAGAAGATGGCTGAAAGGGCTTGTTAAATCTCCCGTTCAGTTTTGAGCTTGCTGTATCCTGAAGAAGTAAAAGCAATTTGCTTATTATTTATGTCCTATAAATTCAGTTTTTTTTCTCTGCTTAAACATGGCACCAGGACTGTTACCTTCCTGACAAGCAACTGAAAAAACTCAGGCAAAACATGCTTGGATGTCAAAAACAGCTGACTGTATCTTCTTCCTTGGATCATCTATACTCTCCTGAAGCATCTCTAACAACTACAACTTTACTATAACACCACTTTTGTGCTTCCTTTGAAGAATTACCACTGTATTCAAAACAAACTGAGAGACAGACAAACCACAAGCAGGGCTTGGAACTGGTAAGTCAACTCCTGAATTGGGCATCTGGTCCTTTGAATTCGTACCTCAGGAGCGATTTACAAGACAGAAAAACATTAATAAAGGAAAGTAACCTATCCATAAGCAGAACTTCCTTAGCTGAAAGCAACATACATTTGACATATCACCAGTTGCTTCAGAGTGTATGTGCCAAACTGGCAACGTGTAAAATAGTGTGTTGGGGCTTTTTAACAAGTCAATACTGATAGTGGTCATTGTGTTTCTACATTAAATGACAATGACTAATACTCCTAAACATTTTATTTTAAAAACCTGTTTGTAGCAACAAACTGCACAAGTTAGCTATTTGCGGTAATTTTTTAGTTCAACTTCATGACTAAACGAATGTCTTTTGTTCATGCCTTGTGAAGGTGAACATAAGGACCCAAATCAGTCTTTCTCCAACATGTCCCAACTAAATTTTTCAGCATTTCTTATTCTCAGAAAGCTACTTATTTCCATTCTCTGACTCCCATTTCTGTTGCTGTTTTTTTGAAATATAGTCATCAAACCTGAAAAAAAAGGAACTTTTAGAGACTACATTTCACTCATTCATTCCATGATACATTTGTAAGATGACCACAAAGTCCGCAGCTGCACAATGGAGACCAAAGGCAGCCTTAGGCTTACTGGCAGGGAAGTGCAGTCATACAGGAAATAGGAGCATGACCAAAAAACAAAGGTAATCAAATGACAGTTACTGAACTACATGAAACAGCTATCTAAGAACACATAGAAAAACTGTCTGGCTCAGAGCTCCATCAAATCAAGGTCTGCAAGTTCCATTTCCATCACGGAACTCATTCTAAGTAGCAAATGATAGTCCTAATTCAAAAACTATACATAAAGAAGGTAGTGGTTTTAGGGCACCTTCTGAACTACAATGTTGAAGTGACCTCCACAAAATAATTATCAAGGAAGAAAGGAATTCATAGAATCACAGAATAGTTTGGGTTGGAAGGGACCTTAAAGATCACTTCATTCCTCACCTAGACCAGGCTGCTCGAGGCCCCATCCAACCTGACCTTGAACACCTCCAGGGAAGGGGCACCCACATCTTCTATGGGCAACCTGTGCCAGTGTCTCACCACTGTCAGAGTGAAGAGTTTCTTCCTTATATCTAGTCTAAATCTACCCTCTTTCAGTTTAAAAACATTACCCTTTGTGCTATCACTACATGCCCTTCTAAACAGTCCCTATCCAACTTTCCTGGAGGCCCCTTCAGGTCCTGGAAGACTGCAATAAGGTACTGGAAAGTGACAATTCCTATCAGGAAAACTCAAAAGAAACCAAACCCAAATCTATCCACGTTTCAAATGACAATGAGTAGTAGTCATTCTTATGCATGTTAAAAACATTTCCCTTCAAACAAAGATTAGAAATCTATCGTGGTTTTGGTTTTCTTGCACATAACTGAATACTTGCCTCCTCCCATGGTGACATCTCCAGCCTCTTCAGTACCTCTCTGGTGTGTAGTTCCAGGATGTCCAGATTAGAAGGAGTTTTGGTACCATGGTCTCGCAGTTTCCTCACCCTTCGTCTGGAGTGGTGAGGGGAAGTTGTTTCATGCAAAGACCGCGAAGTTGGACACACACCAAGAATTCCCTGAGTTTTAACTAGTTTGCTGTTTTCCTCCTTTAATTAAAAACACATATTTCAGGATACTCTCAGAAGAATAAATCCACATATTGAAGTGCTGCTTCTTATTCCTCAAATGTAAATTATATAAATAGAAATGTTAGACCTTTTAGAGAAGTACTACATATTTCCTATGGAAATGTATAAAGGTACATTTCTATCTCTATGTACAAGGTTACTTCCACTGCATTTCTTTCCCATTCAGAGCTTTTACACTCTCCCATAATAGTAGTGCTAAACACTAGAAGTTACCACTAAACATAAGGTTTTATTCATAAAGGTAGTATAAGGTAGACATGTACAGTATTCAACAAATAACAATTCTCTTCAGTTCTCAGAACACATGCAAATGTCAGAAGTTTTTAAGAATTAGCAGTCATTAAGGAATAAGGTGCAAAACACTGGTAAAGTAGGGGGAAAAGGGAAAGAAAAGAAACCCCGTGGATTATGTAACAAATAGTGACAAACTTAAGATAAAGAGCAAAAGAAGTCGACAACTAGACCAGAACTAACTACCACAAGGGTAGAAGAATGGAATATGGTCAGAATTTCAAACTTAACTCTTTAACAACATATTCAGAGTAATTATTTTAAGTATTTAAAACATTTTAGAAATACAGACCTACAAATAATTTCACCACAAAAAATATAATACATGGTCACTATAAATTTTCTTCACATGAAATACCTATAGTTTAACATTTCCAACAGTTTTTCACCCTGATATTGTATTATTCAGTGAATGTTAAATAAATTAAAAGGTGATTATGATCGATCAGAAGCATAACTACTATGAAATTCCCTGATTCAAAGATTATTTTTTTTCTGTGGACTCATGTAGGGTTGCCTCTGTTCTTACCTCTACAGAACGAATCACTTTTGAGAGCTCTTTTATCAGATGCCCAGGTCTAATGTTGTCTGGAATTTCAAAGGCATGTTCTGTTACAAGCTGTATGTAAAGGGGAAAGAAAAGTTATTTAAATATTTTTTCCCCAATAAAATCCTAAGTAATATAAAATAAACAGATCTACAAGGTAAAAATTTAAACAAAAAATTCAGATTAATTTCTGTAATAATGACTGTCAACTGCCAGGACAGATATACACACACTGAAGCTGGCAGTCCAAGCTTTGAAAGGCAGCAGATATCTCTCAATGTCTCTAAGAATCCAAAGGAGTAATATAAAGCCATACTGACAACTACTTACGTTTTTTTTTCCCCTCAGTAATCATCTGCTTTTTTTTTTCTTTTACCACGGCCAGTATAGAGCTAAACTTCAGAAACCTTTCAAAACTATTAAAAACTAAGGACATTTCACCATGGCAAAAATTTAAAGAGCAAATCAATAATAATCAGTAACCAACCTGCAGAATCTTTTAGATATCTTCCACCCATTTCACTTTTTAAATTACCTTCTTAGCTTATTTTGAATCTAGTAGGCTGGAGAAAGAGACTTTAAAATATACTAAAGAAATTTAGGAAGCCATTATCATCTCTTGCTCCCTTTAATACACTGAAACAGTATATTAAACAGAGACAAATTTCACATATATACACATATAAGCACACATACATATATAAACACACAAATATACCTATATATATATTACTAATTTGTGTGAGTCCACACTATAGTTAGATGGTAGTAAAAATACGTTTAATGTTGTCTCTGTACAGTCTAAATGTGCCTCAAAAGACTTTTAGTTAGAATTAAACAGGCAAAACAGCACTCACATGTATATCAGAATGATATACATTAACTCTGCTATACCCTTTAATTGGCTATTTACATGGAAAAAGATCCCACAAACACTTTCAGCCACCCACATTTCAAAAATGAGATTCAGCAGCAAGATTACTGCTTGAAGTAACATGATACCATACATTGAACCCAGATTTCTCTCAGTCATTACTCTCCATCTCCAATAAACCCCAGTATGGATGTAAACCATGGTATCATCATTCATTTCAGTGCCATTAATTCTACAGGGAAGATTAAATCAGCTGCTATTATTTACCATTGTCCATTCTTTGAATGCATCATCTCTACACATTCACACTTGGAGGCACAGCACCTCTGCCACTGAACCATAGAACTTTTCCAGCAACTTACTGGTCACTGTAAAACCATTCAGTCCTTCCTTTCACTCTCCCAAAAGTTTTCTTGTCTATGAAGAACTCAAGAGGAAGTGACTGATGAAATCATTCAAAACCCTGTCCTCAAAGTTTCTCTAGTTTAAAACCACTCAAATGTTTTTATCAGAAGCACATATTGTACCAGCATGATTTACAGTAACTCTTGGAAAAAAGTTTGCCACTATAAAATGTATCTATTTACACCAAAGCCTTCTCAATTAAGCTGTGGCAGAGTAATGATTAAAAATAAATAAATTAAAATCCATGCAAGCAACTTGAATAACCTAGCAAATTCAACCAGATATATAATCTACCAGTCTGACAGAAGGAAAGGATAGGAAGGATACGAGTACCTACAGACACCATGTCTGAAAAATTATCATCATTATTAAACAACTTGTTTTTTAAGTTTTCTCTGCATACCTCCTCTTGGAAGCCTCTTGGAAACAGAACAAACAGCCTTTAGGACTGAGGAGTTCTCTCCTACCAGGGAGAACAGTAGCAACAACATGGCCTAAATATGTCAGATATAAATTGCAGGTAAAGAAAACAATGAAGAAAAGCCATGACTTAAGATTCATTCAAGAGCTTCCAGAAATGGTTTTGTGTATGTCGGAAATGCACAGAGGTAAAAGAAACTTGTCTTAATTCAAGAGATACAGATTAAAAAATCCTAGCAGGTAAATGAATCCACCCATCCTTGGAGACTAGCATCTCAATGAAGAATAACAATACCGTTAAAACACAAACAAAAAAATAAAGATCAAAATAATGAATCCCACATCCCTCCCTCTTTACAAAATGCCCCACAAATAACTGTGCGGTTTTTTTTCTTATACGACAGCTATTAATCTACTTTTAAAAACTAGAACAGTTGCCCAAAGTAATCTTACTGATACACAAATCAAACATATGAAAAACTGAATCTAAAACCTGTTGCTTATGGAAGCTGAAAAGAAGACAGAACTAAAATCCAGGAACTCAGACAACTGGATAGGTCATCGCCATTGTGTATTTCAAGTAAAGTGCAGACTGATGACCTGCACCAAAGAAATCAGAGAATGCACATACTGATAAAAGCCTTGCACAAACTGAATTCAAATCGACATCGAAACTAATTGTTAGTAACGCAGCAATCTCTATTCTCAGCATTTTATAATTTTTGGCGTGTTTAAAAATTACAGAAATAAAGGAACCACTGCCCTGAAGATGAGTTTGAAATTCTCCAGCAAATAGGTTTTAATAAGATAATTCCCATATGTCGTGAAAAGTCATACTCCATGATAGAAATGTGAAACCTCATGAGTAGGCTTCTTATTTGAGGAGTATTCATTTGTCATTTCTTTTTCAGAATCTGTCTGAATCCCCAGCATGAGCAGATTATACAGCAATGGACAAAGCTCCTCCTGTCTTCGGCTGCATACAACTACAATCGTATCATGCACATGACCTGCTGCAAAGAAAAGATCAGCTCCCTTATGAAGGAGTAGCTAGAAAAGATGAATGCAAGGTACAAAACATGATAGTTGGTGGACAGCAGACAACATTGTGATCACTGATGCTGTTTCCTTGCAATCAAGGGGTCTGTTTAGTCAGTGGTTTGGGATTACTCACAGGTCTCATTAATAAGCATTCTGAGTGCAATACACACACGGTTTCTTTTTCCACACAAAGTAGGAAAGGTAACACATTCTAGATGAAGCATTAATCAAACTACTTAATAAGCTACTGGACAATACACAAATGCTAAAACATGTCAATCCAGAAAGGAGGAATCCAGAAAGGAGGAATTCCAATCCAATTTCCAATTAAAATAAAGATTTATACAGACTACGTTTCATCTCAGTTATCAGCAGGCTGATTACGTGGCTCGCTTACTGTCCATGCCACCAGTGCAGAGATAGCTTGGATTCACACATGGTTTAACAGCTTAGGTGCACCATCCTGTAAATACCGCTATGCTGCTCACCAGCTAGCTTTGGCACAGAAAGGCAGAGACACTGGAGAACCACCTCAGAAGTGTAACAGAAGCTTACAGCAAAGGTTCATCTGGCATCACAAACACTATGCAGTCTGGACACCAATGTAACACATAGAGTAACCACCTGAGGTGAGTGTACACCTCATGTTCAGTTCCTCTAAGCTCATTACGCTGGATGCAGCATTGTGCAAATATTTTATCTGTTTTATAGGAGGTTCTCTAACAAGGAGAACTCGTGGGCAGAAAGACCAAACAGATCTCCAAGAGACAGTTCAAGTCAGTATGGCCAGCAACAAACTAGAATTAGTAAGTTCAGTCAGAACCAAACTGCCTGTCAGTGAACAGCACTTCGCAGAAGGCTCCCAGAAGGCTTATTAGCTCAGGCACATGAAAAAACGCATGGTATTAGGCCAGATCCAGTGATGTGCCAAAGCAAACAAGCGTTCCTGGAGAGCAGAGCACCAGCAAAGCCAGTGTAGACAACACGTTCTTTTGCAAGTCAGCCAATGTTCAGCCGGGATAGTATTCAACTGAAGTTAATATCCCCATCTGAATCTAAACTGACTCTTCAGCAATACAGGTGTATCTGAAATGTGCTGTCCGAAGCACTGGCACTAATGGAAAATGCTAAATATCAAGACATTCCATCGCTCCATTGTCTCACACCATAAATCCACTATACTGATGAATCCACTATATAAACACGTTTGTCAGAAAAAACTCCCACCTTATCGGTTACCCCTTAGCATTCTTCTACCATCCTGAGGTGAAGCAAGATTCTACTTCTATCAGCTACAATAATTATTAATTGGTCTACAAAGACTTCATTAGCATCCTGGAATATAAAATTGTCATGATTCTTCCACAGATCAGCAGTACATGCTCTCCACAGTGTCTTTCAGTACTCATTAACAGATAAAAATAATCTTAAACTTTAAAAGGGTGCAGACCTTCACTTCTAAAACAGAGCTCAAAATAGCAAACAATATCACTTAAACTTACTTCTTTTTTCATCCATAATTTTAAAGCCGTAAGTAAAGCCTTCACTCCTTGCACTAAATAGCTTGGAGGCTGGAAACCATCTTCTCTCAGTTCTAAAAAGGAAACAGATAACAAGTTATTAAGACGCTAATAGTGAAAAGAATAGAATGATACCTACCCTTCAGCCAATAAAGTTGGCATTATGCAACAGCACAAAGAATGGAAAACAGTGCAAGCAAATGAAACATGACATCCTGCATTTGTGTGCACATCGTAACCAAAAACATTTATTATTAATTATTATTGACATTTATTATTAAGGTTAAATACAGCAGGGAGAGAGCAAGATATCTGAGGAAAAGCTGAAGCCAGATGGGCACTCTTTCACGCTCAGTTATACATGGCTACAGCTACAGGAATTACAGACTAGATGAGGAAGTTTGAAAAGGACCAGCAACTGTCAACAATAGACTGTTGATAAGTACTGATCTATACAATTTAGTACAGCTCATAGCAACTGATGCAGATTTCTCACAAAAGCCTTCATAGACACATTTCCCTTCAGAACAAACAGCAGAAGACAACAGGTAGTTTGCCTGAAAAGTTCTAGGAAATTTCAGAAGTGTAAGAAAAGCTCTTTGTTAAGCTGTGAAGCCAAGAAGCAGCCCACAGACGTTAGTAGGATCACTTAAAGTCCTTTCCTGAAAGAAAGGGAGAAAAGAGTACTCAACAATTTAAATTATATGGAAAAAGCTTGAGTGAAAAACTGATGCTACTGAAATAAGGTTCATATTTTTCTTAACAAGGTAATTTCAGAAAACGGCAAGTTAATCCTATTTGACTGGCAGGATAATTGCACTGTGCCAGTATTGGATGAAAAACATAAAATAGTCCAAAGGTTCAAACAGCACACTACAACGCGATACATGGACATATCACCAAGTGTGCTGAGATTTCTGCACAGCACAAGTTACCCCAGAAACCTTCAATCTGCAGAGTAGTTTCCAGAAAGAAAATTTACAAAAGCAAGCACTGCTAGATCTAGAACTGCCACAATGCAGCATTCCCTAAAATCTGGTTAAAAGACCACGACTTTAAAAATAAAAGAAATTCAAGTCTGGATTTCCAACTTAAAGTTTCCTCTGTTCACACAGCAGCAGTATAATTTTATCCCCTTTTCTCAATGAAGAGAAAATAAAAATAAAAGCAGGTGTATTTATATCTCTTCAAACAAAACCAGGATTACCTTTCAATGTTTCCAGCAAGTTTTTTGCCACAAACCAACAGATGGCTTCAAAGAAAGGAAATTTGAAAAGATCTGGGGTTTTTAACCTCTTCTCCATTTCATAACACCTGAATAAATAGAAACAGTGCAACAGATTAATGTTTCAGTTATCAAATTCATTATTCAACTATGTAATCAAATAGACACAATGTCCAAAATAAAAGAAAATAACTATGGCCATGATAAATAAAAGAAGTCAAGTACCACATAGTTATAAACCCCAACAAGATCACAGACAAGACTGAACTCTGGTCTCATCCAGGCTCTGACCTTATCAAGTTTGACTGCGGCACTTCTAAGAATAAAGTTGGACTTCATAAAACTAGGATACAAACCCAATGTGTGATCTTTTAACAGATGGAATTTTATCAGGATTCCACTGTAATAAATAAAAACAATATGTTTAGAAGACAGCTCCACATTTTGGACAAAAACTAAATACAGCTGCCCTTAGAGCAATGCTGACTTGAGGATGCTCATTTCAACTGTCGCACACCTGGGCTTGCTCAGTCTTGTTTTACTCACTTATACTAAACTCCAAAGTAGTTTTCCTTTTATTCACTCTTAAATTCTCACATACCCTTTATTTTTCTTTTGAAACAAACTTTGTTGCAGTGAAATAAGAGTATGTGCTTGATATATTCTAACTGAAAATGCCATTATTGTCTGTTTAAGAGCCTGTACCAATTTGATCCTGGTTAAGAGCATAAAGAAAAGTCTCTATTAAAAAATATCCTACTTACTGAGGAAAAGGTATAAGAATTGCTGAGACTAACCTGAGCTGCATGCCAATGTTGAGGTTGTGCAAAAAGTTTCCTCCAAAAGCCATACAATCCTGAGATGTGAGCACAGCATGAATCCAGCCTGGAATGAGAAGTTTTTAAAATTAATACACAGACATAAATTATTCTGAGACTCTTTTTAGTTACATCTGTAAGGAAAAATGCTGTACCCAGAAACAAAAAAGCAAACATTTGTACTTTGTGCTAAGAACATGTGATGTAGATTTTAACAAGTAAACTACAGTGTCTCATAAATCTAGCAGAACTGTGATTTTCGGAAGGATTAAGACACTTTTCACTGGGCGGGGATGGGAGGCCCAAGACCAACAATGACTTTTCAAGTATTCCCAAAAGTTTTCCCTCCAGTCAACTAAAACAAGCAAGTCAAGAGGGGAAAAATGTACTGAACAGAAGATAAAGTCATAAAAATAAAATAGAAATTATCTTCCTTTCAATATTTACATGTTGCTTACATTAACTAAGCTGTCTGCACAGCATAAGTCATTTAGCAATACTGAAGTTTTCTCAAACAGGAATTCAGAAGACGTTCCACTATTTTAAATACAGCCATCCTAATTCCAGTGAAACTATGATCACCTTAAAAACCCAGTCTAGGCACTTACTACATCAGTTAGTAACAGAATGGAAATACTGTCCCCGCGAACCCTGCTACTCAAAATGGCAATGCATAACCAATGTTATGCTATCAATCTAGCTGATTACTACTGGATAATTTCAAGTGCACAAAAGAACATACAGTATTAGCTTCCTGATTAAAAATAGTTACCTTTAAAATTGATACTGTGAAGCATTAATTTAAATTAGCTACAAATAGTTTCTTCTTTGAAGTTTTTTTTCTGATTTTGCATGTATGCAGAGGATCTTTTGACAGAAGATGAGCTGACCACACGTTGCAGATTACTTCGTGATCTGACTGAGCGTAGGCAAGATGTACAAACACAGAAAGCTCCCCATCTTAAGGCAAGATCAGACCAAATCACAAGCAACTATATACTGCAAACCACCCTTTAAATCCATTCCTTAATGCAGCTAAGAACAACTACTTCTAGTTGTTGCAAGCAGACTTGAAATCTAGCAACCAGGCTGACTAAGCAATGTGCCTACTATGTAGCCTGGGAAGGAACTAAGCTACGCAACGGTACATGACAGACTGCAGAATACAATGCCACATGCAACCTAAGGTGCTTTTTTAGTATTATGCATTGTTCAGTCTTACTTCTGCTCTTTGCAAAGTGCAGTGCAATGAAGACTGCCCTCTACTTAACCAGTTGCATTCTGCGTTTGTTAATATGGTTTCAGCTCTTCACTCCTACCATCATCACCACACCACCTGAATACCTCTGACCCTCCAAGGAATCTGTATCATCTTTAAATACACATTATATACAAAATCCCAGACACTGGCAAACTAACAACAAAGCTCTGTCCTAACTGCATCAACACCAAGGATTTTTATGGCATATCTGTTATCAACCAAAGGATTTTTTTTTAATTCCTACCTATTTTCATGTTTTAGTTTTGATCAAGATCTATTTAACAAGAAAATTTGGCGTAGACCACATAGAGAATCTTGAATAATAATTAAATAACTCTCAAGAGCTTCCCAGTAATGCCATTCATCTACATGCAAGATTAATTTTAAATCAGAAGTCTAGTCTGAACATATTTCAGAGATTATAAAATAATTATGACATCCACTAGCATCAGTGCATGCAAGAACAGCAAACACGATTTTTAGAAGAGATCACTATTTTTTAAAGCCTTTAATCAGCCTTACAGAATTTCCCTTTTCTAAATATCTTTTAAACACGTCTTGAAACCTACTTTATTTGTTCTTGCACTATATACACCATCGTAAGTATATGAATATAGATGCATGCATACATACAGAAACACACACATACACCCACATTTACATTAAGAAGTATACTTTTATGTGTTTATACACAGAGGTACGTGTATACATCAGAAATTATCACTTTATGATACTTTTCTTTCTGGCCACATTATAGTGCTATCTCAGATTCATCTGATTACTTGGGAAGCGGCAACTTTTCGGAGATCCATGGGTCACACTTCAGTTCCTCCTGTAACTCTGCATTTTTTGTTCATAGGTATATGACCTTATGCTTAGATAAATGGAAAATCAGTATCTTCTGTCAAAAATGTAATTTTAAACAGCTTGGGGCATTCAAGTTAAGTGCCTATATAGTTCCTTATGGTATATATTATTTATTCTATAGAAACTATGAATTAGAAGAGTAAACACTAAGCCTCACAGGCAGAGAGCTGAGCTATGAGAAAAACGTAGTAGTCTGTCTAGGAAGCCCATGGCAGAGTAAGGTACTGAACATAAACTTCAATGCTTATTCCAGAAGTAGAATCATTTCTTCTCCATGTATTTAAGTTTTCTCCCCCACAAAAGGGAAGATAGTACAAGTCTTTAATAATAACAAAAATGTATTTATATGGATGGGCTGGATAAGTGAAAATAGAATAAATTAACTGGCACTCACTTTATTGGTAAAATATGGTTTAATAAAGACTTCTACTTTTATGGTATTTGGGAGTTTGGGGAGGGGGTGGTGGGGTGTTTGGAGGATTTTTCTGTGCTATTTCAAATAAAGCAATGTAATTCTTTTGGTGTTTCTCATTTCTAAAAAAGGTCTTATACTTTATCATATGCCTGGTGACAGCTACAAGAAATTTTGTTGAAGAAAATTAGAAAAAACATGCCTCTATATGATTTCTGAAGGAAGCTGCTGAAATGGATTTATGAACTCTATACTTAAATAAACTGCATATGCAAATTCATTTTAATAAAAGGAATTAATACATTAATTCAATTACACATTCTTCAACTTTATTTAGTGATTTGTTCATTTTTATTAAGTCTCTACAGGCTCCACCACAGTTTAGATTTCCTGCTGACAGAAAACAAATAATGAAGGGAAAAAAACCACCAAAACATGCACATCCACCCAGCTTTTATTTGCCCGCAGCATAAAAAGTTTATGTGATGTTTCTGTAAGAATTTTGCATAGTAAGTCTTACACTATTCAAAAACTATTAAGAATAATTGTATTAAGGTAAGAATTAGTCTGGATATCTAAGAAATGGTGAACAATGTTATGTTCTATGAATTGGATATCCAAATGAAACTTTATTTTGTTGCTTTATAACTGACTAATAAACACCCTTTACTTTCCCTGAAAACCACTACTATTTTTTTTAAATCTAAATTTCTAGTTTTTTTAAATTATTCTCTCTTATCCAAAATTTTAAGAGATACTAAATAGTGATAACACAATCATTTTAAGATAACCTTGATTCCTGGTGATTAAACAGACTAAGTCCTAGAAACAAGGGTAAAATCTTACCTGTTGGAACAAATAAAGTGTGTCCTTGCTTCACAACACATTTGTAACATTTGTCAACCTTGTCCCCAAAATATACTTCACTCTGGGTGACAGATGAACTCCAAGACTCATACAGAGCCAAATTTTCATCAGTGGGCTTGATCAAATAGAAAATCTTCTCACCCTATGAAATGGAAATGTAAAAGAAATAAATCAGAGTCCTCCTGGAGGCATATTACAATCTCTACATCATTCCTAATGAAGTAACAGATCAATCTACATGACAAGTATTCCATAGTTCCAATGTTAGGGCTTCCTAGTCCCAGTGTTACACAACTGTAATCCACCAAAAGCTTAGTGAGTAGTACCCTGACCAGTTGGTGTCTTATGATGCACAAGCAGCATGCAAACCCATCAAAACCTTCTGCTGGAGTATAATAAAATTGCAGGTTTTTAAAACAATTTATGGATGTATGCACACATGCCAAATGAGACTACGTAACATGAAACAACTTTCCCTCTTTTATGATTTTGATCATAACTTGTGATTACAATAAAAAGTTGAGTACTTCAAATTTTTTTATCCTAAAACCTCACTGTATCACCTATGACTTTATTATAATGAACACTCAACCAACTACAGTTTACAAGTAACCAATGGCATACTAAAATAAAAGCATGAAAAGGCAACACCAACATTCAGCAATTCACTTTTGAGCTCCTCCCCTGGCTCTTCAAGCACAAAATTTCAAACATATCATAATGCCATGACAGAAAGCTGCACACTAAATTGTTTCACATAGTCATAAAACAAGAAGTCCTCATACCCAAAGAACATGGTACCAAACTGATGTTCCTCCAAAATCGATATGAAAATCAGTGTAGCTGTCCTGAACACCCATCAAGCAATATTTCTGAACAAAAGGCTTAGGAAACACAGAATCATCTGGCCAATAATTTTCCACCCATGAAAGTTTTCTGGCAATATCTGGTACTTCCACTAATTCAGACATCCTTTGAAAAAAAAAAACAAAAACAAACCACAAACAATAAGCATAAGTATCATTAAGAGTAAGCACACATCTTTTTAAGTGACAGCTTTAAAATTTTGTATCCTACAAAGTTAATACTTATGAATTAATATTTTATACCCACATGACATCACAGTAGCTGTACACAGTCTCCTATCTTTCCTACCACAGGCATGATATTACTACACATCAACTTCGTGAAAAACAATTTCTACATTCGAAGAACTGAAGTTAATACTCACTTTGTGTCTGAGAATTCCAGGCTGATCACGTTCAATACTTTTGGTCGGTCGGGATTTGTGAAATATTTAATATAATTATGGAGCTTCATTTTACTGTCTGCTTGTCTTGCTACATCTATTACATCTATTACTTTGTCACCACCTGTGAAAAACAGCACGATTTTCTTAAACCTATCACAGACAAAACCGGATAATTAAGGTGTTTAAGACAAATTTAACTTGTTATTCTCCTCCTTTAGCAAAACATTCCTGCACAAAAAACTCTGCTACTCTCAGTATTGTCTTGGAACAGAATCACAGAATTGTAGGGGTTGGAAAGGACCTCAAGAGATCATCGAGTCCAACTCTTCTGCCAAAGCAGGTTCCCTAGAGCAGGTTGCACAGGTAGGTGTCCAGACAGGTCCTGAACATCTCCAGAGAAGGAGACTCCACAACCCCCTGGGCAGCCTGTTACAGTGCTCAGTCACCCTCACTGTGAAGAAGTTCTTCCTCATATCAGTGCGGAACCTCCTGTGATCCAACTTGTGACCATTGCCCCTTGTCCTGTCCCCACAGACCACTGAAAAGAGGTTGGCCATCTCCCTTTGTCTCCCATACTTCAAACATTTATAAACATTGATGAGATCCCCTCTCAGTCTTCCCTTCTTAACACTCCCCAGCTCACTCAGCCTTTCCTCAACAGGGGAGATGCTCCAGGCTCTTCATCATCTTTGTGTCCTCCGCTGGACTCTCTCCAGGAGATCCCTGTCATTTTTGTACCGGGGAGCCCAGAACTGGACACAGGACTTCAGGGGAGGCCTGACCAGGGCCTGACTAGAGGGGGAGGATCACCTCCTTCGACCTGCTGGTTCTGCTCCTCTCAATGCATCCCAGGATCACATTGGCCCTCTTGGCCACCGGGGCACGCTGCTGGCTCATGGCCAGCCTGTCATCCACCAGGACACCCAGCTCCTTCTCTACAGAGCTCCTCTCCAGCAGGTCTGTACTGATACCGGGGGTTGTTCCTTCCCAGGTGCCAGACCCTATACTTCTTTTATTGAACCTGCTCTGGTTCCTCACTGCCCAGCTGTCCAGCCTGTCCAGATCTCGCTGAATGGCAGTCCAGCACTCCTGCGTGTCCACCACTCCTCCCAGCTTTGTATCATCGGCTACTTGCTGTGAGTGGACACTATTCCCTCATCAAGGATGTTGATGAAGATGCTAAACAAGACCAGACCCAATATCAACCCCGGGAGAACACTGCAAGTCACAGATCTTCAGCCAGACTCTGCCCCACTGATCACCACACTCTGGGCCTGGCCTGTCAACCAGCTCTTGACCCACCTCACCATCCTCTCCTAAATCAAACTTTTATTAGGTCTAACTGTAATTGCTATAATCAGCTAAGGAGAGAACTGGGGAAAAAAAAAAAGAAAACAAAAAAAGGAAAACAAACCCAAAAACACACAACCCTCTATCCTGTGGTTAACCAAAAAGAACTGTATAGAATGACTGCAATTGTTGTGTCATTTTTTATAAAAAAAGAGGTTGTCATTGCGATTGGAAAGATTAGTGCAGAGAAAGTTATCAGGGCAGATCTACTCCTCACTCTTCCTATTAATCATCACCACTGCACTTGACTATTTAACACATGGACCACTGGGAATTCTTTACAAATAATAAGTCCTACTGCTCACAGCTTGCAATTCTTAGAAAACTGAACTAAACTTGTGCCATAATGGCAAGTTAATAAAACTGAAAACTATGCAGGTACTCCCTTGCAAACTTTCTACAAGCCCAACCTTATATACATCCTTATATACATGCATAACTTTTAGGCACACAGTAATTTCACAGGATAACGGCCATGAGTATGCTTCACTTCTGAAGGACAATAGGGATTTTAAAGCAATACATTTGTGGAAGTAGACAAGCAAGAAGCAACCTTTAGCCAGGAGAAAGGACTAACAACAACATTATAATAGGAATTGGTTTATGTATATTTAGTTATGCAACAGATAAATTTGATAATGTATCTAGATGTACAATATAATGTTGTTATTTTTAATGATAAAAAGATAAATCTGTGGCATTTCCAATTTTTTTAAACCGAAAAACCCAGCAGGTCAAAATGTATGTATGAGAATGAGAAGATGAAGTTTCCATCTGAACCTGAAGAGGCAGTATTGCAAAAGAAAAGATTCAGAAGTAGTGAAGTTGTATGTACACGTGAAGCAGAAAACGTTACTATTTATAATCATCATAATGGTAACAACATTCCAAATACTTTGTATTTCTTGTGTTTTGGTGCCATTGTAAAATGCTGATGGACAGAAATCTTACCTTCAGCACACACCATATTAGGTTATCACAAGAACACGGACAAGGCCATATACAGATTTCTCAACTATACTGTACATTACAGGAAGTATCATATAGCAGTTCACCCAGTCTCTCTTTCTCTGTACTGCACACTTACACAAGGTTGAAACATTTACCCACTCTCAAGAGATCTCTTAAGGAATAAGTGGTCCTTTGGAAGATCTAGCTCTCCTACCAAAGGAAGCCAAGGCAGGATATTTTCAACGAAGAAAGATTTAATTCAAAAATGCTAATTTACTAAACCTAAAACATTAAGTTTTGCAATATTCTCACCAATGATTAAACTTTATTGACCATAACAGAGTGATTCATTCAATTCCCACAAAGAGAACAATCTAAAAGACATTATGCTTTATTGGTTTACAACACACAGCAGAAAAAAACCCAACATTCCACATTTAGCTTGCACTAAAATTAACATGTTTGAAAGTTAAAAGGTAAAGATGTTATTCTATCACATATCTACCCCACAAACAAAAGAGAAAGAAAAAAAAAAGCCAAAAAAGCCCACAAAAAAACCCCAACAATATAGCTTTTTTTTTTGTCTCTGCCAGTCTTCAATTTCTGGTATATATTTAACACCCTGGAATCTCTTATAATCAGATAAATATTAATTTAAATTTACAGGCAGGATGATTTCTAAGTACTCCACAGTGGCTCTTACCTACATAGCGTTCCACATCTAAAACAGAGAATGTTGGAGGAGGAAGTCTGAGCCCCAGACCATCTAATTTAGGAACCATAATGGGAACATCAAACCCATGTTTCTCCAAGTATCTCTGTGTCAACTGGCTTCCATTCATTTTCAAAATGACTTCATCAGCACTGGTGGGCAAAAATAATGGCACATTAGTAGAAAAGCATTCTTCAAGCACCACTAAAAAAAAAACACTATGTCACAGTTTGGGGGTGGAGTTTGGGTAGCAACAGCTACCATCTCAATCCAAAAGAAGCAGACTCACTACTACTATATATTAAACTTTTAATTGTAAGACCAAAGAAATGACCTAAACCAGTAAGGAAATGTTTACTGTCATGTATAACCTGGGAACTCACAATCTTTCTATATGACTGGACACAGTAATTAGAGGACAGGGAAAAGATTTCTCAGAGAAGGCATTAAAGAACATTTTGGTAACAACTCCTTAAAAAAATTGTAAGCCATTACATTTCAGTGAGATAGTCAACTACAGACAGCTCAGGACGAAAAGTAGAACCATGCTTCTCCACTTCCCTCTAAAGCATGTGAGAATGGGCAGCTCATATCAATATTACTATATTACTTAGAATTAAACTGGGCATTCTTCCTGGACTAGAGGAATTGACAGACAATATTCTGACAGTTTAGGCAAAAAAAAAATCCCCAAAACTAAACAGTCCTGCTATTGCTCCAACTCTCTCACCAAAAAAAAAAAACCAACCCAAAAAAAAAAAAAAAAAAACCCCAACAAAAAAAAAAAACAACCCATACAAAAAGACCAAATCTATCCCCCCCCACACACGCTGTCCTGTAGTGGTCCCAACAGACAACATATCCCAGTGCACAACTGAACAAGGGAAACTGCTGCATAAAAAGGTAAATCACAGAAACATTTTGGTTGGAAAAGACCAAAGATCATCAAGTCCAATCATATCCATCTGCAACAAGGATGGGTCCAGGAGGGTGGATTCTAAAGGAGGAGGAAATCATTCTCAACCTTCATTTTTTGAAGCAATGTTAGTCACCTGCCCTAACTGAGTTGACATTT
>VXBZ01005229.1:20274-30830 GCA_013399135.1 Heliornis fulica | reverse complement strand
TTTTTTTCTGAAATGCGTAAATAAGCTTCTGTACCTTGGGAAAGAGCGAGCCCGCAGCTGTTTAACGAAGGTCCGTGTTCCAGCCTGCACCGGTTTGGAACCATCATCCAGCTCTGTGTAGTCATGTCTGTGCCAGTTCCTCCTCTTCTTCACTACAAGATTCAGAAGGATTAAACTTTGAATTAGTTAAATCAAACATCTCAGATTAGCAGTCATCATCCCATCTGTGAGCCAGACATGCCTCAATCACACTACTATGGTTAACAAAACTTATTGTTTATGCAGATGATTATCTAGCTACAACAAATGAAATCTTTGGGACACCTGACACTCATCCTCTGTATTTACATAGCTCCTTCTGTGAGAACCTCAGAACACATCACAGGCAATTCAGAACTCCATATGTAGTGCAGCACAAGTAAACAGTATCAGCCTGAAAGCTATCCAAACCTTTAAAAATCTGCAATAAAAATAGAAATAGAACTTTGATTTCCTAAAACTCAAGACTCCTTTTTAACTACACAGAAGAACCGTACCTCTTACAGATCCTCAGGCTTCAGTTTATGTACCACCACAGAGTTAACAGGGCCCAATCCCATTGTGCTATCTCAGCATATGAGAATATCCATATCCAGTCTGCTATTACTACTATTCGCTACCATATGCTGTTTGAAACCAAACCACCCCTCTTTTGTCCACTGCTTCTGTCTCCATAACAGTTTTGAGTGTAAACTGTTTTGGGCATAAACTGTCTTAGGCAGGTACAATCTTTACTATGCAAGTACAATATATATAATGCAAGCACTGCACCCCAAAACAAACAACTTCTGAGTTGTCTGAAGCTTTAATGCACTGGTAAAGCACATTAATAAAGAAAATGATAAATTAATGTTTTATTATAGTTTGGGAATCTGAAAATGATAGTTCAATATCAATTGAATTGCATATCAACAGCTCCCTATACTTAAAGGGCCAAGAAAAATTAAAAACTAAGACATTCTCATACAAACTTTTGTGAAGGTCTCACCATGACAAATGACAGATATCATGTTCACCAAATGATTTGAGTTGGAAAGGACCTGAAAGATCATCCTGTTCCACCCCCCTGCCATGGGCAGGGGCACCCTCCACTAGACCAGGTTTCCCAAAGCCCCATCCAACCTGGCCTTGAACACTGCCAGGGAAGGGACAGCCACAGCTCCTCTGAGCAGCCTGGGCCAGGGCCTCGTTATTCTCACTGTAAAACAATTCTTCCTTATATCCAAACTAAACTTTTCAGTTTAGAACCATCTGTCTTGTCACTCACTACAGGTCTCAGCAAAAAGTCTTCTTTCCTATAAGCACTCTTTATATTCTGAAAGGCTGTATTTTAGAATATTGTAAGCTCTGTGTGGCCTCCCCATTTTAATTTTCTGGCTTTAAGTGACAGCAACAGTGCAGAGGCCAAAGTGCCTTGCGACATCGTGACAAACTTACTGCCTATCTCAAATATTCGTTATTTCGTGACAAATTATTTCACAATAGGTATTTCATTAATTCATCTTCATCAACCACTTATCTCCATTTATAAAGAACTCAACCTTACTGCTTTGAAAGGAAGCCCTCAGTTGTATCATCTGTTTGTTAGCAAAAGGCACTTTGGAGCACTTTCTGTTAATACAAATAAACTTGTATCTCTTGTCCTCAAAAATTCAACAGGCTGAGAAGCCCTGCTGAATTCCCAACAGGACTCCCATCTCATCATCTGGGAAAGAAGCTCCAACTTACTACCTTTCTGTTGAATACATCTGCTGCTATAACACAGAAGAGGGAAAAGATTCTGTTACTTGTCAATAGAATGGTGTTTTATATGTGTATACAAAACCAGCCTGCAGTGTAAACATGACACCAAGCTAAACAGTCATAATCATACAAGTTAGAACCTTGTAAAAGAGTTCATTCTTAAGTTTACCAAAGTCACGATGTACCCAAAATCTAAAGTTTAAACTGCTGTCAATAGCGGTAACACGGAAACACAGCTAACGGTAACGTGAAACTAAGACTCTAAGACTGGGGCAGGGGGAGCGGGGGAAGTAGTTTCAAAAAAGAGGAAAAAAAAAAAAAAAAAGCTGCTTGTCCAGAAAAAAAACAGTTAGTTATATAGGAATAACTGATCTATAGTCATTACACATGAGGTAATTACTTATTGCTGTTTCCTACAGATGTGCCCTGTATAAGACTTTTAAGAGAATAAACTGACATTTATAGCTATTTGCTAACCTGAAAACACGCGCTGAAGAGCCTGCTTAATGAGCCAACTATACAAATACAGTAAAACTACACAAATAATACAACCAAGTTTATTAAGTTTTCAAAGCTATTTTCTCGGTCATAAATAATACTACAAGAAATTAGTGGCTTATACTAATTTGCAACAAGTAGTTTCTCATAAATCTACTGTTGTTACATCTCGTTAAAACTGTAAGATGATACAAGTGCTTAAGAGATTTTTGAGAAGAGAACCAACTTTTAAAAATCTGCCTTTCCAACACATAAATATAAAAAATTATTCTTTTACTTAGTACTTGGCAGTGTACATTATCCTTTCACAAGTAAGAGAACACTGAAGAACAGGAAACAGTAATGAAAACATTTTCCACTTATGTATATCTTAATTCTAGAAATTTTATAGCCCCTTAAGACACTACAGTAACAGTGGCAAGAAAAATAATTCCACTGAATTGATCCTCATGCCCACATTAAAACAAACAAAAAAGCCAACATAAGTTCAAATGAACCTATAACATCTTCCCCTCCCAATCTCTCCAAACTAATGTTCTCCGTTGCTGTCCCTGAAAACCAAAACATAACCTGTTGTGGCAACACTAAAAATGCTTTTTTTACTCTCATGCATAATTTCACATGATTGAAGCCCTATGGAGCATTGCTGCATCACTTGAAGTCATGAGACACTATCAGTCTCTCCAAACACTAGAGTCAGTAGAGTCCAAACCACAAACTATTATAGATTATACTCTGACAGTTTAGCTGAGTAGAATTAATAGAATTCCAGGTGAAGATGTATTTCAATATATCACCTTTGCTTGGGTTGGTGATGTACATAAGGCTTCTACTAAATCTAGATGATTTCTCAAAGAGATATGTAGTAAGAGGGATAGTTTTTACCACAGAATCTTGCTATTTTGACTTCCAACACAAAATTCACTCCTATCTCAGTATCAAATTGCTGCAGGTGAGACAAAGCTTGCCATTACAGGTAGCAGTTTTCACAAGCAAATTTATTCACAGGTATGACAGTGAAGCATACTAATTCTCCCAAATCAAAAAAAGAAGCTTCAAATTTACTAGTTTAAAGCTGCAAAATTACTATGATGCCCCTTCTACTCCTCCTCCTACTAGCTATACTCCACAGAAAAACCAAGCAGAGAGGTGGGTAAAGAAATAGCTGTTGTGTTCTGATATACAGGAGAGACATGAGGATTTTTAACTGAAAATGACAACTGGAATACTAAAATATCCAAGTATGTAAATCCAAGCATGATGATTAAACCTCTCCCCATAACCCTCCACCCTCCTCCTCTTAAAACGATTCCCTAAATTTCATACTCTCAGTTTCTGTCAAGTTCAGATTATTTTCTTCTAGGTCTGTGCACTTGGATTTCTCTAATCTATAGCAATGTCTTATATTTTATTCTACCTGCATCTTCAGATCAAGGAACCTTTCAAGATTGTTTGTTTTATGGGTTTATTTTTATCAGCTTAGAGAGACATGTAGAATTGGTAGCTTCTAAGTAACAAAACTCATCTTGAATGTTCTGAATGGTCTTTTTAAATTGTACATGGGGAGAAAACAAACTGAAACTGCAAAATAAAATTGGAATAACCCATACTTACTTAGAGAAGGTCCATGGACAATTGCACAGTTAGGACAATGATATAGATCAATGTCAACAGCATGGTGCTCCTCTACCCCAACGCAGCTGGAATAATATATTTTAAATGTTAGTAAGGATACAAGAATGAATTCTTTTTCAAGTTAAAAAGTAATTAAATCTTAAGTTTTTGCCAGAATATGTTTAGACTACAAAATTGTATTGAGATATCAAATTATCAACTACTGGGTTACCATATAGATTTTGAGTAATAATTTATTCACCACTGAACAGAGAATGCCAAAAAACCCCAAAACAACAAAATCCAAAAAAGTCCACTACATAAACCCCAAACCTTTCTTCATAAAAATGAAGAATCAGATTTATTTTAAAATTAATTTACGATGTATACCCATTATGCCTTGATGACCCAAAAAGCTTTAATCCTAAATAGAGGAAACAGTTTATATAAAATAATTCAGGCACTTTTCCTTATAAAAACTGATTAAAAATAATCTGAAGTCTACATGCTGTCAATCAATAGAAAATAAAATGTATTTGTTTCTTGGTTTCGGGTTTTTTCTTCTGCAGAACATACTTAACTGACTCCTACCCCACAAGACAAATCAATGAAAAATACTTCCATACTCTTTCCAAAGTCTTTAAACTATGAGTGCTTTCTAAGTAAATTACACAAGTGACCACAGAAATCACTCCATGCAAGTGTTTTAGTTTTAAAATAGCAACAAGCATTTCAAAGAGCACTTGAGAGATGTAATGTTTTCCTGGTGCACATTTTTCCCAGATAAAACAGCCAAAATGGGATTAAAGTTGACAATCTGTGTAACAGTCATGACAAAGGATTTACACTGCTGTATATATAAATACCACAATTATAAAGTTAAAATGAAGTAAATTTTCTTCTAAGTGGAAACAAGGGGTTAATTGGAGATGAGCTTTTGCACAAAGTTCCCAAGGAAGAAAAAGTAATCCCTACATGCTGGCAGAATCTGAATCCTGGCAGAGTTCTCTCACAAGGTCATCACTGACATTAAATTGCTGACAATACAGAAACAAGACTAGAACATTGAACACTTACAACAAAATTAGGTATTTACAGTCAATGCATTCTAGTAACAGGAGCACTTGAACAATACTCCATTCAGGTAACCCGTTTCATATCAAAAGTGTAATGACAGCTTAAACGCTGCAGCTTTGAAATGATCCAGCTACACAAAGTCTTTTCTCCCTAGCAGCCTAGTGCCAAAACTGCTGACACGCTCCAGTGAGTGTCAGTACGTGCGGCCAAAACAATATACTAAACAGTCTAGCTGTTCAAAGCACACCAACGAGCAAATCCAATCTGAAGCCTAAGAGCATCACCCATGTAACTATCAATGAGAAGTACCCTGTCCTGAATCTGCTGTAAACAGATTCAGCTCGTTCTACTTCTCCAGTCACCACATGCCACATGAAATTTAGAAATTATATAGCTTTTTTATATACAATTTTAAAATCTAAATGCAAAACTCAGCTGCCATAGTTCATCACAATTCTTGCAATATTTAGTATCTGGTTTAAGACCACACAACTGCAGGAATAGTTATTATACGAAAATTCAGCTGACATACAAACAAAAAGGCAGAAGCAGTCTTTAAAAATGCATGTCCCATTTCCTTCTGCTTGTGTTCTCTCTCTTTTTATAGAACAGATGAGTGGCTCATAATCCTATGTATTATAAGAAAACTGTTTTTAAAACATACACCCCGAGAGCCCCAAATAAGAAGGCTAGTTTTAGACAACCTTAGAAATCACATTATTTTAGTTAAACTTCTGATTTTTGAACAGTTAAAGATATTTATGTTGGACTTTATCTTGATCAAATTTACACAATTATTCAATGAAACAGTGGTCCATGGGAAAAATTCACTTACTCCCTTTCCTTTTTCTTGGTGTGTATCTGATACATTCATCATCACCCCCACTGGATTATTCTGCTAACAGTAAGAACTCTGCAAATTATAGTAAAAATTTAACTGTTTATCATATTCTGTTTAAGAATGTCAATTTTACTGTGACTTACAGAATGTTACAGGTAGCCTGACAATAAAGGAGAAATTCTGTTAATGATTTTGTTCATTCCATAATCTTTAATGAAGGCACACAGGGCTTTGTGTACAGAGATGGCATGCAATGGCATTAGAGCAACTGGAATAGCCATTCAATAAAGAAATGAAATATTTTGGTCTACTATTAATACTCTAAACTCAAAACTAACTAGAAAGGCAAAACACTGACTGGGAGATACTGTAAGTGAACCTAGTAGCCAACACCTGACTGATGCAAAGGGCAGATGAGGTGCCAGCAGCTGCAAGAGCAAGCATTGCCAAGGATGCCACAGAGCACATCAATAAAATACCATTTAAAAAGCGCCATTACAAGTCACTTTGTGGAGTCCCTTTCTCCAAGGTACACAGATGAATCTGACATTAATCATTCTGGCTACTAGCAATCAATTACTGTGGTAAGTGCAACTTCAGACCTCAAGCATCAAAGCCTTGCTTTGATGCTTGAGGTCTTCCAGGCTCTCTGCTACCAAGAGGTAGCAGAGAGCCTGGAAACCATTAACATACTCAAACACAGTAGCACTCCCAATCCACTGATGTTTTTCCTGAATGAAATATCATTATTACCCTTCACCTCACTATCCATCTGGGTTGAAACGTCATTAATATATATTAACTAGTTTCTGAATGGTCCATCTCCTGTAGGGAGGTTGTAGACTAAACCTCAGGAACAGTGACAAGTTTACAGTATTACAAAATAATTTTTTTTTAAAAATACAGTAATATTTTTTTTAAAATACCAAACTGTAGGAGGCTATGCAAAAATACATGTCTAATTCTGTTCATGAGGGTGGGAGACGTAAGAGACCAATTTTGCTTGAAATGGTTCTAGAAGCAGTAAAAAGGTAAAGAAAAAAAAAATCAATAAAAATAGACTCCATGATATCTTTCCCTGAGTGGTCAGATTTTCATAACTTCCCCAAGATGTCTAGTATCAAAGCAAGGTCAGCAAGAGATGATCAGGGAAGTTTTTTTTTACTTAGAACACACCTATCCCTGGCAACTAAAACAATCCTTCGCTACTAAAAGTTGGAGGAGTCAGTTCTCCAGACTTAACTCTCACTAGAAGGTTAATGTTTTTGATTAAGTCAACTTTCAAGTTGATTATAGTATTCATAGCTAAGTAAAAGAAGTGTAAATAAAAACCAATCAGAGGACAACTATCTCTGATAGATACCAACGGACCTCTGCTTTTCTGTAAGAGGGAAAAAAACACTTCTTTCACCCACAGAGGCTGGGAATTCTCTACTGCAGTACTGTTACTAGTTTAGAATTTAAGAGATGAGTACAGATAACTTAGCTGTTGAATCTGTCATGCCATTTCACAATTATGCTGGAATGCCTTGTGCAAGGAGATTGCAAAGTCCATGAGGTTTACAGGAAGCATTATCCATGGCTGTACACAGTAAGCCACCCAAGGCAAACGTCACCTCTTCTCTCCTACAGCAGTACATCATGAATCATACCTGCTTGCTCTCAGTCCAGTCTGGCTTTTCTCTTCCCTACTTCTGATATTATCAAGCATGACCACAACATTTTAGAAATTGCTTAACTGCCTCTGTTGGACTGAAACCCCGGTTTCAGGAAAAAATAAAGCTCCCTTGATTCAAGACCTTATTTTCAGTGTCCTTAAAGGGACACAACTACCTGAAAAGCTATTTTATCTTATCAAAGCAGGTAGCATATATATACAATTCCAAATACAGAGTGGAATGATTAAATACACAGCACCAGAAAAGTCAGGATATGAGTAAAGTTTGGATGTCCATTTTCCTAATTTTCTTTGCAAATCTGAAAACACTAACAGGCCAGATTATCATCTGTCAGAGAGATATTCCTACCAGGAAATTTCCAAGTTTTCCTGTATACAAGGCATACTGAAAATACGAATCTTTAAAATGTTGAAAATTGAGAGATGTAAGCAATTCTTTATGATCTAATGAAAAAGCTGCAGAGAACAGATGGATCATCCTCAACATGGAAAAATTAGTTCATTTCTCAAGGAGCTGGGTCATACTGAGGACATCATCCTACTGGATTCCATCTTCTGTTCCTTTCCTCCATCACTTCAATTCCTTTCTCACCTCTTCCAGTAGCATGTGGAAAACAATCTAACAGACTCTTCTTTCTACATGCAATTGCTCTAACCAAGTTTCCCATAGCAGCTTGCGCTTCTCTCAACACCTTTAGTAGTTATAAACTTCACTTAGCAGATGAGGACACAAGACAGGCAATCACAGGAACATCTACCATTTCTTCAAGAGATAGTGTCAGATAGATACTGTTTTACAAATAGATATTGATTCACAGTTCAAAATTGAACCAGAGGATTTTGTTAAACACTTACTTTCTTCTAGAGTCCCAAAAGCTTCAAGCCCAAAGACCTCTTAGGTTTTCCACAGTCTGACCTGAACATTTGTTGTGGTTTCATGACAGCTGGGAGCTGAGCACCACACAGTTTCCCTCTCTAAGAGGGTGGGGGGATGATGACAACAGTCTGACTTTTTTGCTGTAATTGTGCAGCAGAAGCGCAGGTTTGGGAGTCTTGCTAGCATGTTTATTTAGGCACGATACTTTGCATCATTTCCAAGCTGTAAAATTACTGAAAAGTCCATTTTTCAAGATCCTGCTATATTCTCCCTGAATAAACACTTTGGGTAATATTCTTTCCCTTTATCTACTATCCTATTTATGAATAAGAACTTGGCACATGCTCTTCTTCAAGTCCACCCTTGCATCAACACCCCACAGACTTTCCTTGCTGTGCCTCAGAGAGCACTGCAGGCTTTATCTGTAAAAGGAAAACAAGACAAATATCTTGATATCCAATAGGAAGAAAAATCAATAGAAAACCCGGACCAGTGGAAAAATACTGGGAATATTAGAGCATGTGTGAGGTCGCACCTCAAGTACCGTGCCCAGTTCTGGGCCACTCACTACAAGAAGGACACTGAGGTCTCGAAGCGGGTCCAGAGGAGGGCAACCAGGCTGGGGAAGGGTCTGGAGAACAACCTTAAGAGGAGCAGCTGAGGGAGCTGGAGTCATTTAGTTTGGAGGAGGCTGAGGGGAGACCTTATCACTACCAACAGTGACCTGAAAGGAGGTTTTAGAGAGGTGGGTGATGGTCTCTTCTGCCAAGCGACATGTGATAGGACAAGGGGAAATGGCCTCAAGCTGCACCAGAGCAGGTTCAGATTAAATGTCAGGGACAAGTTCTTCACTGAAAGCATTGTTGGGATGTGGAATGGGCTGCCCAAGGAGGTGGTTGAGTCCCCATCCCTGGATGTATTTAAGAGACAAGTAGACGATGTGCTCAAGGATAATGGTTTAGGAGAGGACAGGTATGGTTGGACTTGATCTTAAACGTCTTTTCCAACCTTGTGATTCTGTGATTCCATGTTCCCTGTTAGTAGAAATGTAGGGCTATAGATGATTTCCAGGGGTATAGGCCAGCATCACGTTATCTAACAGAGCAGATCACCAAAATCCTTCTTCCATTTCCAGTTATTCACAGAACAGCTGAGCATACATGTAGTTTAAGTCAGTCCCTTCTGTATCTCCACTGGAATGAAGAAAGTTATGTCAACTTGAGAAGCAACAAAGACTCATTAGGAACAGGACAGCCTTAATTGTCCAAAACCTTAAGTCACTACTATAGGGTACAGTTTCAACATAACACAAACTGAGTGTAGTTGTTGCTGAAGAAAGGTCCAGCCCTTTTTCACCCAACTGTCTGAGATGTGACTTCCACTGGTTCTCTCTCCAGATCTAAACCATCAGGTAGCCACATGATAAGTCAGTTTGACAAGCTGATTCAAAAGAAAAAGAAATTAACCACAACTTTCTTCACATAGGCTTTAGAAACCCTAACAATAAACTTCCTATAAATTAAACAATAAATAAATATGATGTTACAGTTATATGCAGTTATTAACCAAATACACAACTCAGTATTATTTTCAAGGCACAATATTTGAAAATATTCTTTTATTTTACCTCTACACTACATGGTCTCTCTAAAAAGGATTGCTAAACAACAGAAAGACATATCTGTTTAGCAATCTTACACTGACAAAATGCACATATAAGGAAACTCACACTTGCCATTTTAGATTTCACCCCCCCTTTAAAAGGCACGCAGTTACACAGAGTAAAAAACCTGATCAAAACCCACAAAGCAACGGGGGAAGGTACAAGGGAAGCGCAAGCTATCTCTTAGTCTTACCACGGTAAGCCTGGTAACAATTCTGGAATCACAGTAACTAGTAGTTCTAGGTTTGCAAGGATTTACTTGGGCAACCAAATAATTTTAAAGAAGTTACAAACTTCTATACACTAGATACAGAACCACACTGTGTTAAAATAAATTACAGAAAAAAATACCAAACATAAAAGTATTTAAGCTTTTGGGTTTTGCCATATCCACTTTCCAAAACAAAATACCTTTTAAAAAGGAAGCAATGGTATAAACACAACTCATATAGCACACAAACACTTTTGGAAAATATTTTTTAAGACACACATTCCCTAAAAAAAAAAAAAAAAAAAAAGATAATTT
>VXBZ01005229.1:0-20265 GCA_013399135.1 Heliornis fulica | reverse complement strand
ACCAGAGTAAAGGTTACCTGTAGCAAATATCCCCCCCCCCCCTTTCTCAGAGCTACCAATTTCTACCAATTTTCTCCAGGAAAAAAATTCATGCATGTTGACCAAACAGCATCCCTAGTTTTACTACATATTCACTCACACATTCCAACAACCAAATTGTTAAGGACAGAAAAATAACACACAAGACCAACTCTCAAAAAAACTAACTTATTCAATACTGTACGATCCTACAACATATATAAAAATCCCAAGAAAAAAAATGCTGCATGCCATAACACACACAAAACTGTGACCTTTGATTAGTGAGAGGCATCTGTTCTGACACTTCCAAAGTCCTAAGAGATCTCAGTCTACCCGAGGTTTAACCATTAACGTCACACACAAAAAAATGGAACATTCATTACATGAGTTTAGACTTTGCTAATATAATTGTACGCTATTGCTTCCACATTACATAGTATTCCTCTGAAATGAGGTATTGCATTTCACGTAAACAGGCAGACAGGTACATGATCTATTTGCATTTCCAAAGGACCTTGCAGAGGCTCTGCCTTTCTGGACCTCCAGAAACAAAATTTTAAGTGTGATAGCTATACTAGTGCCATCCTTGCAGAAGGCACAGCAATATGCACATGCATTCTTACATTGAGAAAGAAGATCAGTGTAATTTCCCTCTCAAGTAACGGTGCTTTCCACTCCCTCAAAGCAAAGAGGCTGAAATAAATAAAACCAGTACATGACATCTTGTCAAAGCAAGCTCAACTCCCCAGAATGGATTCTGAAAAGAAGAAACCTAGTAAAAAAATTATGATCAATGGAACAAAGCTATCGTGTTACATAATTATATAGGTTGAGTTAGACACACAAAACCTTCTGCTTGCATTTAGGAATGTAGCCATGTATTCAACATTATCACCATGGTACCTAATATTTGAGGGAAACAATGCTGATATGTATTATTTGTACACGTATTCTTCTACTCATAATTCCAGTCCAATCTGAAAAAAAACCCCGATACGTTTATGAAACTGAACATATGCTTTTTTCCAAGCTCTGAATATTAAATACAATTAGTTCAATTTAGTGAAATTGCCAGAATGAAGAAAGAGTTAGCACTTTTAAAAAATACTTTGACAATTATTTGGTATTATCAGCATAATTTTATTTTTAATCAATTATTTTTATGAAAAGATTGTGTGGAGAGCTGATTTTCTATACAATGGTTTCACTTCACTATTAGGAATTTAAGAAAAAAGGTAAAATGACTGTTCAAACTCTAATCAAAAGTAGTACACTCTCAGGAAACCCAAAGAGCATTACATACAATGATACACACTGCAGACTAACAACCTTTTCACTACAAGGTAAGACTGCTAGGAAGAGACACAGTCCAGTTTAGTTCATAAAAACATCAACCATCATGAATTACATGTAGCAGTTTTATGAGAGAAGCACATTTCCTAATGACAATTTCCTGACAAGTCCATGGTAACATTACCAAAGTACTTCTGACATACTCCTTCTGTTTATCATCATCCGTTAAGCACATACCCAATTTCTCCCGCCGCCTTCCTACTCCAACTGAGATTTCTACTTATTCTTCCTGACCAGACTGACTGCATCAAGCTGCTTTAAAAAAGTATTCACAGCTAATTGCTGTCCATGTCCTTTAAAAATCATTGCTTCAAAGAAATGAAGGCTTGAAGTCCCCTAGAAATTTTAGCATGGATTTTAGTAACATAAGCTGCCTCAAGAAGATCAGAAAAGAACATTAAAGAAAACTACAGCAGACCTCAAAACTAAACAGAATGTCAGCCAGAGAGGGGAGAAAAGGTTTTGTGTTTTGTTTTGGGTTTTTGTTTTTTTTTTTTAAAAAGCAGCGGTGGTAGTTGGGAGGCCTTATTTCAGAACAAAACCAAATAAATTAAAAATAACTGATAGATTAACCAAATAAAAAATTAAATTAGGATTAAAAGCAAGTGAATGAAGATATGAGAGTCATGGGAAAGAAGAAAAAATTATACATCCATCTGACCTGAAGAAAAAAATGTTAGCACTTTAAAACCAGTAAGCTGTGCTAGCCTTCACATATGAAGCAAAGCACTCGGCTAAGGAATTCAGAAAGATTCCTTACAGCAGTCACAATCCCATCTTTCTCCATTAATTTTCCCAGTGTGGCCAGACTGACACAAACCAAAGAAAAGGAGAAACAATAGCCCTCTCTTACTACAGACACTATGTCTTAGTGGAGTTGCAATTGGTAGAAGCCTGTCCTTCCTATAACTGATGCATGAGAAAGAATTAACATTGGATTTCAAGTAATTTTAGGAATACTGGAGTCCCAATTCACCTGACCACAGCTAACACAACTTGTAGTTCTGGTTATAATACATCATCTATAACAGCTAACATTAAGTGTAGTTCTGGTTATAACGTGACAACTATAGCAGCTTTGTTTTCCTATTAAGTAGCATGGGCCTTACATATGGAGAAGAACACACATTCTAATTATTTGGTTCAAAGAGAGAGGGCATTGGAAGGGGAAGAAAGAAGATAAAAATCACCTGTCTACACATACACAGGCAACAAAAATCTTCTAAGTCTTAAAAAAAAACATAACAGAAAAACTTTCATAATCTCCTCAAGAGTCCAAGACAACAAAATTTCAGCTCTTTCTCCCTAAGATATTTCAGAACCCAGTAAAACTCTCTGACAGTTATCTGCATCTTATTTACATAACTCACTTTAGTTCACTTCCCAGAGAGGGTTATTCTGTTATAATGAGAAACCTGGGGGGAAAAAAAGGGGGGGGGGGAGGCAGAAGGAAGTACTTTAAAATAATTCCTCCAAACCACAGAGGTTTTAAAGGCAGAACCAACACACTGTCTCAATTTTATGAAAAGAAAAATACACCAAACCACAAAATCTTCAACCCATTTAAAACAGCTGCCCTAACTCTCTTACAACAGACATCTGACTGCCTGTGTGTGGTTGTACTCTTCTTTAGAACAAACTATTACCCAAAATTGCTACCTTTATTTCCCTAACAGAAAGACAAAGAAAAAAAGCTTAGCTCTACTACTGTAGAGATAACAAGAGGGTGGAAAAGGGAAGCCAGTAGACGTGTTAATTGAACCTTCACTCATTCAGGAATAAAGCAACTATAATAACTGTAGTAAAGCAAGTAAAGGCCACCCCCTTTTCCTGAATCAGTATATATATACATATAAAAAAAGAAATTTAAATAAGATTTTCTTTTTGTTATATATTGCCTACACATTTGCTTGACCCAACTTTATCATTCTTAGTTTTTTGTCTTGATCTTCCTCAGCACCAACTTGGATACAGGCTCCTGTTAATTATCACTGTCTCTAGCCATCTTCATGAAACATTGCATGTGATGTAGTTTTAAGAACTACTGGCATCCCAAGTCCTCTGACCACAGTCAACACAAATTTCAGTTGCGTGTCCAGTGCAGTATTTCCTATTAGATGTACACAGACCAGACATACTGGTTACCTGCTTCTAAGTCAGAAGGCACTGGAAGGGGAGCAGAGAACTAAACCAAATCACAATGTATGAACAGTACCTGAGATTCAATCCAAAATGACAACCCCAACCCTAGGAAGCAATGGCACGATACATCTTGTGATGATCTAACAGCTTGCAGTCACTGGAAGGGGCAGGTTACTCATTCCTTCCCAAGCAAGCTCTCCCATTCCTTCCCCTGGTACTTCCCTGGTCACAAGGCAACCTACTTTGGCTCGCTTGTCTGACAGAAAGCAACCTAAACAGTTCTCTGCCTGTTTATCTAGTTAGCTCCAAGCACAGTCAGAGCCAAACCACGAGAGGGAGTAGGACTGTGCAACCTGGAGAGAAGGACTGTTCAACCTGAAGAGAAGGACTGCCACTTTTGGCAGTAGAAGTCACCAGACCTAGTCGGTATTGAACTTCACCCTCATCCTCTACTACTTAGAGCTACTCTAATAGATAAATTGCCAATAGCTTACCAATTAGATTGCAAAGAACATCCCTCCCTGTATCTGAAAATCTTCCTAGAAATTAACTACATACCCTGTACAACATCAAAAAAGACATTACCAATTCCAAGTGATGCCTATATTGGTCACTAGATGCTGAAAGTGCAGCAAAGTTATTTAGATAGCACAGCGATCAAGATGGCCTTGCCTGACTGCCTTTAAGTATCCCAGTTTTTCTTTGATGGTGTTTACTTCTACCAGTTTCTTGAGACCAGTTATTTGTTGCGCCAGTACCAAAGTAGCTGAGGCAAGTACCGGGCAAAGATATAATTTTTTACCTACAGAAGACTCTTCAGTAAGTCACTGAAGAACAGTGGTAGCTATAACAGATCAGGAAAACAAACAAGTAACAAGCTTGAAAGACACGTTTCTAAACCACATCAAACATAGCTTCCCTGAAGCAGGACAAAATCAGAACAATTTTTCAGCTAGATTCCCATCTCCTAGTTGGAGACAAATGTGATGGTTCTGAACTGTGAATGTATCTACCTCCTCTTAACAAAAGAATTATCACTTTATATGAGCTTACTAAGAAACAGGAAGACAGTATTTGGGGTTTTAATTTTTAGAGATGGAGTAGAAAAACAATCACTCATGGTTTTTCCATATTTTCTCACAGCATTTCTTGAATTCCAAAATTACCTACACCCAAATCTCACCAAAAAAGCCCCACTTACAGAATAACACCATATCTCAAGTTGGAAAGGACCCATAAGGTTTATTAAGTCCAGCTCCCTGCTCCTTACAGAACTACCTAAAATTAAACTGTATGACTAAGAGCATCATCCAGACACCTTGAACTGACATACAGTGGTGCTGTTACTACTTCACCCAGAAGCCTGTTCCAGTGACTGATGGCCCTCTCAGTCAAGTGCCTTTTCCTAAGGTCCAATCTGAACTGTCCCTGACTCAGCTTCATTCCATTTCCTCACATTCTGTCACTGGTCACCAGAAAGAGGACATCAGCCCCTCACCCTGTCTTTCCCACCCTGAGGAAGCTGTAGGCTGCAGTGAGGTCACTTCCTCAGCCTTCTCCAGGCTCAACAAATTATATTACTTTGTTTGTTACATAAGAGTATTAAACTACCTCTTCAGTATTAGGCCAACCCCCTCTTCTATGTGATCTGTGCTGTATAGTAAAAGCAGGTTTTAATTATTGTGGGAATTTGTTACTATGTCTTCAGCAGTTACATTTCCTTCTGGGTAGCTGGAAATGTTGACTGCTCCTCATCAACAAAGGGCACAGACTCCAGCCTCCAACAGGGAAGAGGACTAGCTGGTTATTCCAGTTGCCTAATAAAGAGGAGCTGTTTAGAAAGATCAGGTTGCCTAATAAAGATGAGCTATTTAAAAACATCATGAAGCATGACAAGTACTATCAGTACTGTGTTATGCAACGCACAGTCTGTAAAGCTTTCCACATCCTGAGTAATGCTGTCAGTAGACACCACCAGACCTGTCTTGTTCTCAAGCACAGTGATAAAAAAATGGTTTGGAGGCGGACAGTCCCAAACCCTCAATGGTTTCCTACCTGAGGGAAATAATTAGGAAGCTAATGATTGTTTTTAAACTGTGCCCCTGAACTAAAACATTAAATGAGACATGATTTGAAAATGAGACTTTCTACTGCTAACATGAGGCAATAAATACCCTTTTCTGTCTCCAACATTCCAGCACCAGTAACGCATACTAGCACAACCTTAAGACTCCCATGCTGCAAATCCCTTATTTCTGGGTTACTATATGACTGATTTGCTGCTTTTGCAGACTGCAGCAACAGCAAACTAGGCCTCAGCCTGCTTTACACACCTGTTAACTGGTTCCTTACACTGAACAAAGTGTAACACCTAACTGGTTTTAAAATTTCTGAACCAGATTGGGTTTAAAGACCTTCTAGAACCTCCTACTAACCAGCCTTAACACTCGAGAATAGCATTCAGAGTCACTGCAGCTGTACCTGAAATGAATCTTACTGCCTTCAAAATTCAACTTGTTCTTTCTATAAGAGAAAAAAAGAAAAGAAAAAAAAAGCTAATACATTTTAAAACTCTTCCACTTCTCAAATGTGTAATTACCCCTCCAGTCTACGACATTTTCCAGAGACTGCTTAGAACTTTTTAGTAAGCAGTTTTAGTAAGCAGAATAACTTCTGCATCTTCTAACCCCACATAAAATAATGTGTGCTGGCTCCTACAGCTTTGAAATACCTTAATTTTATAAGGCAAATAGATAGTCAATAGCAAATAGAGACAGACGCTTCATTTTTAAAGAAATCTGAGAGCAAACTGGCTCATCATCTCTAGTTCACCATCCTCATTTCAAACGCAGATGGAGTAGCTGATTATATTAACTTCTATTTAAGCTATGATACAAGCAAACTGTTTCAGATACACAGATAATGAGTTTAAATATCAGATGTTACACTGGCTGACTGGCAGAGCAGTAAGTAGAATAAGCTTCTTCAATCAGCTAGATAATGCCCATAATTTAAGAGACCTTTATTGTATTCTCAGCTGCTCATACAGGTCCAGGGGGCCATACTGGTCAAAACTACATCCATGTCGTCCGTAACATATCAAGAAGTTACTTTGCACATTATTCCATCTATAGAAATCTGTTCAATCCTCTTCAGATGGAAAAAATGAAGCACACTAGTTTTCAGACCATGTGGAAACTTCAAATAGTGCAGAACAAAGCTAAATGAGTTTGGGGATTGAGTTACATCAGCACTAAGATTTAAATTTATCTGTAATTACTTTTATTCTGGATATAGTCCAGCATACAGATTTTAATCTAAAACTCTAAAAAGTTCACATTACTGAAACCAATTTTGCTCTATCATAAGCTATCTTTTTATCTAAATTAATTGCAAATGCACAAAACCACATCTTTTATTCTAGATTTTACACACAAACACTTTTAGACTTCATACTTTACTTCACAGCCTGTGCTACTTGGCTCCACAGCTTTTAGATGGGAGGGAAGATTTTAGCTACCATTCTACTGTATGTATACATAGCTCTTGCAGCGCTTCCTTCTTCATAGTGAGGAAAAAACACCAATAACATTCAAACAAGAAAGCTCAAAGAAATGCATGAGGAAACTATGCAACAGGAAGCAGAGGACTTATTGCAAAAGGTACAGTGAGTTACCATTCCTGTAAAAATTACAGGAGACATTATGGTTCATTTCTTGTGGGGAAAAAAAAACCCAAACAACAAAAAAAAAAAACCAACAAACAAACACAAAATTAATTCTTTGGGAGAAAATTTCTGACTCAAATTTTGCCTGTTTCCATGAGAGAAGACAGGATGTCTGCCAAAGTGCAGCACATCCAAGTGTTTTATATTGGGTGTCAATACTACAAGAAGTGATTATATGAAAATGTTTTGATATAAGCTAAGTAAATTATGTCTTTGAATCCAAGAGTGAAAGTACATGTTATTACAGGTCTCTGTCTTTGTCTTCAAGGATCATCTGCACCATTACTGTTGGCTGAAGGCCAACTGGCTGGAATGCAGCTCTGCAAGAAAAGGAGCTTGTAGCTCTGGTAGACAAGTATCTATCTGATCATGACCCAGCAATGCAATCTCATGGCAAAGCCACCGCATAGCTGCCCAGGCTGTGTTAGGAAAAGCATTGCCAAAATGCTGAAGGAGGAGATCTTTACCCTCTACTCAGCACCAGTGTGGACACACCTGGAGTGCTGGGTCCAATTTTGTGATTCCCAGTAGAAGAGACGCTGACTGAGGCAAGTCCAGTTAGGTGCCTCTAAGACACTAAGGGACTACAGCATCCCTCAGAGAAGGAGAGGCTGAGAGCACTGTAATCCTTCAAGTGCAGGGGAAATATTATCAAAGTGTATAAATTCCCCTGATGGGAGAGGAAAGTTGACAGACTTTTCTCAGTAGCACTCAGTGACAGGACAAAAGGCAATGGCCACAGATTAAAGCATATGAAATTCCACCTGAACACAAAGAAAAAAAAAAAGGGTTGGTTGTGAAAATGGGGTGGAGGTTTCTTTTGGTGCTAGACTGGTCAAATGTTGGAATAGGTTGTCTTCACTTGTGGAAATACTCAGAACTCAGCAGGACACAGTTATGAGCAGCATCGTCCAGCTGACCCTGCCTGACCAGATGTTCTTAAGAGAGCCCTTCCAACCTCAGTAGTTCTGTAATCCTGTCAAGTTATATTAAATAAAATTTTTCTGGATGAATATGGGTCTATCATCACACTTATCTGGTCTAAACCAAAACTAAGACTACCTGAGGTCTCTTGTTTAACATCATTCGATACTAAATGGATTAGTTAAATTAGCAAGAACAACAGGACAAAGCCTTGGCATGGTCAGCTGTAAGAACTATTTGTTGTCCAGACTAGAGAAGATTGAGGGAGAAACTGCATGAAAGCAGAATAAAGGATAAATCTATAGAAGGTTATTAGAGCAATATAAGGATTGTGGCCACTAAAGCCTCCCTAAATTCAGATGGACAGCAAAAGAGAGGTACCTACACTCACCTGTCACCTCACCACCTACCCCAGTAATTCCTAAAGCACCATCTATTCTGCACACCCAGCCAGCAAGCACCACGTTCCTGGCATCCAAGCCAGAAGGCAAGCACAGCTGCCATACTTTCAACATACCAGGCACTAAAAAATTGTTATGAAAGGAAAAGTTAGTTTCTTTTTTCAAGCGAGATGGCAGCAGTGTTTATTCAGGCCATGGGAGTTCAAGCCCACAGATCTCAAGAGAATGTTCACCTCCAGGTTGCTTTTTATGTAAAGATGCTCTATCTTCCTCTGCAGAAAGATTCCAAGAATTATGGGTCCGTAACAAAATGTAACACAACTCAAACATAATCTCCTGATTTGGGCACTTGGAGATTGACAAGATTATCTTTAGTTCTGGTCCCTGCTTCTAACATTAGCAAATGAATTCACAGAATGAGTGCTGCATTGCACAACATTCACAGGTCTTAGGACATACTAATACTTTTTCTTAACTCTTCTGATTAAATAGCAAAATTCTACAGGAACAAAACAGTCTATTCCCAGACTATCAATGAGCCTGTTTTTCTTTATAAAAAAAAGCAGGACTGTCCATTGCTCTAAACATTTCAGGAACTTGTGAGGACTCTAGATTTGCCTAATATCTGACTCACACCTGCCAGGCTTTTTGAAGTACAAATAACCCTTAACAGCTGGTGTGTGTCTGGTTTTAAAGTGATAGAGGGTTTGGGTTTTTTTTCTTCTTTCCTTTACAAACTCTAACATAATATAAAAGTACCAAAAATGACTGCAGACTGTATATGAGCCAGCAGTGTGCCCAGGTGGCCAAGAAGGCCAATGGCATCCTGCCTTCTATCAGAAACACCATGGCCAGCAGGTCTAGGGAGATCATGGTGCTCCTGTACTCAGCATTGGTGAGGCCACACCTCAAGCACTGTGCCCAGTTCTGGGCCACTCACTACAAGAAGGACACTGAGGTCTCGAAGCGGGTCCAGAGAAGGGCAACCAGGCTAGGGAAGGGTCTGGAGAACAAACCTTAAGAGGAGCAGCTGAGGGAGCTGGAGTCATTTAGTTTGGAGGAGGCTGAGGGGAGACCTTATCACTACCAACAGTGACCTGAAAGGAGGTTGTAGAGAGGTGGGTGATGGTCTCTTCTGCCAAGCGACATGTGATAGGACAAGGGGAAATGGCCTCAAGCTGCACCAGAGCAGGTTCAGATTAAATGTCAGGGACAAGTTCTTCACTGAAAGCATTGTTGGGATGTGGAATGGGCTGCCCAAGGGGGTGGTTGAGTCCCCATCCCTGGATGTATTTAAGAGACAAGTAGATGATGTGCTCAAGGATAATGGTTTAGGAGAGGACAGGTATGGTTGGACTTGATGATCTTAATGAACTTTTCCAACCCAGACATTCTGTGATTCTGTTAAAAGGTTTTGCTTTAATAATTAGCAAAAAGTAGTAAATATTTCATATAAGAATAATCCTTTGGCACAAGTATTTCCTAGATAAAGATTTAGAGGTCAATGATCTCTAAAGCACTTTTAATGAGTTCAATAACTCGATGTGAAGTATTAATCCATTTTCTTACAATTCAATTATAGAAGTTTATTTATCAGTTTGTTTGATTACATAGCACTGGTCTTTTTCCAGAAGCAGTTTCCTTACTGTTAGGAACAAGGTACCTCTACAATCATGTCTTTTTACTGCACCTTAGTTTTGCTGTGCCTTTTTTCTCTCCCCTCAGCACATGAATGTCAATGCATGTCTCCCCCTTCATTGTCTGAATCTTTCTCTTTCATAGGGCAGCACTGAATTTAATTCTCTTTTCTTTGATGCTGTGCAGATTTAAACATTGGTGTTATGTGCAGGAAGGAAAGGAGACAAAAATCATTAAATGGTAGTAAAACACGGGTAAATGAAAATTTAGCCTTTAAGTGTCATTGGACCATCAGTGACATTATTTCAAGCAAACTTCTTGTTTGGGCTAAACTTACATGAAACAGACACTGGTTCGCTCTTCATTCACTCAATGAAGAGTCAATTGCAACAAATTCCTTACTTCTCCAGATGCACATGTGCTGAGAATGGAAGTGAACACATCCCTTCAGTATGTCAGTTCCCAATGCAAATTACATAGAAAATTCCCAGGGAGTTATATGTGGACCATAGAGCAGCCTGAAGCAGGAAAGCCTCCGTATGCAGGTACCCACACAATCCCAGGCTAACACTAGTAAAATACAACGTTTTTTATAACACATTAGTAAATGTTTTCAATCATCTGTTCTTCTGTTGTATTTTTCTAACAGCTAGTATCAGCATCATGTATACCCCCACAGATGTTTGGAAGAAAAACTGTGTATCTTGAAATGATTATTGTTGGAAAGTTACTGACTATATTGGAAACTTACTGACTGTATGCTTTGAGGCTGGGAGTAAAACAGATCCTTCCTTTTCAAAACTCTGTACCAGACACAAACTAACTGAACAGGACTTCTGATTTTCAGGTTATCTGAAAAAACAGAACTGAGATTAGAGGATTTTTTCAGTTCTCACAGAGTATCTACAAAGGCAGCAAGACACGTGGTGAAGAAGACTAGATGAAAAGCTGAATGGAGAGAAAACAGGAGACTAACGCAGAAGGAAATGGGTATGGGAATAAAGATTACTTGGAGAATACTAACTTGCACTGCAAGAACCTGAACATTAATTTGAGAATAAAAAAAAAGCCTCTGTGCTAAAATGTCTTTCTGCAACAACCAATAATTCTGAAATAAGCCTGGAAAATCCATATTCTAATCCTGCCAGTAGGCTTGCTGATGCTGACAGATGCATGGTTGAGTTTCTGATTTGAAGGAAACTACAGTATGCAGAAAATAAGTGATGACCAATATTAATTTTAATTTAAAATGTAGTTTTCTGTATCTTTCTCTGAATAGAATCTAACTTCAACCAGATGTATCAATTCCAATCTTAACTCTTGCATTTTCTGAAGACAAATATACAGTTTGTCATGAGGCATCTTTGCAAAAAGCCGGTAATGGCATCTCACACAAACAGGTCAAGCACTGGCACCAACAGTGATTCCTTTCTGCAATACACATGATTTTAATCTCTCTTACAGTAATGTCTATTCAGTATCCAGTACAACAACTAGCTAGGAGTAATAAGCTTTATTCTCTCAAAGTGGATGGCTTGTGGTTTTTCCATTAGCCAATGAAGTTGTTTCCACACTCAAATAAGGGCTAGGAAATAGAATCATAAAATCACTTGGGTTGGAAGAAACCTTTAAGATCATCAAGTCCAACCACAGCCTAACCCACCTCTAGATCATGTCCTTCAGCACATCATCTCTTCACCTTTTAAATACCTCCAGGGATGGTAACTCCACTTCACTGGGCAACTCATTCCAATGCTTAACAACTCTTCCAGTACGTAAATTCTTCCTGGTATTGATCCTAAATCTCCCCAATGCAGTTTGTACCTTTTCTTCTCATCCTATTGCTTGTTACCGAGAGAAGAGACCAACCCCAACCTCTCTACACCCTCCTTACAGATATTTAGAGAGCAATAAGGTCTCCCTGCACACGTTCACAGAATGTTAGGTGTTGGAAGGGACCTCAAAAGATCATCTATTCCAACCCCCTGCCTGAGCTTAACTACTCCTACATACTCCCACATCAGAGCTGCACATTTTACCATTGCGTTGAGATTCAAAGTGATGCTCCCAGAGGTCCCAGCAATTCACACGGGAGCACACAACATCGGAGGCAGCAAGTTGCTGCTCACCTCTGCATCGCATTGATATATCCTTCAGGCAGACAAATGCCATACTCAGAACTTAACATGAGATTTAACAGACTACACTGGTACATCATTTTTATTAAAACGCTTTTGGTTGTATTTTACATAAGCGGTAAGGAACAGAGAAGTACCTAGGACACCATGTTTGGGCTTGATGCTGTGGCATGCCAACTCATAAAATAAAAAAGGAAAAGACTATCCTGAGAGATAGGCTGGCAACATTTTTCTGGGCACAATGTCACATTAGTACAGCTATCTTGCTTTTGGTACTGTTGCGAAAACACTCCATACCATGCAGCACACAGATCTACCCATCAGCATCCCTGAAAGCCATATGTTAAGCTGCAGTGACTTCTGCTTGGTCTTGACACTGAGCTTTAAGTCAACAGCATGATATAGTCCTTCGGGGAAAAGATCAAAATATTTTTGTTCCTGAAACAAAACTAAAAAAACATGGCTTGAGCAGGGCAATCATAAGCTTTACAAGTACTACTAGGTAATAAAACATTGCAATTTCTTTGATTACTCTTCATTTACCTGATTTAACCTTTGTTTATTGGCCCTCAAACATCAATATCCCAAAAGGAAAATGCCAGTCTGTTCAGAAAATACCACCTGATAACTGGCAAGCACGACAGATCAGATCAATCCTACATCCTCAGTATCAAAGACTTCACTTCTCTGAAAGTCTCCTTTCCTTGCACTTATTTTCATGAATAGCGCTTTAAGAGCCTTTAAGTGAGTAAAGCATTAATGTAAATGGAACAAACATAATTTAATGTATGAAATGAATTTCCCAAGCTATCTGCAACATCAGCTGAAAATTTAAAATGAAAATAAATAGACTTCATACAACAATGTATTAAAAATTTAGAACAGTCATCCTCACTTCGGTTGGCTTTTTAAGGGAAGGGTTTTTTTAAAAAAGAAAGCTTTCTTGCTTTTGTGGCAAACATCAGCATTTACGCCTGCCTGAGCAACAATGAACTCAGTATTTTCAAAAAGAAAGACCAGTTTAAAGTCTACTTTAGTTAATGCTAAAGTAATGGAGAAAACAGTATTAAATATTAATTCCATTCAAAAGCAGAATTGACCTGAGGAGATGTAACTAGCCACATAAATCCACATTACCACCATGTAGCAGTCATCTCAAGACTATTCATACTCCATAGATTGTTAGCTCCGTGTATTCATGGGCTAATGCTACAACACATTAGAAAGGACTGACAAATGACAAATCGCTTAGCTATTTTAAAAGCTACGTATTTCACTAAAATGTCTCCTATGTTGCTAATAAGGTAACAGTAACATTAACCGAATTTTTGTACTTCAGCTATGAGATGAATGTAAAACTTGTGCATACTTAAAGCACAGAAACATATTCATTGTATCTATGAAAGTCTTTACCGATTATTCAGACTTGTTTTGAGACAAATGTATTTTATTTTAAAATTAGGTAGGGAAAGCACTAATTTTTACATAAAGAGCATGATGAGTTCACCTTCTACTTGTACAAACTGTCAAGTGAACAGCATGGAGACACTGTATAACCACCATCTTTCAAAGCATGATCTACAAAGTGCACCAAAAACTGCACCGCACATAAGAAATCTGTTAATGAATATGAAATCTGCCCACAAAAAAAAAAAGCTAGAAACCACAAATGAAGAATGAAAACAAAATTAATGTGATTTTGCCCACTGGCAGTTAACAGAGTGATACTCCACTGTAAGGCTTAATCCATTTTATTGCCATTGTGTTGCTGTAAGAGAACTCAGCATTATAAATAGATCATGATAAGTTTAAAATAATGTATTTTACACTTTGTACTGTAGCTCCTATCACATGTATACAGAAATTAAGTGTACCAAGCAGGAGGCCCTGACCCACACTTATCTTACCTCTCTAGGCTGTAGATATAGAACTCAACAGACAGAACTGTCTGAAAACATTTTTATTTTTCATTCACATTAAGCATGTATTAAATACAACAAAAGGAAAGGAAGACAATAGAGTGCTATGTAAGCATCAACAAAAGGTATTTATAATATAAAATTGTCATAAATTACTAGCTAATAAAAATGTCATTATTGGCCAGTGAAATTACACATAAAGGCTTACAGAACCTTCATTTGTATGGTCAAGAATAGCAAAGAAAAATCAATGACAGCAAAAATGTTGATACAGACCAACCATAACAGTATCAAAAAATAAAGGTACTGTTTAAATTACTAATTCTGAACCTTTTCATCTTTTAAGTAACACTGGATAGTTAATAATTAATTTGCACTTTAGAAATCAGAACTATTAGTATTTAATAATTATTTAGAGACTAGAATCTTTTTGTGATTCTAATTTTAAAAGTTGCATTTTGTACTCTTTGGTCGTCTTCCAGATCTTTATTGGACAATACTTCTCCTCCCCCCCACCTCCTTCTAGATGTTACATTGGAATGCATATTCTAAAACATCTATTATGCTTTGTTCCAGAACATCAAATGAAAAAATTTACTGAAATAAAGATCTAAAGGAAAGAAGTGCTAACTTTCAAAGTATATAAACTTCAAATAAAGCCAGTTTTTCAAGAAAACTGTGAGGAAATTTTAAAACTACATATAACTCTACATGGTATCATGCAGTTTCAAGAATTAAAGACATTTTAATACTTACTACTCTACATTATTATGGCAGAATACATCTTCTTTAATATATATTAATAAGTCTTCCCACTTCACAGATGGGAACCAAGAGGGGAAATAAATGGCTTGCTCAAATAAAGAATATAAAAGGATTGGAAACAGACATCCAATTACACAAGTGCTGGTCTGGAATCATTATCATCAGTTTCTTCTCAGTTTAAACAAAAATCTTTCAGCTTTTGTATTGTTACAAGAGTTGAAGTCGCTTAATACTCTGGCAGAGGACACACAGCTCAATGGACTGAGTCTTCCATCTTGCCTCTGCAGAAACAAGGCTAAACCAAAGAAAAGCAAGGTTAACAAACACATTAACTTTCCCTTGGGGGCTAAAACATTCCCTAACATACAACCAGTTGCCACAGGAAGACTTTTAAGGCTTGCCAGACAGTCAGCTCAAGAGCCTCCGGTGCCAGACCAAAGCTCTAAGTGACCAATGATTTGTTGATTCAGTTCAGGCCCTGAATATTTATAATTACAAAGTCTCAATTTTCTGTGAGCAGAAGATCTGCTCCAAAATGCATCTGTAACAGTCTGTCTTTGCGGTCCCCACATTTCTTGACATGACCACCACCATACCTTACCCTCTAAGTCCCGTTAAGACAGATGCAGGAGCTTTGATTGCCTTTGCAAACAGATGATGCTCTGGGGCTGCAATGCTGCTGCAGCTGCAATGGAAATGCCTTGCTTCCTAAGGACCCCTCCCGATGAGCAGACAGGTCTGGGACGAGGCCACCAGATCCAAAACAGAATCACACATGGTGACAGAGGCACAAAGACACGGTTCCACAAAACTGGGTGAGCCACTGATTCCCAAAGTGGGCAATGAAGAAGAAAAACAGACAACGCCCCTGTCTTTTCCCATCCGCTATCATCTCTTCCAACACCACAGTACTCAGAGTTTCGCAACAGTCTGGGACTCATCCTAGCCCCTGATGAGCCTGTTCAGCTCAGTCACCCAACAAAAACCTAACCCAGCACAAGAATGGGTTTTGTCAATTTTCTGAGCAGACTTGACTTACCAAACAATCAGACAAGCACTGAACCAGCAAAAGAGAAATGATAATAGCATGCAGCCAGGAGTGAAACAGCCTCTTTCAGCAAGCAGAGAGTTGGCGAAGCCCATCAGGCACAACTTCACGTATAAAGCTCCAAAACAAAGAACCAATTCAGGAAAAGTAGTCACTATAGCATGTACATTTCCTTCTTTTCTCAAGGAGAAAGCCTGCCTTCAGAGTGCAACCCAGTGTGTTAAGAGGGGCCTTAACACATGTTATTAGTGCAAGGAGCTGCTACTCCATCTAACAGCTGCAAGGGGGAACCTTGATTTTGAAACTGGGATAGGACTAAAGAGGAATTGAGAATTTTTATCTTTCTTCAGAAACCAAAGGTGACATGGTCAAATCTATACACTATCAGAAAAAGTGTTCTACACTAACCTAGGCCAGACCTGATTTTGGTGCAATTTTTTTTTTTCTATTTCAGGAAAAAAAAAAGCCTCAAGGCATCTGCAATTTAAATAATCATTCTCAAAAGGTACATGAGTCACTTTTCTAAATTATGCTGTTAAATAGGGTTTTTTTTTAATAACGACAAAGCTGTAAAAAATATCTAACACTCAATGGCAAAGTTCTATATATCATCCCTGAACTGCTCCAGGAAAGGGAAACAAAGTTAATTCTTTCAAGAAGGCTACACAATACAGAATCCTGAGAGCAAGAGCTTTCAATTTGTAAACAATTGTATTTACATTTACTCGGTTCCATTTGGCTTTGCAACAGAAGTATGTAAATATGTACAATACATACAGGTCAGTGCTGTATTTTCTCTAACCTGCTCAAATGAAATGCAGATTTCTGCAAACGTACAATATATAAAAGGAAAAGGATTAATGGCTTTTAAACTTAAATGTCATTTACACAAAGCACCACAGATGCAAGCTGAGCACAGCTAGATGGGCTGTTTTGTTTCTTTTCCTTGAGGGGGAAGACACCGCAGTTGACACCACTACAAAATATTAAGAAGAATTACTATTTTTGAACAAAAAAAAAAGGTGTCTTCTTTTCCTAAGCCCCACTACTCTCTCTCTGAAGATTTAAATATTTCTTCTGTTTAAAAAGAAATTAATGTAAAAAACACACATTTTAAAGGTACAGGCATTTTAAAAGGCATACACTGTTACAGTAACTGACGCTGGCACATGTGATAACTTCTTATCCTGCCAGTGAGAGGTGCTACAAGCTCACTTCATATTTGTTGAAAAATAAAATATCCCTTTGAAAAGTGTTAAATAGAAAACTTTCTATGGTCACCAGTATTTTTAATTCTCAGTTTGACTGACAGACTGCTCCAAGCTCCTTTACAGCCTGTAGAGGACCAGAGCAGCTTTACAAAACAATCAGCCCTAAAAAGCTAACTCTGTAATTACTTCCTCCTGAAGCATTACAGACAACATTACACTGTGCAGGCAAAACCTGAATTACACACTTAAGTTTAAGCTTCTTCCAACCTGCCTGAATTCTAGTCTACCAGAACAAGTGACACTCGTAGCTTAGTACGGGTATCATGGACAGAAAATAGGGCAAACATTTCAAAGCTGACAAGAGACTTTCTGCAAACTCCACAAACATATTCCAAGACAGTCTGTGCATAAAGTTAGATATTTCACAATAGAAAACACAAGGAAGATGACAGTGCATAGTTAACCTAGTAACTGAGGTACAGCATCAAAAAAGGGAGACAGACAGAACAAGAGGCATCATGCTGCAATACATATCATTTGAAGATGAAGCCAAGAACTTACATACGTGTCAAGAGGTACCAAACAGATTTGAGAAAAAGTTGAACACTTCATGCAGGATAAAGGAGTTTTTATGCTGCATTCTAGCTGCACTATATTCTAGACAAGTCAGAAAGGGGGAAATCACTTAATGTGTCACTGTAGTTTAAAGAAGATAAAAAGGGAAAATACAGAAAATTTCTACCATATAAATGGATTTGCCCATCTGAAAGATTTTACAGTTTATCACTTCTCAGTCCCTCTAGTCTCTCCACTCCTGTGAGCCATTCAAAAAAGTGATGAAGCCTAGAAAACCACAGACACACACGTTTCGCTCTTTTGTTCAGCAAGAGGTAACAGCATGAGGTTGTGGACGGATACTCAGCCAGTTCACAGAGAAGCTAAAACCCCACCATGTAGGTTTGCAACCTTGTAAGCTGCATCAAAATACCTGCTTTCACAAATATTTGCCAGAGGCAAAAAAATGCGTATTTAATACTATCAATATGTTGATAGTAAGCCAAAGTACAGTCAGTTGAAGACTAGTGCAAGAACACCCAGATAAAATAATATATAATATCACATCAAGTTTAAAAGTACTAGTGTTCTGTCAAAACAGAATTTGTACTGCCTCCAGTGTATGCTAAAGCATTCTCTTGACTATACATAGGAAGGCAGCAGAGAGTCCATAATCCAATAAAACATTCTCCAAATTGTGCTAGTGTGCCACAGCCTTAAGTAAGCATGGGGTTTATATGTTTCTTAGCATGAAGTTATGTCCATGCCATTCCACAGGCTGAGGGCAGGGAGGGGGGTGAGGCAGATTAAAAAAAAAAAAAAAAGCGAAAAAAAAANAAAGCAAGAAGTTCACAAAAAAAAAAAAATCAATATTTGAGCACTTTTTTTTTACAAGTTATTTAACTGTCTTCGGTACTCTCAGGCCAAGGGGAAGAGCACTGCCAGAGCAGGCCACAGCTGGGTGAGGGAAACCCACAATCCTGTCCCTTAGTCACAAGACTGGGTTGCAACTGAATCCCAGAGCTACATGGCTGTGCCAGCTCCTGCTGCCTCGCTTACTTTCCACGCTTCGGAAGATTTCAGAGTACCAAAGCAGTTCACTGCTAGTTTTTTTACCAACTGCAATAAGAGCTGAAGCACAGGAGCTGCTGTGGATCTCTTTATGAAAAAGCAGATGTAAGAAAAGTATAGAGTGGTCTGTCCCACCTTTGTATCAGAGTCAGTGCTTTCCTCCTTGTGACACTTTTGGAAACTAGTTCACTCATACCCTAGTAGTATCAGTGCACAAGACTGGCATTTAAGTTCAGGCTGTATGAAAGCTAAGCAATTACCAAGACAAACTGGAAAAGCAACACACAAACACAGAAAAATACTCACGAGAGGGAACTTGTAACTGTACCTTCAGAGGATGTCCACACTCTTCCTACAAGCAGTAACTAAGTTCTGATGAACTTTTATTAAGCTACTTCCATCTAAAAAAGCTCTTGCGAGTCTAGCTGCAAACAACAGTACCAGCAACAGTAGCACCTGTCTAGTTAAAAATATTAACGATGGGTTTTCTTTAAAGGTACAGCAATTCTGCTTTGCCATTTTTACAATTTACAAAGCCCTTTTCATGCTTTCTATTATACTGTGGTTTGAGTCGAGGGAAACCCATGTACAAAGAACACATCAACTCAATGTACACACGAGTCAACTTCTGAAATTCTGAAAGCCTTCCTTTCATCCTAAACGTGGCAGTGAAAACACCCATCTGTAATAATTACTGTTAAGTAACACCTAGATACGCAGCCTACTTTTTAGCCAAGGTTTTTCTTTTGCCATTGTGTGGAAGAAAGAGAAAATGAAAAAAAAAACCCAAAAAACAAAAAAAAAACCAACAACGAAACACAAGCCAAACAAAAAAAAAAACGAAAACCCAAACCCAAACCAAAACCACGCAGCTAGTCGCTTCTCCACTGGAAGCGGAGCAGAGGGCATGAGATGAAAGGCAAGCACGGCCGCACACCTATCCCCGGCGTCCCGCTTTGTTCAGACACCGGCTGAGGTGTAAAGCCCCCCGGTGTGGTCACGGGTCTCCGGGCAACTCGCGGCCGCCCGGACCCTGGCAGCAGCCGGCTCGGCTCGGCACAGCGCGACTCGGTCCGTCCGGGCTCTACCGCCCCGCACCGGCAGAGGGCGAGGCGGCTGTCGTGGCGGCGGCGCCGGGAGCCTGTTTTTGTTACACCGGGGGTATTTAAATGTCCTGCTGTCAATCACAAGCCGCTTCCTACGCCGCCGCCGGCTCGCCGGCCCGCACGCCGGCGCCGGGGCTCCCCACATAATGGGGGAGGCAACTCAGAGCCCCGGCAGCCCCGGGCCGGCCGGGCTGCTTGAGCCCCCAACTTGCTCCTTTGTTTAACTGCCCGTGAATCCCCACCGCC
>VXBZ01005228.1:1713-12764 GCA_013399135.1 Heliornis fulica | reverse complement strand
CATCTTGGTGGCCCTGCACTGGACTCTCTCAAGGAGTTCTATGTCCTTCTGGAACTGAGGGACCCAGAACTGGACACAATACTTTTGTGGTTCTGTTTTTGATAGTGTCTTCCCTTTCTTAGTCCCTAATGGGAGCTGAACAAAATGATACCATGTCACAAAGGACAGCCATAAAATATAGAATGAAGACCACCACCCCCTCTCTTTATACCTCACTGTATCAGCAGGTCCATGGCACCACCAGATGTGCCGTGGAAGCGCCAGCAGCAGAGATGCTGCAGCAACAGCTGCAAGAAGCAGAGTTTGTTGCTGCTGGATGCTCTGAAGGGTGATGTGAAAGCTCCCATGGCCACCTCCATCCATGCAGGGTGGGTCCTATTCCTGCTGTGGGGCTGGTTCCCTGCAGTCCAGCTGCTCAGTGCATCCACCTGCCTGAGGGATGCTCCTCACTCAGAAACATCTCATGGTGCTCTGCACCATTATCCTGTCCCTTCCCCAGGGACAGCAGCTTCNATGGTCATCCAGACTGACCCACCAAAGAGGAGGACAAGGCAGGAAGAGGCAGCACAGAGCAGCTGCTCATGCGCTCATGGAACAACCTGCCATGCTTCACTCCTGAACATCCATCATGGTCCTCCCATGCCATTTGTCACATGACATTGCTTGGGTGCAGAATCATCTGTCCAGTCACAGAATAAAAGAATCACAGACTGTCAGGAGTTGGAAGGGACCTTCAAAATATCATCCAGTCCAACCCCCTGCCCGAGCAGGATCATCTAGACTAGATCACACAGGAATGTGTTCATATTGGTCTTGAATGTCTCCAGAGAAGGAGACTCCACAACCTCTCTGGGCAGCCTGTTCCAGTGATCTGTCACCCTCACAGGGAAGAAGTTCTTCCTTATATTCACATGGAACTTCCTGTGTTCCAGCTTGGACCCATTGCCCCTTGTCCTATCACTGGCCAACACTGAGAAGAGCCTGGATCCATCCTCCTGACACTCACCCTTGACATATTTATAGACATTAATGAGGTCACCCCTCAGTCTCCTCTTCCCCAAGCTCCAGAGCAGCTTTCCTTGGGAGCAAACGGGCTTAAAATCAACTCTGATGCATCCCAGCAGCCTGAGAGATGGTGGTGGAGGTATCCAAGGATGCAGGAGCAGGGTCTGGTCCTGGCTTCCTTTGGAGGCTTGACAGCACCGTGCAAAAGCTGCTGCTCTCCATTTGCATGGTGCCTCCACTTTGCTCTGAGCTTTCCTGCACTGATGCTTTGGGACACTGGTGTCCCCCCTGATTTAAAGAGCTGAGTGTTAGAGTGTTCAGGCTGGGAGATGGGGAGAGGGACCCTACTGCAGCCACATCTTCTTTCTTTTTTCTTTGTCTTGGTTAGAAGAGACCCTATAGATCAAGTCCAACCATCACCCTAACCTGCTAACCACCACAAAGCCTTGTCCTTCAGCACCATATATAACCAATGTCTCCCAGGGCTTAGCATGAAGCTAGCTGTCAGCATCTTTACACCTGGACAGCTGGTGGCATCTCCACTTTCCAGTGATGGAGCTTGGAGACACCCAAGGTCTCTTTCAACCCCAAGCCCATCCTCTGTGCCTCCATTGATTAATGGTTCTGATTCTCAGTGGGCTACCACCCACATAAAAGGGCATATGCTGCTCACCCGTGGCCATGGGGTCTATTCCAGCATGTTGCTGTCCCCTGGAAGAGCAAGAGATGAAGTTTGGAACAGTTTGGATCACCTCCTCCTTCTCCTCCCACCTCCCTTATCATTCCTGGAAACACCAATGCCATAAATGTGCCATTTCTGTGTTTAATCTCACGGGGATGTTGTTTCCTACACGAGTCACCTGCTCTCAAGGTTCTGCAGCACCTTGTTGTGCAACTGCTTTGTGGCAGGGGTGGAGGACACCCAAGCACAGCCCTGGGAGGGACACAGGAGTTGTCCTCTTCGTGCTGCCAAGCCAGAGCATTGCACCAGGACAGAAGTCCAAAGCAGGGCAGGACACAGGGTGGGTGGACATATGTATATCCCAACAAAATGCTCCACATCGTGGCTGGCAGCTGGGCTGGGACATCACCCCCACTCCCAGTTTGTGCTGTTCTCTCCCTGTTTTTTTTTAATCTTCTCCTGGCACAAATAGAAACAAAACCAAGTGGGTTTCAAGGCTGCCCTGCTGATATCCTCGGGGTGGGTTTGTACAGCACCAGACCCTTGCAGGCATCTTCTTTATGGGGTCACAAACTCCAAGGCTGGGCTTGCTGGTGGCAGGGCTCCAGCAGCTCCTTGCTTGCTGTCACTGCCAGCTGCTGGCAGGGCTAGGACACCCTCCTGGACACCGGCTGGAATTTGCACTGGAGATAAGCTGATGAACTCTGAGATGAAGATTCCAAAGTCAGAGCTTTGAGTCCTTTTACTGGGGGTTTGCAGAGCAAACTGCAGTGCTGAAGGTCTTGCAGCTCTGTACTCAGAAGAAAGCGAAGCCCTGGTGGTATTTTAGGGCAGAGAACAGAGATATCTGGGATTTTCTTTGGTGGAGGTGGGGATATGGCTGTGTTTTAAAGGACTTTTTTCATCATAGAGAGATCTTCCCACCATTTCATGAAGATTTTTTGCACTGATAGTGTTGCTCAACCTTGTCCCCTGATCCCCCACATACCCCTTGGAGCCCATCCATACTGTGAGGATACAGCAACTGGAAGAAAGGCAGCCTGGACAGTGATGATGGTGAAACACCTTCAGAAAGTATTTTGGGGAGCTCAGACCTTGCTATGGACTTCAAAGGCAGAACAAAGCTCTCAGGATTTCTGGGCTCTCCCCTACTCCTCAGACCTTCTGGGCCACCTCTATGCCATGCTGCCCCTGCACATGGACTTTCAGGACCTCAATGGTGCCCTGTGATGAAGCTGGGATCAACATGACCACAGATGTATAAGAAAAATCCAGTGGATCAACACGGGAGATTAAAACAGTGAGGGACTGGAAAAGCTGCTGTTGCCACTCCCTACATCTCACCAGTCCCATCAGACTTCCTAAGCTCACCCTACCCTGCCCAGATGTCCAGGAATTGGACCATAAAGCGAGTGATATTTCTAGAAGCTCACACCCCATCTCATGCCTCTTTGCTCCAACCAGCTGAGAGCTACCTGGAAGATTATCAGCGACAACAACAACTTCTACACTCATACCTTGTGGTTCCCTCATTTATTTAATATTCCAGTTCCAAAGGGAAATGATACAATTTCAGGACAATTTCAGTAAAAATTAGCAGTACTGGTTTTAAAAGGAGAAGTCTTATATGTCTTCTGGTCATCATTAGGTTTCAGAGTGAATCAGGCTGTCAAGCCTGTAGCTTATTTTCTAATTAAGTTTCTCTTCATAATGTGAGCTATCCCAAACCTGTTGGGTCATCATTTCTTCCCTGATCTTCCCCTCTCTGTTTGCCAGGACAATTTGCTGATTTTGCTTTTGAGGGACCCTCTGATCTGTCTTTTCATCCAAGAAGAAAAATCCCAACCTGAGAGACGACAGGGATGGAAAAAAAAAACACATCAGTGGTGTTTCAGAGATCCTTCCAAGGCTGGAGAGGATGTTTTCATACAGCAAAAAAAAACTTTTAAGGAGCAGAAGTCACTTTGTGAGGCTGTGCAGCTTCCTAGCCCAAGAAACTTTATGGATCCTCTCTGTTAGTCTAGGGCAGGTTAGAGGTTACGAAATACAACTGCACAAACTGCTTTTGTTGTGCTGACCTGCCCCCTCTCCCCCTCCAAAGGAAGTTATGCCTCTAAGAGGATTTAGGTATTAAAGCCCCAAACTGTACCAAAAAAAAAAAAAAAAGTAAAATAAGCAGGTTTTTGTCACTCAGAAATCTGGTGTGGTGAATTCCCACCTGGGTCTTACAGCCAAGGAACATTTCCACAGAGGAGGCTCAGGAGTTTTAATTCCCAGGGTCAATACATTTTGCCTGACTGTCCTTGGGGATAATTCCTTGGACCCCATCCCTTGGAAATCTTATTCTGCCAAGGCAGGATTTGAATACCAGCATCTCCTGTTCTTGCTTCTGGGAAGCTCAGGTTTAACCACAAGTCCCCAGTGTCTCTCAGAGCCACGCACTGAGCAGCCGCTCGAGTCCCATGATGAGATTTTAATTCTTCCAGCCTTGGGGGACTGAATTTATTAAGCTCCGTCTGGCCCCTCCTACCGTGGGAGGGACAGCTCCGGCAGCCTCTCTAATACTGGGTGTCACACAGCAGTGCCACCATTCAGATCCTGGAGTGTCACAAGCGAAGGACACAGCAACCCAAGTGCAGCAGAAAGCAAAAATAACCCCTTCCATGTGTGTCCCAGCGAGGTAAGTTGCCTCCTCTCTCCTAACTCTTCAAGATGCTCCTGCCCTGGGAAAGGCTTCTCTGCCTGCTTTTTCCTGCCTGCCCTAAAAGTTAGCACTGAGGGGAGGGGGGAGGGGGATTCCTTTGACTTTTTCTTTTATTTTTTTTTCACTTTGGACTTTTGAGTGTGTTGGTTGGGATGCAACAGCGGATGACTGATCCGGCTCCCGCCTGGAGAGACAAAGCCTGAAGAGCCGGAGAATGGGGAGAACCGGTAACAAAAGGGGAGTGAAAGGGGGTGATTTGTGACTGCATGTGTGGGTTTCTGATGGCTGTTTGGGGACAAGGTGCCCAACAGTCCACATGCACTTTCGAGGTGTGTGCTGGATGAATTGGCTGTGACCTGTTGAGGGGAGAAGCAGGAGGTGGGGTGAGACAGTGGGTGGCCGGTGGGGTGGCTGGAGACGGGGCAGCGCTGGGAGGGAAACAACGGGCTGAGCATTTGCAATGCTTGGGATAAAGGACTGTTTCCATAGTAAAAGGGAGAAAGGAGCCTCTCTCTTTCTTCCCCTGAGCTTGTCTAGCGTGTGAACGGGGAGGTTGACTTGGGAACAAATAACCCGTGAAAGGGCAACCTCTGGGAACTGCTGTAAATAATCAGGATATGGTGGGAAAGGCTGGGAGCAACCCTCTGGTCCAGCATTTGCCCCACCACTGCACGTCACCCTGGGAGTTTTAATGCACAGCTATTCAGGGAGCAGCTCACTTGGAAACTGAAAACAGGGTTTGGCCCTGGCTGCAGCCTGCTGCTGGCCAAAAGCTCCCACATCACCTCTAAGTCATAGTTAGCAGTGAAGTGGGGGGATTTTCACTTCTAGTAAAGAGTGAATTTTAATTCAAGGTGATATAAACCTGGGGTTTGGCACTGGGAAAACTCTGGGCTAGAAAGGGCAAAGTTTCAGTGTGTGGTGGTCCAACTCCTGGTGTACAACACTTCTACGCTTCCTTTGGGAATCCTGATCCCATGGGCTAAGGTCTTTCAGGGCTTATCCTCCAGCACGTGACACCAGGTAGAAGGGTGAGAGAGGACAGAAGTAATTTACTACAGCTGCTCAAAGTTTTTAAGCTGCATTTAACAGAACAAAACCAAAAAGAACCAAAANGAAAGAAAGAAAGAAAGAAAGAAAGAAAGAAAGAAAGAAAGAAAGAAAGAAAGAAAGAAAGAAAGAAAGAAAGAAAGAAAGAAAGAAAGAAAGAAAGAAAGAAAGAAAGAAAGAAAGAAAGAAAGAAAGAAAGAAAGAAAGAAAGAAAGAAAGAAAGAAAGAAAGAAAGAAAGAAAGAAAGAAAGAAAGAAAGAAAGAAAGAAAGAAAGAAAGAAGCGTAACATGCTATAGGACCACATGGATTTTAATTTAAAAAATGTTCTGAATGTGAAGGGGTGCAAAGCTGTTGCTTCCTTTCCAAATTTGCTCTTGATTTGTTTAAAAAATGTGCAGGATTTCCAGGGCAATTTGAAATCTTTGCAGGGAAGTACAAGGCTGGGTTTCACGACCAGCATAGGACTTACCTAAGCCCTGATGTTGGAAGTGACTGAATGGTGTTTTTGGAGCCTTATGTGTCCTTCCCAGTGGTGGAAATGCAGTTCTTTCTCTACATTTGTTGGTGGTAGCTGGTTGTGAGGCTACAATGTAGGAAAAGGACTTTTCAAAGAAGTCTGTGGCTGTTTGACAATGTGCTTCCCATTTCCTCACCACGTGAGAGCCCAGAAACCCTCCTCCAGCCAAACATCCCTCGTGTGCAACTGCCACCCATCAGCAGAGACACGTGTGCTCCTGCCTCCTCCCAGCCTGGAGCAGCAGATCCTGCCCGGTGGCAAAGTCCCAGCTCGGTGACTCTGTGTGGGAGACTGGCTGGAGGAAGCTCTGCAGTGGTTGGTGCCTACAGATGGCAACACTGTGCATTTGTGTGAGAGCAGCTACAGCCTGGCTGCAGCCCAAACCCAGCTCCATGTCTTGGGATATGTTGAAGGAGGAGGTCTGTACCTCATCCCAGAGTGACCACCAACGGTTTGGCTTGTAGGACTGCCCCAGGGAGCTCTGTGGGCTGGGATAAATGAGGGTCTTGGGCTATATTTAAAAAGATCTGATAGGATAAGGGGTTAGGAAGAGCCTTTGGGCTCCAGATCTTAATGGAAGGAAAGAAAGGGAGGTGGCATGGGTAAGCAGGTTGGAGACACCACCCATGATGCAGCCTGGGCCATGCCTTCATGGCAGGCTGATTCCTGAGGGTCACCATGGGTTTGGCTCCACATTGCACCTTCTACTCCAGCTCCAGACAGCATGGGAGAGCTGAGCAGCCTGCCTGCAGGTGCTCACCTTCAGCATCTTGTCCTCATCCTGTCCTTCATGTCCTGCTCTCAAGGACAGTCAAGGAGAAGCCACAGCTGGCTGGTTTTTTGTGGCTGAAGTGTTGGCATTTGATAAGACCCCAGTGAACAGAGGGTGGGTTTGGCTCATGTTCCCTGTGATTCTCCTCACCAGCAGGACATTGGTATCTGCTGTGCTTCAACCCTTTATCATCTTCTTGAGAAAAAGGAGGGAAGAAGAAAGAGTGATACATTTCAAGGCTGAACAAATTCAATGTGCTCATGTCCTGGTCTCCTCCTGGTCTTATAACCCTGTTGTTTGTTGTCTTGCAAGTCTTTCTGGTATACCTAGGGAAGATGTCTACTAAGCATGATGAGGACCTGCTCTCAGGGTTAGGACAGACTTTTATTCTCCTGTCCAGATCCTGTCTTGTGGTCAGGCAGTTGTAGTCTGTATGAGGGCACATAATGTAGTAGAGAGGTGATGAATCCTCTCCTGGGACTTCTCCTCTGCAGGTCTGGTACCTGGGGAAGGCTATGGGGCCATCACAGCACACCAGCTCTTTTCTTTAGTCAACACTTGCATGGGAAGGTGATGAGCACAAGAGGTTTACCATGATGATGGTGCACCATAAGAGCAGCAAGCAGGAAGATAGGACAGAGCTGGGTGGGTGGAATGTGAACATGTATGAATGAGGATGTGGCCATGAGGGAAGTTTTGATGTCAAGTCTACTGTTGGGTGCAAGAAGGATGAAGAATGTGTCTGCAAGCAGGGCACAGAGCAGGAGAAGCTCAAAGTGTGACCAGATACCTGCACACTCAGGTGGAGTCTCATGTACTTGGTGCAGGTGAGGCTGCACTTTGAGTGCTGTGTTCAGTACTGGGCTTCTCACCACAAGGACACTGAGGTCCTGGAAAGAGTTCAGAGAAGGCAAACCAGGCTGGGGAAAGTTCTGGAGAACAAACCTTACAAGAAGCAGCTGAGGGTGTTTAGTCTGGAGAAGAGAAGGCTGAGAGAAGACTTTATCCATGCCTAGAATGTCCTGAAAGTAGGTTGCAGAGAGGTGGGTGATGATCTCTTCTGCCAAGGTACAAGTGATAGAACATGGGGAAATGTCCTCAAGCTGCACAAGGGCAGGTTCATATTAGATGTTATGAAGAAATTCTTCACCCAAAGAGCTGTTGTGATGTGGCACAGGCTGCCCAGGGAGGTGGTGGGATCACTATCCCTGGATGTATTAACAGACAGGTAGATGAGGTGCTCAGGGATATGGTTTAGGAGAGGACAGGTATGGTTGGACTTTATGATCTTAATGGTCTTTTCCAACCTTGTGATTCTGTGAGTCTGGGATTCATTGCTTGTGCAGAATTTCTCTGGAGTCATCCCCTTCCTTACTCTCCCACTCCATTTCCTCTGTTCTCCCATGCAACTGTGAGCAATTTCTTGTTTCTCCAGCCTCCATCTGCTCTAATTAGGCTGTAAGTCCCCAGAAGGTTTTTAATCCCCAGGATGTTTCTACAGCAATGATCCTCTGTGACAATAACAGGACCAGTCTTCTGCTCCCACCGCCCTGGGTGCCACCACACGATCCAGGACAGTCCCTTCAGCAGCTGCTCTTAATCACTGAACTTATTTTGGAAGATCTCCAGAGTTGGAGAAATAAAAGACACTTTAGAAAAGGAGGGAGGGGGAGAAATTGGCCAGAGCAATTACTCTTTAAAAGACTACTTACTTCTTAAGATGTACTTGCTACCGATTAACCTTTGCTCCATGATTGCTCTAATTGTTTCATGCCTTGAAGCAGTCAGAAAGGTTCTGTGAGGTCATGGTGGCTCTCTCCTAAGTGCTCATTTTTCTTGTGAGGCTTTTAAGAATTTTTGGTGGAGTGAAACCCAGTTCTTGCAAGAAATGTAGGTGAATGACACCAACCTGTTTGCCTTCTCCATTCCCCAGATTATCCAACCCCCATTTTAGTGCTTTACTTCTGAGATCTTCTCCTTCCCTCCCTGCTGCCAGTTGGCAACTGGCTACCAAGCTGAGTTTGTCCCATGTTCCTCTGCAACTCATGGTGAATGCTGTCTGGAGGGGTGATTTTGTGGACCTTCTGTGAGAATGAGGCACTACAGGGTTGGGAACTACTTCTCTGTTGGTATCTACCATGTGGTCCTACCTGTGGGACCATCTGTGGTCTCCATGACTTGCTTCATGTAGCTCTGCAGGAGAATTTCTGTTGCTGCTCTTTGTATGGCAGCAGGCTTAGAGCTACAGTCAAGGGGAAGACAACCCACTGCCAGTGATGACCTTGGTCTCTCCATGCTGCTGACTGGGTGGCAACAAGTGGCCTTGACCACCCCTGTCCCTGCAGAGAGTGGGGAGAGATGCAAGAGGCAAAAAACATGATTTGGAAAGATGTGGTCAGAAGTGAAGCACTATCTATAGATGAGAAGGGCTTTAACAAAGGTCCAGAAAAACCTCATCATCTGGAAATGCCAAGAGGGTTGGTGACAGAAGAGCCTGTATGGGACACCAGATGTTTGCCTGCTGGGTCCTGACACCGAGCCAGTGCATGTTTGTCACTGCCAAATGTAGGCACAGAGCCCTCGTGCCTCAACCCTAGTACAGATGTCCAGACACTGGAGGAGCTAAACTGAGCAGAGGGAAACTGAGCAGGGCAAGGTCCACCATGCAGTTGGTGGTTCCTGGCTCTCCCTGATCTTGGGAAACACTTTCCTCATCCTATTAGCAGCTGCCTGCCCAGTCTGAGCTTTCTATGGAGGTTTTTGGGTGTCTTACAGGTAGTCATGGGCTTTGGTGCCCATATCAAGGCAGCTTGTGAAGCCCAAGATGCAGAAATTACTTGAAGGTAAGCTGGAAGCATCACAGGGCTTAACTGGGCTTGCTGAGTGAAGAATGTCTCTTTGTCTTGAGCTGGGTTCATGCCATGGCACTCTGGACATATGTGGGACAGTTCATCTGCTCTTGGATGAGCTGAGTCGTGCCTGTTTCTCCTTGCTGGCTGTACTGGGAGCTCAGGGTGAACACTCAACCACAGAGGAGATGAGTCCAACTCCTCTTCAGGAAAGACTTATTCCTCAGGGTACAATAAAAACATGTAACCCAAGCTCTGCAATTAAACAAATGACTCCTTTCCTCCAGGTGACTGGTGGTGGGGGCTAATCAAGAAGAGCTGACTGCAGGGTGTCCTGGGCCCTGGTTCATCAAGGTTCTGCCAATGGGTTGTCTACACTGATCACAGAAACACAGAATCACAGAATTGTAGGAGTTGGAAGGGACCTCCAGAGATCATTGAGTCCAACCCCCTGCCAAAGCAGGTTCCCTAGAGCAGGTCACACAGGTCGGTGTCCAGATGGGTCTGCAATATCTCCAGAGAAGGAGACTCCACAACTCCCCTGGGCAGCCTGTCCCAGTGCTCAGTCACCCTCACTGTGAAGAATTTCTTCCTCACATCAGTGCAGAACCTCCTGTGGTCCAACTTGTGACCATTGCTCCTTGTCCTGTCCCCACAGGCCACTGAGAAGAGGTTGGCATCTCCCTTTGTCCCCCACACTTCAGACATTGATAAACACTGATGAGATCCCCTCTCAGTCTTCTCTTCTCCAGGCTGAACAGCCCCAGCTCACTCAGCTTTTCCTCACAGGGGAGATGCTCCAGGCCCTTCATCATCCTTGTGGCCTTCTTCCCTTGGTAAGCAAACCCCATGGCTTACACCAGTAGATGGATGAAAACCAAGGGAGTGCACAGGCCTCCTCTGCTGCTCTCATTACACTGCTGCTCCATCCCTAAGACGGGAAACTGAGGCTCTGGGTGACAGTTCTTCCATGTCAGTAGGTTGGTGTTAATTTAGGGGAGGGTCAGCATGGACCTTGTGTGTCAGACTGTGCTTTTTTCCTGGGTCCAGAATCTTTCTGAGGTGCTTTGTACAGAAATGTGTTTAATTAGACAGAAAGGTTTTCCTCTGGGAACAGCAGAACCACATTCTTACAGTGCAAAAATGGGCCAGCCCTGACACACTTGGGTACTGCAGGCAACTGAAGAGACCTTCCCACCCTTTTCCTCCCCTCCTTGCAGGGATGTTTCGCTCCAAGATCTGAACTTTAACACCCACAGCCTAGGGGAGAGCCAGCGCTGGGGTCTTCAGCAGGGTGGCCATCCAGTCGTGTCCCCCTTCCTCCACCCCATCCTTTGTATGGGTTGAATAGGGCTCTGCAGAGCTTAGCAAACCTCTGCAAACCTCTTTTCTTCTCCCCTCTTGGCTGAAGGACAAAGTCTGCCTTTGGAGATGGCCCCTCCACCCCGCTCACGGCGGTGCGCGGGGTGGG
>VXBZ01005227.1:263670-310600 GCA_013399135.1 Heliornis fulica | reverse complement strand
AACCCCATCTGCCAGCAGCAGGTATTTTCATGAGGTTCAGCTGTCCTGTCCATTCCTTGGACAGGTAGGGATTAATAATGGCACCCAGTTTATGGGGGAACAGAAAGGAATAACTGCCCTGCAACCTTCTCCTTTGGGCTAAATGTAACAGCTCTTGTAACAGCTTTTGAGAATTTCTAATATCCCTAGGAAGTACAGATCAGCATGTTGCTATTGCTAAGTCTTCTGGAGGTGATTCATGTTCTGTTTTACATGAAACCTCTGCTTAAGAATACCACTTGGGTGTATACCACTGGAGTGTCAGGCACGGCATGGCATGTGGCAGGTACCTAGGGACCTTAGGGACTTCACTCCCAAGCTGCTACAGGATCCAGATAAAGTGACAGAATACCTGAAAGAAAAATGCTGTACCTATTCCAAAGACACAGATCTTACTGCTCTGTGCTGGGCCCTGGACACTATCTACCAAATGCTGCTTGATAGCGCTATCAGGGCGAGTGTAAGGAAAACCGCGCTGCAGACACCGCAGCTACCGCAACCCCCACAGCCGGAGAGTCAGCAAGTGGAATCACTTCAAAGCAGCAGCAGGAGGTGAGCAGGCAAGGTGCGTGCACAGTCCAATGCTACTCCGCTAGCTGCGGTTTCCTGGCCACCTTTTAGCTAGCAACAGTCATATCCTCTGAGTCCACTCGAGTGTTCAGAATGAAGACACGGACCAGGACCTGTGACTCGGGAAGCTACTGTAACAGAGACCTTCTGGTGGAAGATAAAATACAGGCAAAGGAAAACTGTGGGAAAAGCAGGGAGAAAACTCTGTCTCCACCTACAAGGAATAAAACCAAATGTTTTAAACCCTTCAGGACTGCAGCTGACATTAAGATCGCAGATTGTAGATAGTGTAAAAAATGTAGTGTAGAGGCCTTCTTGTCCCACACTTCCTCAAGAAGAAAGAGAGAGGGAAAAAAACAGGAACTAGATCAGTGTTTTAACTGTGCCCCAAACTCTTCCTAATTACTGTACTTGGATCCACTTGGTGAAAATTCCAGCAGAGTAGGAATACTATTCCTATACCATCTTTCCATCCTTACAACTGCTGGTACCCATGTTACGTCTCATAATTTAAAGCACAGTCAGAACATAAATTATTTACTGCAAATTGCAAAGGGGACTATGTGTGTGTTTAAGTATTTAAAAGAGGCTTAGAGAATGCTTCAAGATGGTAGATTTCTTGATGAATTGATTACTTTTCTGTAAATTCAAAAATTCATCCAATATATTTAAATATCTTTAAAAGGTTCAAAAGTAAAGCTGAGGTGGGTTGGGGGTTTTGGGTTGTTTTTTTTTAACTTTCTGTTAATTCTAAGCAAAGCCTTCTGATACGTCAGGCTACTGAAAACCATTAGGAATATATTCATTCTTTCATTTATATTATACAAAGAAGATCAACTTTTAGAAAATAAATTGTTCCTGTCACAAAAATTATAAAAAGAAAGCAGCAGTTTGCCTCAGATTTTCCCTCAGTTACTGAATGCAGCATATGAGTAAAAAGCAGTAACTGGTCCTTAGACAGTGAAGCATCTTTTGCTCCTGCCACTTTAACCTTTTCCTCTTAGAAAAGAAAAAAAAAATCCAGAAAGACATTTCAGAATATCTAGGTATTTATCAACTACTTAAGCATTTATGAGACCATTTCCCAAGCACACAGTAATTCCAATGTGTGTTTCCCATGAGTTCAGTATAGCAGTTCTTAGTCTTTAAAAATAAAATAGTTCAGATAAAGGGATGTTCAGTATGCACCGGGTATTTCCATAAATACTTTTCCTCCACTTCCCTTTTGTCTTCTCTTTTCCATGATTTTCTAATGAAGGGAATATTCATTTTTACATTCTTTATAACTCCACGTGTGTGCTAAGTGAATGCTGAATTATAACAGAACTAGACTGTATTTAATTGTGAATGGAGATGAGTGAGGTTTTTAATTTCAGATTATTTTTTCTGTTGGCAGAAATCATAAAGATTCTGTAAATCAACATTTCTGAAAATATGAACCAAGGAATTTAAATGAATCATTCTTCCTCTCTCAAACTAAAATATGACTCTCAAAATCTGATCCCCCCCTCTCTACAGAAAAAAGACAAGCATGTGTTCATTTTCACTAAACTGTACTTCCTTCTTACTGCCCTTTTTGGCAAGCCAAGAAGCCAAGGTATTTTAGAGTTCTGAATGCAAGCTATGAATGGGAAACCTACAAAGACTTCAGAGCTATTTATCATGTACTGAGTACCTAGATGTGCAACCTATGTACAACACTTCTTAGAAAAGACATCCAACCAACGTATTTTTAAAAAAACAATACGGGATTCAGCATACATTTTGTGGTGCTGCACAACTGAAAAAGGTGCATGTTTACTGTGCTTCAATACTTGAAGGGTTTCTCATACCTGCAACGAGAAACATCACAAAATAATACTGCTTCTGCAAGTCTGCTCCTTCTTTTGCTATGTAATATGCAACCTACAATTAAAAGTAATCATTTTTCTGTGCATTATAATTAAATGATATTCATTGCAAAGGACAGATTAAAAATCAATAGCTTGGCAACATTGCGTAATAGTTTCGCATTTTCTGTTCCACAGTTTGCGGACACTGAAAGCGTGAAATGGTTCTAACCAAAGTATAGAATCATTGAATCTTTAAGTTTGGAAAAGACTTCTAAGATCATCAAGTCCAACCATCTGTCCAAAACCAACATGCCCACTAAACCAGGTCATGCAGTGCCACATCAGCGTGTTTTTTGAACACCTCCAGGGATGGTGAATCCACCACTCCGGGCAGCCTCTTCCAATGCCTGGTCACTCTTTCAGTGAAGACATTTTTCCTAATATCCAATCTAAATCTCCCCTGATGTAACTTGAGACTGATTCTTTTTGTCCTACTGCTAGCTGCTTGGGAGAAGAGACTGACGCAGACCTCACTACAACCTCTTTTCAGGTAGTTGTATAGAGCGACTATGTTTCTCCTGAGCCTCCTCTTCTCCAGGCTAAACAACCCCAGTTCCTTCAGCTGCTCCTGCCAAGACTTGTTCTCCAAACCCTTGTATAAATAAACTGTTACTAAAACTCTTCATTTTTATTTAAAAGCTTTGTTTGTATAAACAAACTTCTTTAAGGAATAGCACTTCTTTGCATCAAGGATTTCAAGACTGCTTGCTTTGTTTCCTTTTGCATTATTATATTCCCGATGCTACTCAGAGTGATTTACAAAAAAAAAAACCAAAACCAAAACACACCAAAACAAACCGAAAACCAAAACAAACACAAACAGAAACCCAACAAGCCAAAAACAAAAACAAAACCTCTGAGTCCTTAATGGTCATGAAAGCATGCAGTCAAGCAAGAAATCAAAGTGTATTTGGTGTGAAGAGGGAGTCAAGGAAGCAGGATCTTTCACAATAACCACCCCACTTCACTAAGGGTTTTATCCATTATTAAGTTGATAGCTGAAATTTAAGTGTACGTGGCTTCAACATGGATTTTACCCCCTTGGTATGTTTTATATTAAATATCTGAATAGTTATGGAGATGACAAGTTCCTAATTGTGTTCCTAGTAAGGGGTCATCCTACTAGAAAAACAGTAAGAAAAATTATTTTGCTTTGCAGGTAGCTTTTACTTCCATATATATATGGGAAATTCTGCCTTTACAAGGAATATATTGGTGCACAACACCATCCAAATTGAACAGGTATGGAAAAAAAACAATGCAAAAAGCAAACACAACATTACTATCATGAAGTTCTGACTTACTACATAATACATAAAAATACAACAAACTACTTTTGGTTGAGCAGTTTAGAGACTATTATTACTTTACTATTACAGTTTACTACATAAGTATATAGATTTTCTGTACTGAAATATTCAAATAAGTTTATAATCCTCTTCATTGTATATGTTTTCCTACAAGTGGTGGCTTTGGGTTTGTTTTTTTTTTTTATTTACTGCAAATTATGTCTCACTGTTTAGGCTATGAATGCTTCAGATCTATGACTGCACAGGGGCAAGCACAAACGGGCCCATTATGTCTACAACATCCAAATAAGAACACAATGATGTATTTTGCCAATAGCTACTCTCTGTAGAATCTGTAATTATGTGTTCATAAAAAAAACCCCACAAAACCCAAATGAAAAATAATCAAGATTGTACAAATGTATGTACAAGACACATGAGGATGACAAGCAGCATCTCTTTTCACAGTGCCTGGAACGTTTTGTGAATTTAACTATTTCAGGTGGACCATTCTCTGGCAACCCTGCAGACATCTGATAGATACTGGAATTGCCAGCACAGTCACAGCTAATTCTGCGACCAGTATTTTCACATTAGATGAAAAAAATATTTTTTTTGTTTGCCATTTAAAGAATAAATACATATTTAAACAAAATCTCAGGCATGCAGCAAATTGGCAGTCCCAGAGACAGTTTCCAAGAAAATGTTTTACATTATAAGAGATGCCCCTAAACGAAACAGAAAATTGACTTCCACAGGTAAGTCATAAAATAGGAGCAACAGCAATTCCTCTAGAAAAGTTTCCTAGACATTTAAGTAGATCTCTGATATACTTCATTGTTTAATCCCTGCAGATGGAAATTAACCTCAAAAAATATCCCTTGACTAACTTTTTTCCTCATACAACACATCTTGACTGTTGGAAGTATGCCTAAGTGTGGCATTGCAAAGCATAGTGTCTATGTCCAAATTACAGCTCAAATATATGACTTCAATATTTTTCTTAATGTCAGCTCTGTAAATTTCCCATATCATGTGAAAATCTGATTAGCTTCCTTCTTTTTCCTTCATCCCTGTTAAATGCTCTGACAGCTAAATCCTTACCTTCTATTAAACGTGTTATTAAAACCACAGCCCCTGCGACACCTCTGACATCCTGCTAGTGAGCTTTCATAGATGTAACTATGTATCTTTATTGCAGCTGAACCACTGTAATAAAGGGATGAATTTAGACTTCTGGTTGCATTTTTTTTCCTCAAAAACATCCTCATTTCTTAGTTAAAACTTTGCTTCTTGCAAAACATGACTAAAAGTAGTTTACAATATTCAAGCAGAGATTAAAGAGACTAGGAAGTATTATCATTTATCATACAGTAGTCATACAGCATCATAAATATATATTAGCTGTCAAAAATGAAACACTGAAGGATTTTTCTAATCAGACTTTTCAAAGATAAATTCTTTGGTAAATATTTAGAACACAAAAGTCAAAAAGGGTATTTGTTCAGGGAGCACATCCAGGAGTGACAATAACGCTTTTACCTAACAGATAGATTACTCTGTGGTATAAATCTGTAGTTCTAGAAGACAATTATGAGTCACTGTGAGAATCAAACAAACATGAGTTCCCAATATGATTACTGTAGTGAGAAAGCCTAGTGGGATCTCTGATGATTAAACAGGAGAACAGTAAAGTGGCATGATGATTAGTAACCACAGAAAATAATGAAACTAACTGTAAATACTACATACTTGTTTCTGCATTTTCAAAAAGAAGAGTACCACAATGTTTTGAATTTTGGAGAAGTAGGAGAAGCAATGAAGGACTTCATCAGTTTATAGTATGAGACTGAGAAGAATCTGGCAGTAGGAATCTTTTTTCAACCAGTGATCTAATTAATTAAGGGAGCAAATTGCCACGGGAAGTTATGGATTCCTGAATGCCTTTTTAAAAGATATACTTCAGTGAAGTACTTGTTACTGAGTATATTCAATGACAAGGCTCAAAGTCTTATAGTCTCTGATGTAAGGGCTATCTGGCCACAAAGAATTCAATTAACTATTGAGTTCTAATAGTTACAGCATTTTAAGTGACACCGATTACCACATCCACCACACAGTCACTACCTTTTTCTTGTCCTGCCATACTGCTACCTGTCCATGTTTAATGCATTAACCTTACTTTCTGTTTCTGCATTAGTGATTCGTTATGTACATCTTAGTCTTGTGTCTTATTTTACATGCTGATCTTGCTATCTAGTTGAACCTAATACTTAAATTTTATCATTTCACACAGTAAAGTCATACTGTCTTCCTTTCTTTTTCCTTTTCTTGAAGTTAACTTACTTCGCGCTAACTTCTTACACTATGTTTCTACTCTTTATGCATCCAGTGACTTTGTATTGGAGACCTACTTTTTTTTTTAATTGCTTTGTTTACTGATAGCTCTAATAAAGAAATGGGGCTATAAGCTTTTCTATCTTTCTCTGGAGGAGTTTTGCTTTTATGTGACTTCTAAAGAAAGAGGAGAATTGTAAAATATAATCGGTCCATTTAAGAAAATGAATATTTAAAAATCTGAAGTATTGCATAAGAATGGTCCAAGACATACTGGCCCAATCACCTACTGAGATATCACTTTAAAATGAAGGTGAAGATGGATAGTTTCATCACTCACACATGTGTCAAATACTTTAGAGGACTTCAAGTAGGCTTCTTCCTCCTGAGGCTATACATTTTGTCTACCATGACAAGTCAAGGTAGCTTGCACAAGCCCCTTCCACATGTAAATAACTTCTCACCGACTTGTGAGGGATTTTTTTCCCCTCAAAACCTTTCAGGTATTTTCCCTTCCTCCCCAATTTTCAAAACCTTTTTAACCACCTAAACAATGCCTTAAGCCCCTAGAAAAAAAAAAAAAAAAACCAAACCCCAAACCAACCAAAACCACCCTTCTAACAGTCACAGCAACATGAGCTGTAGTGAGAAAATCTGAGAAAAATAATCCTTCCCCAAGGCCAGAAAACTGACTTCAACTAGAAGCCTCAACGCGACCTTGACCTGCCTGCCCACTAGCCCACATTCACATCCTCATCTGAAACCTCTAAGGCGGTGCCTTCCCATTTCTTGCACCAATCCAAAAAAACTTATTCTGCCTTTTCAAGGTTATTGAGTGACAGGTTGTTGAGTGAGTATCTACTTTAATTCCACAGCACGTGCTTTCTCCTAAATCAATCGGTCATTTTGAACAACAGCCCAAAGAACAGAGGAAGTATCATATGTGTCCATTATTAAAGAAATTTTAGACAGCCCATAACTGAAAAGCTAAACTGGAACTCAATCAACAAAAGCTGAGATCTGTTGATCTCAAGGATATTAATGTTTTACCCTGCATTTTTTGCAACTCTAAGAACTTAATTTATTACCCGTTCAAAATACAAGGAAAAAATATGACAAGCAAACAAAGAAAACACATTTCTCAGAAAAACTATTCTATTCTCATGCTTCAGGAAGGCTGTACAAATAACCAGGAAGATAATGAAAAAGTAAAATCACATATTATATAACCAAGCAAGGGATAACACAGTTGTGCATGACTCATCTTTGCAGCTAAATGAGGGGATTGCATACAAATGCCACATACAATAATACTGTGTTGTATCTTTACTTGCCTGGGTAGGTACCTCTAGAGGTTACCAAAACTGCTGAACGCTTGCAAGCATTTCATTATGAATCTGCTACAAATAAAACGTCTGGGAGGTGAAGGTTAAGGTTCTGCAAATTCCAGAAGAATACCTCCTACTCTGTTCTCCTACTTCACCCTTGCCTGTTGGTTTAAAATCTCTGAGGCATACTCAGTACTATCCAAATCCCAAGCATTAATATTTCAGTTGCTATTTAATTTAATGGAAACATTCTTTGTGACCAAGTATACCAGTAAATTAATGACTTCTGTTAATTTCAGTCTCAAGAAAACCGATCATCCCATCCTCCTAACCTTAAAAGTGTTTGTCAGAGCAGTAACCATATGTCAGTGACATTTTTCTTACACACATAAACACCACACACATTTTTTGAGATTAAAAAAATTAAAGTATCATGTGAGATTTGTACAGTATTTGAACACAAATCTCTAACAAAAGTATAAATAAACCCAAATCTGTCACTCTCCTCCAGGAAAGGGGAAAGGGCTGATGTGCCAATCATAGAACTAAATAGGATCTTGTTTCTGCGGTGATAATCTCAATCCACCAATACTTATGCCATATTCTGAATTATATTAGGACAGATAAATAACTGAGATTAGACACCACTGTGAACATAAAACATCTCTGACATTTGTGCACAAGCTAGAAAGACAACAGTTTTACTGTTCTTTAGTAAATTGATAAACATAAAAGGAGTTATTAATCAACCCCAAAAGTACTATTTTGCCTCAAGCAGTAATTAACATGAACACTGGCCTTTTGTTTCAGAGATATCATCCCAAAGTGACATGAAGAAGCATACAACATTCTGTTACATGAGCACTTCTAAATCAAATTTTCTTCTTACCCCCATGTAGGATATAGGATCCCAAAATAACTTAAATAGAAACAGTTAAGATATATACTCCAGTTCGTTTTAACTTCAGCATCTTTAATATTTTATAAGCCAAAATAATGCAAACTTCATACTTTGTTTAATGCAATTTCTCAGTATGATCAAATATCTAAACCAAAATGTACATTTGGTGTATTTTAATGAAGTTTATCATAAAAACACTACCTCTGAAAAAAATTAACAAACATCTATTTTAACCAGCAGTTCTGCATAACTGTCAGTGCAAGAAATAATTCTCAGTTCTTACAAGTTTATTTGGGTTTTTTGTTTGTTCCTTCTTTCTATACTATTTCAGAGGTGCAGCATTGCCACTAGGTGCAGCATTGCCTACTGCTCACAGCGGCCTGTCCTGGATCACTGAGCTAAGGGACTTTTTTTAGCCCAGCAGAGGACCTTGTTTGATGGCATATCCAGTTGTCTCCTGCTGTATGTGACCAGTATCTTACAGTCCCTTTCTTCAACGGACCAAGAATCTCCAAATCATGTATTCTCACCTGTACAACATCCCTAACAGTTCATATAAAAACTTCTTTGTTGCAGTGCACATGAATCGTTATCCCATTTACAGCTTGGCTTAATTCATCATCAGTTTAGATATTTTTTCTTCTTAACAGTACATGCACACTTAACTACCTCTTCATAATGAACTTACCTCTCACGGTTTTCATTCTAGCCTCTTCTCCCTCATTATGTCCCTGGAAGCAATTATTTTGTGTGTTTTCCTCATGCTACCAACTGATTTTTTCTGACATGCTTTTACTTTTTTTTACTTTTTAAGTACAGCTACTTTTTAAAAACCTGTAGTTATTTTGGGAAATTATGAATCCTAAGAACCAACTCAGTTGTAAAGTCCATGTATTCTAATAAGTGCTGCCAATTCTTAAAGCACAGTAGAAGTCTTACAAGACCTGAAAACCTCAATATGCTGCAAAACCATTGGTTGTGTTTTAGAACAACTTTGAGTGCCGGGGTGGGGGGGTTCTGTCCTTGTATAGCGTGGTTGTTACTGGAGTTACTAAAGCTTTTAAGAATTTACAGAATAACAGAAATTGTACCTTGTGTGCTTCCCAAATACCAGCCTCCATGTTCAATTCAATAGAGCTCATCACAAAACTAGAGCAAAAAATTCCCCAACGTATTTTCTGATAATGGCATACAACAATATTCGCTTTTTGCTACAGCAAAAATTCCTCACTATATTTTCTCATCACAGTGTATGACAGTATTTGTTTTGTCTAGGATTTCTGAAGGAAATAAAACTTTCAGAATTGTAAGCCAGATTGCATGAGACTGCATAAAAAATGTAAAAAACACAAGTATGTGTAACAGACTGAAGTTATGTCTAGGAATACAAAGAACTAGAAAACTCTGAAGAAGAGTAATCCATGAAGTTAAAATAGGCTGAGAGTAAGAAATGTCACATTGCTTGAAATCCCTGAGGGCAGAGACACAGAAGGCATTTTATAAAAATGGATTATTAAGGTGCTGAGGATAGACAATTTCTACTTCCTTCTGGAACAGATCACAAGAAATAAAATAACTAGAAATGAAACAGGATTTTTCACTAAGAAAAACACTATTTTCTAAGCTCTTTTCAGAGAAGGAACTAATTGTATGCGTCATACACAAGGATTAAGAGATAATGCCAACAAATATAAAAGTGATACACTATATGTACAATGACATCAGGTCTAGAAGCTGATACAACAGGGATTAAATGGTCTAGTATACTGCATCTTAATTACAAAGTTAAATGACTAATGCCTCTGCCATTCTGTCATGTGCTTTGGCTGGCTGGGAAGAGACGATGGGTTTTGGAAGTGTAGCCACTTGAACTTCTAAAAGCATTCAGCCTCCCCACACTCACCTGGCCACACCATCTCCAAGCAAACCAAACACCTCTAACACTCTAAGGCCCTGTATACAGTGTGCCTCCTTCGCAGTACAGTTAATCCATGTGAGACATTAAATTGAAATATCAAATTATAATCCAGAAGGGTCAGTGCAGGAAAAATTCCCTAAAACTGTATAAATATTTTCTCTGTTTAAACCAGTTTAATGACATTAGAATATTTTTAATGTTCTGACTTAACTAGCCTGATACCATCTTTCCAGATGCTAATCTCCATATTACTCCTCACTTAAATCATTAAACTTTTGTTTCAAGTTATGAAATCAAAATTGATTTTTCCTTTTATTTCACAAAAAAATGTAGTCATTACACATTCCTCCAGCATAGGAATTTTTAATATGGAACTTTATGATGTGTAACAGTTGGAATCAGATTTAAAGTAAGATAGATTCTTAACACTCAGAAAAGCAAGAGAAGGGCATAATAATGTTTCATCATTTCATTCTCGCATCTGTTATTCCTACTTACAATGCAGGCTGCTGCAGTCCTCAAAACAACTAAAATCCTTCTGACAAGTCTATATTGCAAGAATATCCAGCCAGGTATAATAGCCATTCACTTAGCGGCAGAATGCCAAAATCAAGACATTAAAACCAAAACAGTGAGCAACTTACCCCATTTAAAGGAAATGTTTTCCATCCTAGTTCTCCAAGGGCAGCTGTAGTATCAAGTAACACAACTGAAAATGGAAAAAGAAACGGTATGTTTGTGGTCGCTTGGATTAGATATATATGCAGCATAGTAAAGTATAAAACTGCTAGGAATTGAACTAGCAGTTTGAGCATGAATAAAACCAGAATCTAAACATTTCAGCTTTCATGTTGGAGTTTCAGGAGGCACAACTCATACAAAACCTAAACCTTTTGCAGAAATCATGGCCAAATCACAATACAGTACCCAATGCTTTATCATTAATGCGCCTGATAAAGCACGTGAATTTCTGCAATGCCTTCCCCAGAAAACCTGACAGCTTGTACATGAACTTCAGCATTAAAGCTAATAAAGAGAAACAGAGTTTCAAAAATAAGATATTTTTTAAATCCCATACACTTCCCAGAAAGCAAGCTGTGCAATATACAAACAGGATAATTCAGGAAGAGCACAGAAGGACTAACAATCCTAGAGTTGGTATTTTAGCTGGAATATCTCAGTACTGAAAGCTGCTACATGTATTTTGCAAAATTTCTGCTGTATTCATTTTGGTTCTTTGAATACATGACAGGATGTGCATTACTGGACTTGTATATCACAAAATGTTTCTGCATTATTTTAGTATGTTAAACTATGTTAATTTTCCTTTTCTCTTCCTTTCACTACTAATGCAAAAGTTACACCTAAGACACCTCCTAGTACCAAGGAAGCTGACTGTAAACTAAATATTTGGTACATGAGACATTGTACCTACATGTACTACTGCCCTCTAATGGAATCGTTTCATCTGACCCTCTAATTTAAGAAATGTAAATCAGGACTTAAAACAGGAAATTAAGCATTGTATAGGGTAGTTTATTTTAATTACCCAGTTAGTGTATTTTGAATGCTCAGTTCCACCTTACAGCCCACAGATTTCAATTCATCTTACAGTGGTTAAATGATGGAGAAAAATGAAGCTGTTAGTTTGGAACGTGACACCACCATCCATCTATCTATCCATGTATTTGTTGCGCACTATCTTCTGCCTCTTATCTGTCTAAACAATCAATGTACAGCTATCTATAATGCATTTCTGTAAAGCAGTACAGCAGCAGAAGCCAGGTCATACTATTTTGTCTTATGGAAAAGGCAAATCGGCATGGAAACTATGAACTTGCCAGCTTGTTAGAGGAAACCTGACCTAGGACCTTCCTTTGTCTTTTGTATCAGTGGCAATTAGAGTTCATCTATATCTGAATGCATGTTGACTTTAAACCTGAAACTGGAAAAGTCTTATCAGCAATTTTACAGTCAGGTAAGAAGCTCAAAATTAACCAAATAAAAGTTTAATGATTTATTTGAAGAAACTAATGACATTTTTAAAAGGAGGTTCAACAAAGGGGAGTGTTCTGCTCTCCACTTTTTCACGACTTCACTAGTTTATGAAGCTTTGTGAATAATATTAAGATAAATTAAACTCTTAGATACCCTTTCTTACTTCCAAAAAAAAACCAGTCCCTGTCCCCACTGAGACTATTGCTGCCTTGTGCTTGCTTACAAAGCTGTGATTTACAGCTGTTATGGTATTTTCTCTTTGCATCAGGCTACCAGATTCTTGTGGAAGAGTCCCAAAAGTGTCTTCCCATTTGGCCTGTCACGCAGCAGTTTCCTATGTAAAGTTACAATGTACTAGGGAACTGGAACCTCCAAAAAACATACCAGGTTTAGACATACCTTCTTCATAGAGAAGACAAAAATGCTCATTTGGCTTCTCAGACTATCTCCATTCATCTTAGGAGTTTGTTTTCCCTGCATCTCTCCTCGCCCCCCTCTCTTCACACAGAAAGCATGGACTGTTTGTCCATACAGACTTGGTATTGAGCTGAGGTTATATCTTGCTACCTATCAAGTGCTATTCTGATGATATTTTAATTCTTTAATAAATTAGTAAATAACCAAATGAAAAACTCTGTAGGTTACTGCTAAACCTGTGGATCTGCTGGTAGATCTGTTTCTACAAGCAGCGCTGGGGCTGAGCTTTACAGTTTTTGTGGTAGCAGGACCAAGAATTAACGTCACCCAGTTACTCAGAACTAATACTTCCAAGGAACAAGCCCCAAAATACAGGAAGGAAAACTAATTTATTTCTTCAGTGGAGCTCGATTTAGTCAATTCCTTGCCCTGACTGATCAAATACTATTTGAAAGCTCAAAACTATACATTAAAAAATTTAAAAACTAGAGTAAACTCATCTCTGAAATATGTTCAGTTTTAATTTAGTCAAACCATGATCTTAAGGATATTTCTTGTGTATATTTATGTACCAAGTGATCCCCATCAAATAACTGAATTTTGTTAAAAATACAATTTTTGATACATTTTACATATCAAGCATCTTGTATGCTCACATATACTGACATATCCACCAAACTTGTTAGAACCTCAAACTGGATAATTAAAACCACCAAATAACTACTAACCAGAATTAGCTTCCTATCACCTTCATAGTCAGAAATGAAAATAATAAAAATTAACAGAATATCTTTCCAACAGTACTTGTATTACAAGACATTAAATAACTATCAATTTAAAAAAATGTGCAAATCCTGGCAGACCAAGTAAACATTATGTTTATGATAAAGAAATACAAACCCCAGTAAAGAGGTGAAAATAACAGAGCCCACTATACAAATGAAAACACAAATAAATGAATAAAATCCTTCCACACTTGAGTGACTTGGAGATGTCGTCGACATGATAGAATTCAGTGTGGGACAGAGATACCCAAACTATCTTCAAATGAGGTAATTAAGAAGCACTCTGGCCCCAGAAGCACAGACCTGATGGCAGAAAAATTTCCAGTGCCAAGAAGCTTCCACCTCACACTTCAACCTCACAGCTCCTTGGCAGAAAATTCACTCTATCAAAAAATCCAGACTAAGAAGAATACCCACACATATACATCTGAATTACATACACGACTGAATGCTTCTCCTCTGACTACAGAATAGTGAAAGTTTTGAATGAACTGGAAATTCACAGGCAAAGGGACTCAAAAGAGATGGTGGACACTACATGTACGATACTTAAAATTTCTTCAAACGTTGATAGAACCAGGTAAACATTTTTAGTGACCTTTACCCTATCTTTACTTATTTATACTGTTTTATATGCCATAAAAAGCCCCATTCTTCTTAAATGAGACTTCATCGAAAGCAGCCATTATGGACAACCCATTAACTTCCAGGAGAGGCAAAAGTGTGTGTCTGGAGCTGGTAATACTTTTGAAAAAAGCTATGAATAATCGGCCACAACTAGTACATTTTGGACATTCAACCTCTCCTGTGTTGCCAGTTTTTGAGGTGACACATAGCATGAAACTTGCAGAGTGAACAAGAGCAACAGAATGTAGATCTGCCATTACAAAGTCACATCATGATTCAAAATTAGCACAAAAATCCTTTTTACAAAATCTCTTTGCTTAAAAAGTTAGACTTAGTACTTGCATGTCCTTCCTTAAATAACTGAGCTAGGAATACTGTAACTCACCCAACAATAACATACAAACTTAAACATGGAGCTGTAAACCTATTGCTTTATTTAACTGCATGGTTCATACTTAGAAGTGTCTAGCTTTGTTTTTCAGTACATACTTTAACAGATATTACATGATTGTAGCTTATTATGCCACATTGAGCTTTGGTTTCCTTTTTTTCTCTTAACATATCTTACATTGCTATTATTAGACTTTACAATTGAAATTAATCTTTTAGAGGTTTCGCCCGGTCCCAAGGGAACTGCTTTATTTAAAATTATGATGAGCAGAGCTCTGAGAACTGACAGCGTGGAATTTTAATTCTAATGCCAAAATACTGTTTTGAAGATGAACTCTACAATCTTGTCTGTACAGCCAAGGAAAAAGCCTTCCAAACACTCATTTCAACAGTTTCTTTTCTCCTCTTATTTTTTATGCAACTCCAGACAGTCTGACCTAACAGTTTTAAAGGAATACATGCTTTCAGACAACTAACCTCATGGAACTATAGTCTCTAACAACCAAAGAGGCCATCAGATCACCCAGCTTAACCTCCCTCTTGTTGTGGAATAATAATTTCACCGTTATCTCTATGACAAGTAAGCCAAAGATCTGTAAGCAAAATACAAGGACAAACATGTTAATTTCCTAAAACAACACTAGTAACTCAAGGAGCTGAAGAAAAATACCAGTGTAGAGAAACCCAAATAAAAAATGCTGAGACTGAAAAGATGACAACCTACCAAGACACAAACCATCTCACCCCAACATGTGCCACCCAGGTGTGAACTGCTGGGCCAGCAGAGATTTGTTGGGAGCCTGCCTTGAAGTGGGGAGCACTTGTCACTCAGCCTGGTAGCACACACCATTCATCTGCTCTGTGGCTTTGCCCACAAACATGTACCACACACTCAGGAGCTATTCAGGATGTCCTGTGTGCAGAATCCCTCCACTGCATTGGGTAAATGACGCCCAAGAAAAAGACAGAAAATTTCAGTAGCTTACGGAAGGGTGGACAATCATTACAGATGATACCCCAGACACAGGCAAAACTGACACATATTTTTTCCCTGATGTGCTGTGATTTTTTTCCCTAAGTGCTTACTTATTGACTGCAATCAGTTTATAAAATAAGCACACTGAGCTTCTGAAGTCTCTCACTTCCAGCTCCCAAGAGAGTCGATGCTTTCCTCTGAAGTATCTGCACATTTTTCAGGTTTTACAGTCTTTTTCATTTTTAAAAATAGGATCATCTCCAGTATGCTGAAATCATGCCTTGTAAGAACACGCATTAAGATAAAGAATCCTGCCTACTTTTATATCCTGTTTATATATCTAAGGTCACATTAGCCGTTTTTTTTCCTGCAGCATTGCACTCACAGGCAGTTATTAATCTATCAGTATCACTTTCCTTTACAGAATCACTCCATTTCATCATTAGTTTTCAGTTTGGTTTGCCTTTTTTGTTCTTGAATGTACAAAAATCCATTTGTTTATATTAAAAGAAGCTTCAAGGATTGACCTTTACTATGAGATAAAGGCTGTTTCCTGTCTACACATCCTCTTTATTTACTTATTACTCTTTCGACAGCTACTGATTTATTTCCATTTTACTAATGAAAAATGCTGGCCAGTTAGAATTTTTAACTGTGTATAAGGAATATCTCAAATTCTTTGATCTAATAACCACTGAAAACTACTTCAGGCTTCTTAGATCTCAGTTTTTTAAAGTCCATTTACTAAAAAATTTGGTCAGCTTTTTACTGTCAAAACACTTTGTGATATTTTTTCATACTTTACAAAATCTAAGCATACTACATCTGTGGCTGTCTGCTTGAAGAAGACAGAAGAGGGAGATATGCAGTATGCAAGTTACCTTTGGCAATTAATATGTAATCGACTGGGAAGAATTGTTTAAATGCTTGGACTTTTTTGACCAGGACTATTTTCCATAAAACAAATGAACTGGCATTCATTACATACATATCACTGAACCCTTTTCCAGCATTTTCATTACTTTGCATGCAACAACTATCTGGTTTGGGCAAGATTAATGAGCTGCAGTAATAAAGGATAAGGACCACCTGTCAAGAAAATATCTAAGAGTCATAGCAAATCATACAATAAACAAGTACCAGCAGCGGTGTTTGATTGAGAAAAACAGGATTATAGCCAGAAAAAAATACATAGAGTAATCCTTTCCCTCTCTTCAGCATCTGTAAGCCTTTAGAGCCAATGCTGTGTCTGTTTTTCACTGCCTTACTTCAAAAAATACCTGGATGAGTTGCAGACACTACAGAAGAGTAACAGCAAAAATGAGATCTCTGTTCTAGAGCCTGTGCTCTGGAAGGTCCAAGTGCACTGGAGTAATTTACCTCGGAGGTTACATTACAAGAACTGTCCACTAATAATCTTCCAGTGTGTAAAAAGTTGTGTAAAGCAGACTAGAATAATCTGTTCTCTATGTTAATGGCCGAAATAGAAGGAAGTATTTAAATCCCTTAAAAAAATTTATGTTAGACTTGAGGAAAATCCTACTACCCCTGCAGTTGTAAAGAAGCAGGATACTTGTGACTAATTGGGAAGCTGGGGAATCTCCACTATAGGAAGCTTTTCAGACACCTTAAACGTTGCCAGACCCGATAGCTACAGAATCTCATGTTGCCTTGGGGCAGTGCGGAGGGAGCTAAATGACTTCTCAAATCCTCTCCAAGGCTGTGATTTTTATAAAAATCTAGTTACCTGGTTAATGGTGCTTCTCGTTTCTTTCAAACCAGTACTCTAACACCTACACTCTTCCAATATTCTTGAATTCCCCAAGTCCCCAAACTCATTAAATTTAGTATCAGTAGCCCAGAGATGTCCTCAGCCAATTCTTTCAGGACTCTTGGAAGAGAACTATTTACACCAGATGGGGAGTATTTCATATTCTTCATGTTATGTGAATAAATTACTAATTTCTAATTTTCTCAATTCTGAGCACCCTTTTTTCTGCATCTTTCTAAAAACAGTTCAGTGCCATTCACACAAACATTTTTATTCATAATACAATGGAAAAATCCCTAATTTCCTGAGTGCTGTGAGACCTGGGCTTTTACCTAATACACTTAGCTTCTATTTTCAATTTTTTACACTTCATATTTTCTAACATATACTGACTTGCACATGTTATCCTCTCTTTTCCATTAATTATTACAAGCACTTGTATTTCTAGTTTCTGCTTTCATGTTATTTCTAATGTAGGTTGAGCTGTTATCTTAAACTGACCTTTTTATTGATCATGCTTTCCCAGTCAAGACCATTAAATAGCAATTTCCACTTTCACCTTTTTCATTTTCACATTTTCACACTCGCACAAATAGATAATTAGAATTCTCTAATGAGAACTGGACAGAATAATTTCTCATGTAAAAACCCAACATCTCCTTCATGATAAATTGTCAGTCCTAAGAAGTTGCAAATTATTACACTGGATGCAATATTTTTCATGTTGGATAATAGCCTGTCTGACTTGATGTTTTACTCCCAGCTACGTGAAGTTTCCAGCATCTTCAAAAAAATCACCCACCCACAGCACCGTTTTTCTTTCCACAGATTACATACAGATGCTTAAGGAACAACTTACCTTGTTTTCTAGTTAGATTCAGTTAGTTGTTTCAGTGTTATTGTTACTACCAGGATAGCTAGAATTTCACATTCTGTGGCTCAGAGCTAACAAGATTAAAACCAACAGTTGGTCTTCTGTATAAAATGCCACTACCTGCCTTTTTTAGTCAACCTTTTTTTCCTAGAGAAACTTATTACCTACTTCTTAGTAAGATAATTTTTAACAAAATTAAAATTTATGGTCTTTACTATATCATTTTATGCTTTCCTACACTATCATAGTGCTCCTGCTACTTCAGAACCAATATAATTATCCTTCCTGTACCTTACGTGCAAACATGCATGTTGTCCTGAGAGCAGAAGGCTGCTGTAATCCTACTGCTCCATATCTCACTGGAATGTAAGCCAACATTTTCATACCTAAAGCTCTGGTTTTACATTATTCTTTTTCTGCATTGCCTTTTTTCCATTCTCACTTGAAAAATCAACATGAATCCCTTTATTCTCATGTTGCACTATTATTAGCATTACCAACCACTGCAGACCCCTCAGTTACATCAGAGTAACCTCAATGGATTAAGTGTTAAATAGAAAAAGTGTGATGAAGCTCTGATTTATTCTCTTTGTGTGCTTTCCTTTGGTGGAAGACTTCACTGAATTTGGATTATGGAACACATATTTTTATGGGACAGTACCATGTCAATAAGCAAGTACATGCTCTATTTTGTTCTTGCTACCTAAAATCATAAGATACCACACTGAGAGATTTAATTTATGCTATTTTTTAAAATGAAAGAACAGTTCTTTTACCCACTGAGATAACTGATGGAGGCAGAGTCAATTGATTCCAGCTGCATCTTCAGTACCACTATTCCATATACTGTCAAACCCCTGAAGCTACTGAAATGGAAGTAGCGACTAATGGAACCTGGGAGTAACAGTATTTCATTTGAGCAATTAAGTGGATAAGACATACTGAAGACCAAAGCTGATTATCATACTCATTATATATCTCTTTTGCAAGCTTTTGTTTCTTTCTGTTTGTAGCTCATTTGCCAGATACATATTTTTTCAACTCCATATACTTCTCAGCATTCACAGGATCACAGAATTGAAGGGGTTGGAAGGGACCTCGAGAGATCATCGAGTCCAACCCCCCTGCCAAAGCAGGTTCCCTAGAGAGTTGACAAAGGTAGAATGAAGAAATAAACCACTTTCTTCACAACTATTTGTATTTTTCTGTTATTTGTGCTTTGTAACTGATCCCCAACTGCATCATCACATTAATTTACAAGAACAGGTCATGAACATCATATATGATTATGTATAACTGTGGTAAGGGGTGTTATATATATGAATAGCCATTCTGCATAAACAGAAATGCAGTTTTACAATTATTTCCAAATAACAAGGCATGTAGCCATGGCAGGATGAAAAAAATACTCAGATTCTAAACAAAAAATCTAATACGTATTTCAGTACCTCCAATGTCTCTATTACAAAAAAGTTAGCCCGGAATTAAGCCCAGTGACACTTAACACTCAAAATTCTACAAGTAGACCTAACTAATTTTATGACTTCTACAGCACGAAGGTGTTAAGATATTTGTCTTTTAGCAACATCTTCTAAGGCTCTGTAAATGGTCTACTATGTGTCTAAATTTTCCTTGTCAAGAAATGACTCTTGACATTATCATTGTAAATCCTGACAGATGGTCATAAAAGTCTGCCCTTCTGGAAAAGCCTTTAGCTTTCACACTCGGGGAACAAGAGACAATAATCTTTACCTGTTATTTCAATAGTAAAAATACCATAATTGGAACTTATACTCAGTTAGTTGCCTACTACACTTACTGTGGATTATTTTTAGAACTTTAACACCTACCTTTCTGAAAGCAGGGCAGTGGGTTTTTAAAAAGTGACAAGTCTGTGGGTACAGGCTTTCAAGCTTTAAATTAACTTCAGCCTTCAAAATATCCAACTACAAATATTTCTTATTTTAACAAGCGCATTTTTACTTCCTTCCTAATGCCACTTTAGTGTAAAATAGGCAATTGTAGCACTTCAAACACTTGTCACAATGCTCTGATAAGCAACTATTATAATCTACAATTTATAACAGTACACAGCCCTTTGAACATACCTGCATCTTGTCATACCTCCATTTTAATTAACAGAATCATTCCAGATGGGAAAGGACCTCAAGGGATCATTTAGTGCAGCCTATCTTGGCAAAAGCTCTGTCTAGACTAGATGGCTCAGCACCCTGTCCAGATGAAGTTTAAGTGTCCAAACTTGGAGTATTCATCACTTCCCTGGGAAGATTATTCTCACTGTGAAAAACGTTCCTTTTGTGTCCAAATGGAATGTTCCCAAGAGTAACTTACACACATTATCCCTCATCTTTTCCATGTGACTCCTAGTAAAAAGGGAGTCTCCACCTTCTCTGAAGACACCCTTTAATTACTAGAACATGGTGCTGAGATCTCCCCTAAGCCTTCTTTTTTCAAGGCTGAACAAACCCAATTCTCTCAGCCTTTCCTTACATGGCAGCCTTCCCAGTCCTTTGATCATCTTTGTAGCACTTCTCTGAACCCTTTCCAGCATGTTCACATCTTTTTGTCAAGTAGGGACTACAACTGAACCCAGTATTCCAATTGTGGGCTGACAAGTGCTGAGTAGAGTCGGAAAATGAGTTTTTTATCTCTGCCAGTGATCCGTTAGTAGCATCCTACTGGCTTGCTTCGCTACTGCCACACTGTTCACCCATACTGAGCTTGTTATCCACCAGGACCTCCACATCTCTTTCCACAAAGCAGCTCCCCAGTCAAGTAGACACCAGGCTGTGCTACATTTCTGGATCATGCTTATCAAGGTGCAAGATCTGCCTTAGTTGAAATTACTAAGGTTTTTGTTAGCCCACTCTTCCAGCCTATCCAGGTCTTCCTGCAGGGTGTCTCTCCCTTCCAAAGTGTCTACTTCCCCTCTCTGTTTGGTACCATACTTAAACATCAGGGTGCAGATCATCCCACCATGCAGATCATTTATAAAGATATTAAACAGCACTGGGCCCAATATTGATTCCTGAGGCACCCTACTCGTGACAGGTTGCCAGTTCAAAAAAGACCTATTTACCACCACTCTCTGGGCACTGCCTATCAGCCAGTTCCCCACCCACCACATGGACCACTTGTCAAGACCATAGCACATCAGTTCCTATGGGAGGACTCTGCAGGGAATGTATTGAAAGCCTTGGAGAAATCCAGGTAGACAATGTCCATTGCTCAGCCTACATCAACAGAGCAGGTTGGTTCTCATAGAAGGTTTGTCAAACATGATTTGCCCTCAAGTGAATCCATGTTGGCTTTTCCCAATCACGTGCTTCATTTGACTTGTGATAGACCCCAGGAGGATGGATTCATTCCATAAATGACATTATTAATACCTACAATTTTTTTACCTTTAGGATGAGGATATATTTGAAATACTGGGCAAATTTAAATACCTATTTATTAAAGTTGGCACTTAAGATGTAGTAGAATTAACAAAACTGAGATAGAAAAACTTATTTTCAGGAAACAAGAATCCTTGCACCCAAATCAAGTAATAGTAAAATATTATGTTGGCTTTTTTCCCATTACTTTTGTAGCCCATCTCTAATAGCATTAAAATTACTTAGAATAGTGCTAAAATACTTAACAAAACAAAGAACAACAAAAAACAAACTTCAAAACACCACCCCCCAAACAAAATAGACAAAACAGATTAATTCTGAAAATCGGCCAATTATGCCTATATGCTTCTGCTTAAATGAAAGGATTTTTTATTTAGTCATCATGTAACAGGTAGAGTTCTCTCCTGAAGCAGAACATTTAAAATAGAGACTATAGTTGGCCAACTATTAGTCTCTACAATTACTTAAGCCAAGGTATGAAATCTTTGAAGCAGCTTTCTGTACGAAGCATCTTCTGAAACTTCTGTCTTTGGTATACAAAGACTTACATGAATGAAGGAAAGAAAAATTACCTTTATTGCTGTTTTGCAACAGAACTGAGAGAAGACTCCCTGCATGACAACCTAAAACAGGAGCTCCTTGTTGTGGAGTGTAACCAGAGACTCTCTTACGTCCACACAGATGCAACCACTCACATTTCAATGGTTTTTTCGTATATGTATAACGACCAGTCTGATGGTGAACATCTCTCTAAAACAATTTATGAAGCCCAGAAATCTTTAAAATGGTTTTTCTACTAGGATCACATGTTGACTTTGCTTTTTTAGTTTTGAACCATTTGTTTATCAAAGAACTTTAATCCCTGTTCATAATACAGACCCATATTCCAAAGAAAGAAGAGAAATTAAATAATTTATCAATCACAGGCACATAACACCAGTCAGTAAAAGATATGACCTTTCCCAGTAATACAGGTTCCATGTTTTATTTTATGAATACAAATAAGAGCCTTGGGAATCATCTTGATAACGTTCAGTGGCACCAAATGAACCAAGCATGCAGAAAAATGTATCTGTCAGTGCAGAAATAGATGACAATTTCTGCGCTGAAATATTTCTGGGATAATAGGTACAATCTGAAACTGTACACACATCTTACCTATGTACTCTACTCCTCTGCAAGTTGTTTTGCCCTAAGAAAACTAAATATTATGTATTCTGATGCCTAACATAAGGGCTTGCTTCTCCATGATCCTTATTTACAAACATGAGAAAAAACAAAATTACTGAGGTAAAGAGAAAGCATGCTTGCATCTAAAAGAAATGAGTTTACCTCAGAAACTGATAAAACACCAAGTTTTCCTCAGGTAACCATGGAATTGAGCATGAATAGCTAATATCTTACCTCTCCTACCCTATAATACAGATTTTGTTTTCCCTCCAGAGCAGTGACAAAGTGATTTCAAAGTGATTTAGTTGAACACTGCACTTCTCAACAGGGGAGTTAGACAGGAGGAGGTTCTCAAACCCACAGATCAGCCATAAGGCATTCCATTCCAACATTTGTAATACATGAGAAGGGGGTGAGGGCTGCAATGGCAGCCCTGCAGGACAGGCACTGAACGCTGAACTGGAGAAGTAGTCCTGGAAGGTAGAAGCAGACTGGTCTGCTCCAGGAGACTCCTCACAAAGAATGAGATGGAGGAAAAACAGGGTTTAAGTACTAGGGAAACGGTGTGTTCTTAACCACTGACTTAACAGCTTTCATTTCTCAGATACTCCTTTTCAGCAGGGATTGCTGTTAAAATGAAGTGATATAAATAATTGCTGTTCACGGGTCCAGAAAATAACAACCAGAGATGGTTTATGTCACATAGCTGTATTATTTTGCTAAGCCTCTGGTTTCACTTGTGAGATACAAGGAGGTCAAGAGCTAAGCCTGATAAAAACCAGGAGTCACAAAATTATGATAGGACCCCAGCTGCCCTATGTGATAATTCTCATTCTGACTTGAAAAAGCTAATTGATATTCAATTCACCATCATGTTCATGTCAACAGTAGATTATTGGGCAGATTTTTCTAAGTGAACATGAATACCTGACAGTTTTGTCAGCTCTATTTATTAACCTGAGTATATCTTCATTAGGGAAATTAGAAACAAGTGAAATTCAGGCAAATGGATTTATCCTTGCTTTCACTTGCAAAGTACAAATGACTTGTGTACTGAAGTCAATCCTGTTATATCAGGGCTTGGTTAGTACTTGACTATATGTTACTCTGCATACTTAAAGGATTTGCTTTTATGTCTTTTACTGTACCTTTTTGGTTTTTTCTTCAGAGTGGTGATAAAATGAACAAGAAGTCTATGTGACAAAATCCAGAAGTGAAAAAAAATATACAAAAGCTTTTGGAAAGTGTAAAGACACCCATACATAACTGTCAGTCAGACTAATTATGAAGTCAATAATTCCATAGCTGATGTTCCTGTACTCTGAATTTCTTGGGATTTTCTAATGAAAAGGGGTAGAAACTATCCCCCTGAACTCCTGTGGGAAATCAAAGCCACCTCAGGCTCTCATTCCCTCTTGCACTGCATAGCACATGTGGAAAGGCTGACTGGTATTGCCAGGGTTTGTTGCACTCGCTCCATTGACAGCTGCGGAGGTTGATACAGAGGTACTTTTCAACCTGGCCGCCTGGCTCTTCTCAAGTGCAGAGAGAATCAGACCTTTCCCACAACAGAACCTTTCCCTAACAGTCCCTTTAAAGAAAGAAGTGTTGAAGAGAATAGCTGATGAAGTGACAAACGGAGACCGGGAAGACAGATGGCCACTGCTTACTCAAGTAGTTACTTAATAACCATAATGAAAAATTAGCTGTTTGGTGACTCGAAGGAACAGAACAGACAGATGTTAGGAGAGGTACAAAGGCTGAAGCAACTGAAGAGAATTTGTGCTTGACTGGCAGCACAACCCAACAAAGAGCTGTTAGAGAATCTCCAGCTCAAGAACCAGTCAAGGCTTTTTGCCAGGGCCCTTAAACGTGCGTGCTGTGACGGGTGCAGCCAGAGCTGCAGAGCACGCTGCTTCACGCGGGCTGAGGGCAAGAACAGTCAATCTGACACACAGGCAGATCAAACATGGGAACAACAGTCAGGAAGTTCCACATGTGAAATGCAACATGGAATACGAAGAAGGTACTTCAGCAGTGGCACAGACCCATCCACTGAAGTCAAAGACTCTTCAGTACTCTCTGCTTCTACGACTTCTGTAGCTTAGCATAACTTAACTCTAGGAAACTAAATAAGAGTTTACCCACATTCAGTCCCTATTTTTTTACCATAAATTGAACAGGGTCATTCCTAGTTCACAGGCAGAAAAGCTACAGTACAAAACCCAAAGAGTTCATATAGCCCATAAAGGGCAGATCTTGACTACCCTGCTTGCCCAAGCTAACATGAATACCAACAATGTCTGTATGAAGTGGTACAGAGGACAGAAAAGCATAGCTGTTTGATCTCCATCTATTGCATCGGTGCAGTCTGAATTACCACTCAGTACTTATCCACAAGTCATGTAAAAGAGCCTCCAGAAGTTACAGGACATTATTATTATTATTATTGTTGTTGTCAATTACAGATCTATGCCAATGCTGTATTTGCAAGATGAAGTTCGTATTTCATACTCAAATAAAAGGATATGCTCCCTGATCTTCCTAATGACCTAAGAAAGCACGAGAGAGAAAAAGACTAGGGGAGAGCTATCAAACCTACATTTGTATTTTTCTTGCTTGTTAAGGTGATGTGTTAGTAATGATTTTAGCTGTCAGCAGTTAAGGCAAGTCATCAGTAAAGCCACAAGCTGTGGGCATATCAAAGCTGAAGCAGTCATGACTTTCAAAGGTGTCGAAACTCTCAAGCAAAATGATCAGGCTTTTTCCTTTGCTTCCTGAAGTGGCATCTCATTTGCTTGATAAGTTATCTACTTCAGAAGTGAAATATTTAATATAGTTGGCCTTATTGCTGTAGCCTGAAAGGGAATACGATGTACTGAAAAAAAGAGTTTAGCACAACTCGTATGAAAAAAACTTTCCTGGAAGGAACACCTCAGAAAATACGAGGTTAACATCTGGCTGTATTAAATGTTTTCATTTTTTAATGCAGAGCCTCAAAAATACACCAAAGTAAATGTAACTTATTGAAAAGAAGAGTTGTTCCAGTCATGACAAACGTTCCCAGAGATATCCTAGGTTTATATTCATGATGATAAAATGGCTCTTATCTTCTTTGATTAAATATCCACACAGCCAGTCAGTTTAATGTTTTTCAGCTTTGTAATTCTTTTTCACCGAGTCAGTCTGTCACTTTTTCCACTAGCGCTTCATTTATATTTTATGGTGTCAAGCACCAAGCTCTCACAGCATGAACATTTTACAGGTGCCAGGTCAGGCTGTCAAGCTAAAGTACCCGCTAATAATTGGTAGCTTTGAAAATCTTGGTCACTTTACCTAAAGCCGAGCATCGGCTCAATTGTTTTAAGTAAATAATCAGGTTTGCAATACTTATAATGTTATCAACAAATAAATATACAACATCCTGTCATTTACTTGACAGGAAATAAGTTCCGGCTATCTAACCAAAGATCAAATTGCTTTAAAAGATTGGACAGAGCAGATTACTCACCTCTGCTATACAGAGACTTGAGGGATTGAATGATATACTTTTAATGCACATATATGGAGATTAAAATTTCAGAGATAACTGAAGAGCATAAATAGATCTGAGAATGCCATCATTCATGTAGTAAACAGTTATGCCTAGTCTGTTGAAAAACTGGTCTTATATTCAACAACATATAGCTACCCTCCCTTTTCTTCTGTGACTATATGATTATCTCATTGGAGAAAACATTTTTCCTGATTCCATATCAAGAAGAGAAAGTAAAAAGACTGCTTTCCAAATTAATGTAGGATTTATTTTTTTTTCAGATATTCTAGAGTGCAAGAGGTGACTTGGCTGTGATGCAGGGAATATTTTTCAGGATCTCTCTTCCTTGCCCACAGCTGTTTAAACAGCCAGCAGAAGACAAAAAAAATAAAAATGTTGGAACCTAACAGCATAGTACAAATACTTTTTAAAAATAATTAAATAAAAATACCCCTTCCTGCTAAACCAGCGTAAAGCAAACACATTCAATTCTGATACAACCTAAAACAGTCTTTTTGGTAACAAGGGGTTGTCACGTGTAACACACACATGAAGGAAGAAATCATTTGTAAGAATTCCATCAATGCAAAATGAACACATTTTCAGCAGGTACAGCACTGCATCACTCCTGCTGGAAATGCAGCAGCACTCGGTGACTTAGCTCAAAACACCCCTTTCAAAGGGCTGCTTGAGTCTTAAGCATCTGTTACACAACCAAGTGATGCAAGGGGAATGTCACTGAGGATCACTGGATCACTGCCAAGGGACTTTGAAGGCAATGGCAAATATAGACTATGTAATACTACATCCACACTCACACTGCAGAATATGGGAACCTTTACATTTCAATGTTCACTGCAACGGTAATGTACGAATCACATTTTGCTTTGTAACATTTTTCTTCAAAACCAATTTTTTCCCTCTTCTGCCATTGTTTGGAATTTTTAAGCCCAGAAAATGTGAGACAGGGACAAATAGCACTGTGACTGTGGAGATGAATTACTCTATCAAAGAAAAATAGGGAATAATTTAAAGAAATTATTTGCTCCTATCTGAAGACTACACTATAGTGAAAGTGCTCAATTTGTCTGAGAAGGCTATCCAATATATCATAAAAATATAGAATTATAGAATAGTTTGGGTAGAAAGGGATCTCTGCAGATCATCTAGTCCAAACCTGCTGCCATGGGCAGGGATAGCGTTCACTAGAACAGGCTGCTTAAAGCTCCATCCAATCTGGACTTGAACGCTGCTAATTGTGGGACATTCACTTTGGGCAACCTGTTCCAGTACCTCAACACCCTCACCAGTAAAGAATTTCTTACAGCAAGTTTAAATCATACTCCTTCAATTTAAGACATTGTCCCTTGTCTTGTCAATACAAACCATGTAAAAACTCAGTCTTAGAAGCTCAGTTTATATCCTGAAAGGCCTCAACAAGGTCTCCCCAGAGATTTCTCTTCTTCAGGCTGAACAAGCCCAACTCTCACAGCATGTTTTCACAAGTGTTCCAGCCATCTAACCATCTCCATTTCTTTCCTCTGGACCTACTCTAACAGGTCCATGTCTGTCTTGTGCTGAGGATTCCAGATCACAGAATCATAGATGTCAGAAGTTGGAAAAGATCATCTAGTCCAACCCCCCTGCCTGAGAAGGATCACCTAGATTAAATCCTTCAAAATGTCCTGATTTACAGGACACATTAAAACTAAGACAAGTGAAGCTGCCTTCCCATCTCAGACTGCATGAGAGAAGCCTGTCTGCAAGAAATTAGGTGTCATTTTCAATAATGACAGTTTTATTCTGGAGTAAAAAGTATCATCAACCCTTACATTCAACAGTCCTAAGTTAATATATACTAAGAATAGTTTTGGACAAAACATTTTTAATTTTACTTACATGTATTTTTTCTCTACCTATAAAAAGGATTAATTAGATTATAATGAGAATTATGAATGTAACAGAAAGAATCAGTGTTAAAAGGAAATACTTTGAGATTAAATTTAAGTATACAATTACACTCCAAGTTAAAAAAGCAACAACAATTGGAGATAATATCTAAAGTCAAATACAAATCTGTATACATTTCATAAATCCACAACAATCTAAGTCCTCTTTTCTTACAAGAGCTAGCTACCACGGTACCTGAGCAATTCAAAATACTGTGCTTGTTACTCACACTTTCCCACTTGTTCAAAAGCATTCCCAGGGTATGAATATAATATCTCATGGCAGTTTTCTCTACCCTCTACATGAATGCAATCAATTATTGTTTAATGTTGTTTCCCACCAACAATAATGAATGTCTTGATCAGAATCTCAGTGTGCTTTTCTGATTGTCCACAGTCCCTTCATTTCCAGTGATTGCTCTCAATCAGAACAAGCGATTTAAATCTCATACTTAATTTAAAACAGATGAAGGGGAATTTAAGATATTTCATTCATGTAAATGCCAAATTTATAACAATGAATATTATCTTTTATATTGCTATACAGCTTAATTTATTTCATCTAAGAGCAATAAAACAGAGTAAGTACTGAGACATCCTAATAGGCAAGCAGAATCAAATTATGGAAGAAAAAGCTGACATCTGAATTATAATGCATTAAGGTAAAATTACAGCTGAATTTGAGGATAATTTCATTCAATTTGACTTTGAGAATGCCATACTTTTTCAGCCTTATTTCAGTATTATGCAAACTGAAAAGTGTTTTGAATCTACAAAAATGATGAAATATGATTTGTGTTTTTACAGTTAAAATATCATTAAATTACTATTTGTGTGGCAACACCACATTGGCAGTGAACATTCTAGCTTAGCACGTACATTTTGTTGCACAAATGTCAGAAATAAATCTGGGTTAGGAAACTGAAACAAGTTGTAGAAGTTTTTAGCTGCTTTAAATAGAGCACAAAAGAGGTGAAGAACTGCATAAAAGGTGTGCTTTTGAGACAGTATTAACTGCACAATTTGTACTGCAATTCCTCAAAGGTGACACTAATCTTACTTATTTTTTAAGTCATGTCCTTGGCCAGAGTAGGTTTGCTGTAATGAGGTTTTTTTCATGAGAAAGTTGGGAGGCATTGTCAACACAGGTGAAGGATGGAACATGTAGGGGGAAACTATAGGGAGAGAAGGAACGATACTTCCTATCTGGGATAATAAAAGGAAGTTATTAAATACAAATCATAAGACAATCCAAAGGGAGCTGAGGAGAATTTATTTCATGTAGTGGGAGCCAAACAGAAACATATTAGCTGATGACAAACCAACCATGGACCAGACAACACAGACAGAAAATGCCATCACAAAAAGCGTCAGGTATTTGTAATAGAATTACTGCTGTCGCACTAAGAGCCAGCAAAATCTCACCAGCAAAACCACATATGGTCCTGGCCACCTTTGTTCAATAAAAAAATTAATTAAAACAGCATGAAGAACAGACAAAGGCAACTATCATTTTAATCATATATTTCTTGAATGAAAGGTAAAAGAAGAATGCCAAAACCCAAAAGAAGAGATACAACTCCTCCTGTAAAAGTGTAGCTGGATAAAACTTGAGAACAGAAAGCTGTTCGTAAGCTTTGGGAGGACACCAACACAAGACTAAGTGAGTAAGCACTGACCAATAATAAATAATGCTTATAAATGTGTTTGAATTTCATAGCACTGAAGTTCAGAACAACCTTACAGTGGGAGGTAATAAGGGAGCATCACTAGATTTAAGATGAAAACCAATCACTCTTTTATAAAGGATCCTAAGAGGCATTTGCTTCTAGCAACAGCTTTTTGCCAATCCAGTGCTCTAGTCAAAGTCACAGAGCCACTCAATTGCAGTGTAAACAGTTTTAGCATATACCACTAGTGCAAATGCTAATTTTTTCTGTCAAGTACACTGGGAAAAAACAAAAACCAAAAAACCACAATGCCAGCAGCATTCATAGTAAAGTATCTTCCTCACCTCAAAGGACATTAAGGCACTTCCTGAATGATAAACTGACTCTTCTGAGCCACATTCCTGTCTCCAAGGCCAAGGTAACTTCTCCCCTCCAACCCATTTCCTTTTGGAACACAGTAACAAGTACCTAAATCTTGAACCCTCTTTACAGAGCTATGATACAGGTCTCTCTGAACTACTGCATTTATCTTTAACATAAGTCTCTAAAGGACATAACCCACATTACGGACTAACAGTCTGTAAAACTGAATTTTATGAACTGTAGCAGTGTTGAGCAATACAAATGCAATCAGTGGACTCGAGTTGATGGCATTTCTTCCCTACCCTATCCAGGAATTAATTTATTTCTTAAAAAGAATGACTTTTAAAATCATTAGAACCTGCCTGCAGACTACAAATATGTACACTTACACAAAGAGATGCCATCTTACTGAAAAAAAAACATTTCCACACACCCCTACCAACTGAACAATTTTTGAAATTTGAATATTCATTTAAGAGAGAGGCAGAACTTGATTTTTAATCTTCTTTCCTCTTCTCCTGTCTCATAAAAAAATGTACTGTTCCATCTTATTATCAGAAAAAGGGATAGCCCACTCATACTTTAGAAGCTTTTGTCATAAATTGTATCACTTTACTGCAATGAAAATAATCCTTGTGTTCCTTACAGCAACATAAACACGTTTACCTCTGCTCAAAGACTGGCTCCATGAAGCTCACCAGAAAGAATCTTATTTTATTCATATTGGATTTTATATCAGACTATTACTTCATTTCTTTTCATAGTTTTCTTTTACTCTAAACCAAATAAAAAACCTTCCAACATATGTTCCATGTAGCAGAAACCTCAAAACCCAAACATTCAAAGTAACCTCAAAATAACAGCCTGAATACCAACTCACTTTCTCCTTCCTAAACACACCATAAAAAAAAAAAAAAAAACAAAAAAAAAACCCCCACACAAAACCTTAACAAAGCAGATGCTTAACTGAAGGGTATTATGGAGATCCCATCAACAGCAGGAATTTTTTTTTTTTTAATAGGTGTGAAAAATGACCCTAATAAGTATATTACATGCTACAGTGAAGGAAGAAATCTCCAACCACAAATTGCTCTGGCAGTCTCATCTGACCTGGAGAGGCAGAAAACTCTCCTCTGCTCAGATGATGGCAATTGGTCCTACCCTGAGAATAGAGCAAGGCACACAAATCTGCCACGATTTCTCCTTATACAGCACGTCAGAACACTTCATTCAGCACATGTATTCGTTCCAACTGATTTCTAGTGTTTCAAAGGCAAAATAAAATGCCTACAACAGAAAGGGAAAAAAACCCAACCTAACGAGCTGATGCTTAAATGTAGTAACTCAAACAGACAATTCTGCTCTGCTGTCTTTCTCTTCCACTCCAAACCCCAGATATTGCTTTGATACACACTGATATTGGCAACACTCACACCCCATACTATCAGCACTGTCCGGTACATGTCTGGTACTAAGACCTCAGTTCTGTGATGCAGTTAACTCCAGTCCCCTTCCTTTTATATAAACCAAACACTGCACCTCTGAATTACAGCGTACCCTTAACTTTATTTACATAACTGAGTGCAGTTCCAGGTGACACACTTCAGCCATCCTTGTCTGCAAATGGTATACAGAGTATATTTCTGCAGTGAAAAAAATTGGTTATTTGGGGATTTTTTCATTCATTATTACTTCTGGAATTTCAGGTTAAATATTGGGAACTTCTACCTTCAGAGGGGGAGTCCCTTATGTAAATGAAATAATCTGATTCTGGCAAGACTAACCTAAGTAGTTATTAAACCCACTGAGAGCTGATAAGGAGGCTGCACAGAACACTAATGTAAACTTTCTACTGACAGAACACATTGTCAACTCCTGTTCCTAAGTATCTGTACAGGTGAAGACAATGCTTAGACCAGACATCTCAACATGGTTCTCAAAATTATTTTTTTCTCAAAAAGCCACATTTCACTTTTATTAAAATAACACAGAAATAATACTGACAGCTAGAGAGAGAACACAAAGAAAACGACCAGGATCTATACAAATGCAACCAAATCCCAAGTCATGATTTAGTGATTTTCTCAAAAGCTGGTAGTTGTAGTGGGCTATCACCTAAGAACCTAACCTTTTTTTGTAATCTGTGGCTGGATGGAGAAGTCTGAAAGCATTTACTACATTTTGCAAGACAAAAAGAAATAAAAAGAACTCTACCTTCAGGTTCTACTTCTGACTCTACCTCACAATATTTGGAAGTTTGTTTTTTTATAAAAGCCTTCTGGTACACGATTTCTAAAACCCTGGCTTGGTATCATCATAGTATACTGGATGTCAGAAAATTCTCATCCTCTACGATGTGTCTTGTGATACCTTCCTCAGCCACAGTTAAACTAGGAACTATTGCATTTCTCTGGGGTGTTGCCTTACAGCAGTAAAATGAATATACAGCATGTATATTCATTATGTGATTAGTATTTCTCTCAGTTTTTTCCTCTGATATCCAAATGGTCCATCTGTCCTTTACTACACCTCACTTTAAGAAAGTCATTGTGCCTTTCACTGATGCATAAGCTTGCTTCTCTTCAATCAGCACACTTTAAGAGTGCTTAGTAGGATATGTCCCAGCTGATCTTCTTGAAAAGATCCTACATAATGTGTCATAGTGCAGAAATATCTGAGAGACCACTAATTAACCACAGCTTCATTTTTAACAATGCAGTTTTTTTTATTCTGGAATTATTCATCGATTCAAAATGTCACACATCCACCTATGCCAGTACATACACTTGGATGAAGGAATCAAATATTCTGTCATTTCTGTGATAAAAAACAAAATGGATAAAAACAAAACAAAACATACTATTATTTGTTTTTTTTTAAATCATAACAGAGTTACAAGTCAAAGAAAAACATCTAACCCTCTCTTCATTTCTCATCAATTTACTTTCTTCCCCCATGCTTATTCTTTCTCTGTCCAAGTCCTTTAATTAAATGCAATGGAAAACTTAGAATTCACTGCAGATATTGTTTGGGCTAGGAACAGACAAATCTGAGCAAAACAGAAATATTCACAGCTACATAAACGAGTTCTTAGAGATGTATTTTGCTGATTCACAGAATGGATGAGGTTGGAAGGGACCTATGCAAGCCTATCACCTCCCTTGACCTGTTGGCAATACTCTGCCTACACAGCCCTACTGCAAAAGTGGGATTTCAAGAATGCAAAAAAATCAAGAATGCCAAAAAAGAGGTGCAAATGCGAAAGAATCTTCAGTTCCTGAGCAGTAGAAACAATGCAGTTATTTTTCAAACTATTATTTGTAAAAGAAAAAGATATTGGAATTGAAAGGCAGAGAGACAGGGTTAACAAACCTCTTGGCATTTTTTTCAGACTCTTTATTTATGAACTGAAAAAGGCTTGAATTTTTGCAAAGGCCAACTGGGTGCAAAGATCAATTTGATAATCCTGTTGAGAGGTAAAAGTACTGTTCTGCATTAAAACTGACTATGAGGCAACATAAAATAGGACGAAACAGCTACATATTGTTGAAAGAAACTACAGAGCAAGATGAAACAAAGCTCTATAGTAGGATCACTGTTGGATATATTTATTGAATGGAAAGGAAGGAACTAAAGACCACGATCCTCACTCTATCTTCTCCCTTAAAAAGAATGCAAGTAAGGTTCAACTATACTTGAACTGCAACTGAGTAAAACAAGTGTATGGAGGACGATAAGACAGAAAATCAGCTGATAAGTTATTCTGCACTCATCTAACCATTAAAGCAATTCAGAATTTCATATAAAATAAAATTAAACAAATTAAGTTCCACATAAAACAAACCAGATTATAAAACATTCAACCCTCCCAGATACAGCCTGAAAAATCATATTAGCTATATGGTAATTTGTTCATTAACCTTTACAATGTATGCACCATGATCCACCTAAACCAAGAATGGAGGTTCAAATGCAACTCAGGAAGATGGCCTGTTGTCAGTAAATTCTAACATGATATATGTACAGTTCTAAGTGTCATCATCATCTAACCAAGCCCAATCTACTGCTGATTTTTTTGTTTGTTTTCAAAGTGCCTGTTTCTGACACCATTTTCAATCAGCTCTTTTTTCTTGAGGCACATCTCAAACATAAAATGTATCTATGGGGCTACAGCTATAAAAATAATTTCCGAATTTGCTCTAATATGATGGAAACCTACTAATACTAAGGCTTCAGGATATAACTTAAAATTAAAACTACTTGTTACAGAATTAGTAAGAAAAATTATTATTAATAAAGTGAATAGGCTAGCCATTACCAAAACCTTTGGTGTACTGTGGCAACAACAGAGGTGCCATGAGAAAGGAACAAACTGGGAAATCAGCCACAAGTGTGACCTCCCTTCTACCTATGGGTATGGCTTACATTAAATCTTCCCATCTTACATCACAGTTTGCTGCCCTTTCAACATTTTACAAATTAAAATATTCTGTGTTGAATCTTATGTTTGTGGAAGTCTACTTCACACAAAACTATCTGAACATTTCCAAGAGCAAAATAAGGGGAAATACATTTTGCATCTTTACTTAAAGACTAGCAACTCTGTGATTTAAAGAATCCAGACAGGCCTTCACTGATGTTCTTTGCTATAAGATCACGTTTACTCAAGCTGAACATATTCACTACAGCAATCTGAAATTTTAGCAGTGCCACAGCTTACCCACACTTCACACACTCCAGGCTTACCAGACTATCCATCAATCTGACTGTGCTGATGCTGTTACCACAGAGCAACTAAGCATACTCGATACTAAGACTGAGAGGCTGCACAAGATGAACCTTTTGCTGGATCTTTTGGCTTCCAAGCACTGAAAATTTGCATCTGTATTCTCTCAACTCATTCGGAGCCCAAAGAGAGCAGAAGCACAAGGAAAACAAATATCCCAAATCAAATGCCACAAAATCAAGAATGGAACCACGAATAACAAACACAAACACACACACACACCCAGGAAAAAAAAAAAAAAAAAAAAAAAAAACAAAAAACAAAAAACAGCAGAAGCAAAAAAGAAACTGTGGGCACTTATGGACAGAAGCCATCTAGCAGAATAATAAGGTTAAGAAAGGTAAAAAGAAGAAATAAAGGAAGGAAAGGACATTTGAAGTGATAGAAAGAACCACACAGAATGGGAGGTCTTATGCAACCTAAAGACAACCCTGGTGTGTAACCTGAAAATGAGCCAATTTTACCTGCAAGTTTCAAAATTCTTTTGCTGTTTAACATGATCTAGTAACAAGGTGCATGTCTGCAGTGTAATACTTATGCCATGGAAGATGGCATCTCTCTCGCCCTAAGTAACTCAGATAATTTATTAGAGGACTACACTGTCAATCTAAATGTGAATGATATGTGAAGAGGGGGAGAAAAAGCGAACTCTAAAATATAATAATTGCAATAGTAATTTTGTATTAACTACATTTTACACTAATCAAGCCCCACATTTAAGAGTTAGAAAATCCAGAACTGAAGTAGTCACTACGGCTCACATACAAAGATTCACTATAGCTCACATCTTGCTAAGATGTGACTTGGCAAGACTGCGAGAGTCAACTGGTGCTACAGGCCAGCTGGCCAAGGCTTCTGTTGTGGGACTGAGACCTTGACCACAGGAAGGCTCTTAAGAGACCAAGTACACAAAATGGAAAAGAAGTTTCAGATTTTCGAGTATTGATATATGATGGATTTGTAAAATAGGAACAAAATGTTGCTAGCAGAAAACAACTTAGTTATGCACAGGAAGAAAAAGAAAAAAAAACAAAAAAAAACCAGCAGTGAGGTAATCTGAAGACTACACTGAAACCCAAGGTGTTACATTAACCTCTGCCACCTACCTCTGAGCACATGAAAAACTTAATTCTTTGTAATACGCAGTGGGTGTCACAAACTGGTTACCTATGCTAAAAGCCTTGAACTCTTCTCACTAGCTCAGCAGCTATGAAGACAGAGAAGGCTTGCTTGAAAGCATGTTGTGGAAAAAAAAAACTTTTGAAGAGATCCAATACTGAAAAAACACCTCTGCATGCAGCTTAATATTTGCACAGAGCCATGTAATAATCACCAACAACAAGAAATGTTAGACTCCTTCAAACTGAAGAACCTCAAAGGTCAAGTCTATAACTTGTCCTAAATCATGTAGATAGAGGAGGAGGTTAAATAAAAAGGAGAAACCTTTTTTGAATAAACCTATCTAGCATGTAGTCTAACCATTAGACCTATTAACATTTAACTGGAGAAAGCCAGTTCGTGAGCTACAAGTTAAGCCAAATCACCAAGAATGAATAACAAATATCAATAATGAATAATAAAGAGGGAATCAGTGAATAAGCCCTGAACACCTGAGGAAGAGTGTGTTCTTCATTCCTTGATGACCAGAGGATCTCTGAAGCCCACCAAAAAAAACTGCGCATGTGGCAGAAACTTTGACATATATAAATGAATTCTTAGAAATATAATGCTTATGCAGATTAGCTCTTGCAAATTGTATATGCATGATTTTTGCCACACAAATTGTCTGTTATCTCACTAACTCACTGGAGCACTTGAGGTGGAGCAATGCCCAGTGCTGCCCAGCACTGCAATAAAGAACACCTGCTTAACAGTTACATTGGAATCTGACTGTTGAGTGAATTACAACATTTCAAAACACTGGCAATAATTTCTCTACACCAGACAAGATGCCTTTCAGATAGCCTATAAAAAATGAAGCATATGAAAATATCATTATGTTCAGCTGCATCAAGAGGATCCATTAACATGACATGGAATACCATGTGATTTCCTGGTTAACTTCTACAATCCCAGGTTTCCTCAGACACAGTTTTTGCACACCTCCTGGCAGCTGAAAATTTTTTCTTTGTGCACTGTACATAATCATTCCTCTTCATTAAATACAACACTTCCTTATCACTTCCAGTATACACCATTCCACACTGGCATATTCTTAGCATTAGATGTTCCTCTGTATTTTTTAAAGCAAATCACAGAAACACAGAATTGTAGGGGTTGGAAGGGATCTCCAGAGATCATCAAGTCCACCCCTCCACCAAAGCAGGTTCCCTAGAGCAGGTCACACAGGTACAGATGGGTCCTGAATATCTCCAGAGAAGGAGACTCCACAACCCCCTTGGCAGCCTGTTCCAGTGCTCCGCCTCAGTGCTCTGCCACCCTCACTGTGAATAATTTCTTCCGCACATCAGTGCAGAACCTACTGTGGTCCAACTTGTGACCATTGCCCCTTGTCCTGTCCCCACAGGCCACTGAGAAGAGGTTGGCCAGTTCCCTTTGTCGCCCACACTTCAAATATTTATAAACATTGATGAGATCCCTTCTCAGTCTTCTCAAGGCTGAACAGCCACAGCTTACTTAGCCTTTCCTCACAGGGGAGATGCTCTATGACCTTCATTGTCTTTGTGGCCTCCTCTGGACTGTCTACAGGAGATCCCTGTCTGTTTTGTACTGGGGAGCCCAGACATGGACGCAGGACTCCAGGTGAGGCCTGACCAGGGCAGAGTAGAGGGGGAGGATCACCTCCTTCCACCTGCTGGCTACGCTCCTCTTAATGCACCTCAGGATCCCATTGGCCTTCTTAGCCACCAGGGCACACTGCTGGCTCATGGCCAACCTGTCATCCACCAGGACCCAGGTCCTTCTCCACAGAGCTCCTCTCCAGCAGGTCATCCCCCAGCCTGTACAGATATCTGTGGTTGTTCCTTCCCAGGTGCCAGACCCTACACTTGCTTTTATTGAAGCTCATCTGGTTCCTCACTGCTCAGCTCTCCAGTCTGTCCAGGTCTCACTGAATGGCAGCGCAGCATTCCTGCGTGTTTGTAACTCCTCCCAGCTTTGTACTTGCTGAGGGTGATTATGCTATTTTTTTTTGGAATTCTTGGTCTGGAAATCTGTAATTTAGTGATATTCTTCATATACCAAAATCACAGAATGAACATTTCTACTATTGCCTCAGCAGCAACAGTTTGGGTTTCCCTTGCATCTGATGGCAGTTTGCATGCAAGTTTGGCTGAGAGGCTCACGTATGCCACACCTCGCATCATGTTTCTTCATTTCTAAATGCCAACAGTATTAATATTTACCAAAATTAAATAAAGTCCACTGAGCTGAATGATTAAATCTAACATAGCCCTCTGAGTGGGTGGGTATTCCTGCTGTATCATTCCAGTATGTAAGTGTTTAGCAACTTCAGAAATGTTTATGAACAAAGGCAATGTAACAGAGATAAAGGTTTTACATTTCCCTTACTTTCCCCTTTCAAAGCCCTTCAGCAAAGACTTCAGATACAGCAGTATAAAGAACTATGCAATCTGATGTGGCCCAACTTAGTTTAGCAGAAAGTGCTGGATTCAAACCACATTTGGAAATATGAATCCCTCATCTAAATGCTTTTCGTGCCATCAATTTCCAGCTACAAATAATGGCACTACAGGAAAAATGCCTAAGTCTCCTTTCATTTTTTTTTAAATATGTCCAAAATATATTTGAATGATTCTAAATTTTAGCAGAATCTTTCCTATAGAATATTATTTTTTAACCAGTGCCAGTATTTCCTATAGAATATTATTTTTCCCAGGCCAGTTTTCCCACTGGGAAAACTGGCCTGGGAAATTTCAGAGAGATAATAATTTTTACCAAGATTAAAATCCTAGTTCATCATTTTATAGGATATTTTCTAATTCATTTTTTACTCCTTTATTTTAAGCTAAGAAGCAACCAGCAGCCAGAGAATACAAATTACAGCAGCGAGTGCACTCTAACCAAGGGTCCCCAGCCAAGACAAATCACTCATTACATGCATCAATGATACTGTTTGCTATATGTGACTTTTCCCCTTTTGTTCTAGGTGCAGAAGCCATTAAATAGATTGAGACGGTAGAGCTCCCAGTAAATACACCTTTTACTGTATCCTCATTCCGTGTGTGTACCTTCACTGTGTTTTGCTACAGATGGTGCCTACTGCCCACCTTACTTTTTGCACAGAAGTAACACAGCACTGATTTTATTCTAAGTTTAAACCTGTATAATTTTAAAATCCTGCTGGCATGACGGTATTACAAATGCCAGTTAACGTATCTGTATGCTCAAAAGTTCAGTCCGGACTTCTACGGTTAGGTTAGTGTGTCTCACAGAAGTACTGCCTATGCTATCCAACAGAGCTGACCTGTGAGGGGCTGCTGCGCATCCAGCCTTATAAATCTGGCATTACTCCTTTGAGGACCTGTCAGCAAACAAGAGACAACTTCAAAGACTGTCTGGAGTTCAGCTGACTGAGAACCAGCCATTTAAACCACCTCTCAAGGAAAAAAATCCAACAGCTTCTTTCTGATCTAGGGGAACACAAGCAATGAATTTCTATTAAAATGGAGTGTGACATGTTTAATTTTTTGTTTCTTCCCAGAGACTTTAAGTAGAATCTTAAAAGTACGAACATGTGCAGTGCAACAGACAGTGGAAGAGGGAAACAGGGAAAGCAGATGAAAGGAGAAGGAAGACCTTTTCCATGTTTCTTATGCTGGGACAGTTTCACACAGAATCATCTGGCACAAGGAAGAGGGACCTGAGGGTAGAGGCCAGCCTTGGTCATACACATCCTACAGCAGCATCCTGGAGAGCGTGTGTGGACATCTCTGTCACACCAGCCCCTCTCAACCTCCACGATTTCCAGAGGAGTATTTAAAGCAACAAGAACACCACATTAAGGAACCTTTAAGGATGATGAAGCTGGTGACCAAGTGAATGAAGCATGGCCCTCTCTGGGGGCAATGCAAATAAAATTAGGATTTAATCTTTCCTTAAAATTTCAGTTTGTGTCCTCCTTTTCATAGACATAAATCATAGTAACATTGAACTTTGAAACAAGGAGTATGGCTTGACAGAAAAGTGTATGTGAGGGGAGATAGAGAAAAAAGATTGAAAACACTGTGATCATTTATAAACAGATTTTCAGGAAAAAAAGATTCAAGTCCTAAGTTATGCAATTCGATTCAAGTCTCACTAACATTCACACAGTTTATTCTATGTCGTCAGATCTCATTTTTGTTTTTTAATAATGAAATATTTCTAGGGGTTCAAATCAAGATTTCAGAATTTATGTTAAATGTTAATTTCATATTTATATATTTAGGGATATAATATATGTTAAGCCCTCAGATCATTCTAAAAAAGTAAATGCTACTTTCAATCTAGACATAATTTCCTCATAAAATAAATAACTTTGAATTTGAAATGACTGACCCTACTGGACCATCAAAAGAAGCATCAAGAATATTACAGCATTTGTAATTTAATCTTAGTTTAAAGACCAAAATACCCCTAATTTATGATAATACACACAGTTATTAGGGCGTTAGGTGTTTAGAAAGTACAGTATCATCAACTGAAATGAAATAAACCACCCAAGGATTTTTGGGTGAGTTTTTATTATCTATGAAAGTATCTAAAGCATTGTAAAAATATGGTCATTTATTAACATTAATAAATCTCTACTTATTAAATTATCACCATTAACCATGGTATTCAGCATCTTTATGGGTTTTCTTAATAGACTGACAGTATTTGGTCCAAATGCAGAGATCCAAGACAGTAAGTGACAGAAATGCCAACATATAGCATTAAGTTTCTACAGACTGGGAAAAACTTTTGGGTTTTTGTTTTGGGTTTTCTTGGAACCAGTTCAGTTTGTTGGTTCTTAATATAATGGATTAGCAAGCTTCAGATATCCATATAAAACATGCAGTTGATTTAAGGGCAAGATTGATCTCTAAGACGTGCCCTGTAACGCATTAAAATTAGTACTTATGTTATAAATGGATGCTGGATTAATTGAAGTGATTAATGGCTACCTATTTTATTCTTAGATGTGGGAATGATCAGTTGGCTAACAGACCTAAAAAAACAGCAGAGTTCCAGAGCGAACTTTTCAACATAGATACGTTAACTGCATTTGTAATACAGCATTCCTTCAGGCCAGCAGGATACAAACACACAAATCTGTTCCACATAAGAAAAAAAAACCCCAAACCTTGAAAAATCCTGAGTTTTACACAAGTTGCCATGAAAGAAGCTCACAAAACAAAAAGCGATAAGGAAGTAGCACTCAACAATTATAATCTAAGGGAAACATCTGGGGAATCACTTTCTCATAAAGTCCTCTAAGTTGATTTGTATAGAACAGGAAGAAACTGTGCAAACGATTTCATGTTTTTATTGTGTAAGTGAAATCATCTTTTCGGTAGTAATTCTCAGTTCTAACACCTCATCATAAAGACTGGCAAGTATCATTTACAGGTTCAAAAGCAGTTTCTGGTGATGTACTGTTCACAGTGGTTAGTTTTTCTTGACCTCTCCTGCATGCTAACATGGTTCCTGGTGTTCAGGATAGATTTTGGACAAATAATTTCCTTCTCTGCTTGTCTATTTCCATACTATTTACCCTTCTCTCTGTCACAGAGCTTACAATGCTAAAAGGCATAAAAAGCAAAAGGCCAGCCTCTTCTTTCTGTCAATGTCAAGTTAGAAAAATCCAGACATCCTAATGTTTACAAACAGAGCTGGAATAAGAAGATATCCTAATGTAGATATACTATATTGGAATATAAGAATAAAATGTTTCTCATACAGCACATGCAGATCAGTTTCTAAATATTGTTAGTCGGGTCAAACACGGTGGGCTTTTAGTTTTAAAAACTTACCCAACAAAGTGATTATTAACTGACTCTATCTCACAAACCATTTACTAAACTTTTAGACTTTTCCAAAATTCTCCAGTGAAAAGTCTAACACCAGATACCCTAAAAAAGACCTCAAGCAGAGTTCAAATCTATTTACTTAGATTTAAATAGATGAATCTGTAAACACTGAGGAGATTCTTGTAATAAAAACCTGAATTTACTGCATGGCTTTTCCTTCTCTTATTTGTAAACTATTTGACTTGTCAAAACAAGTGTTCTCTGGCCAGAAATTACCTGTTCAGTTCACAGGAGGATAAGAATGGTCATTCTGGATCAGACCCAAGGTATACTGGATATGATACTAAAGGCCAGTTTGAGAGCAGCCAGCAGCAGACACCGTGAAGGGGATCTCAGAAGAGTGGGCAGATGCAGGACGGTCATTCCTCCTGCACTGGTGTCATTTCGATTTCTAGGACCTGTGCTGGCTTGCTCCCTGACACATGCAAGATGCTGGCTAAAACTTCAGCCACTGATCTCTGAATAAATCATGAGACAGAAAAAGCATTGCTCACTAACTGTCAACTAGTCTCCTCATTTTATTTTTTCTGTACTTCTTAACAACATTTAGCCTAAATTTTGGCTTGCCTCCTCTCTCAGCAAGACCAAACCGTACCCTTTGGAAACGCTTTAGTTCCTCTGTGGTGTTTTCATGAGAACTACCATACTGACTTGGTTATAACGGATGTCTGCTTAAGCTATACATTTTTTTTCATATTTCCATACTAATCACTCTTGTTTGTCCAAAACAAACTAAAAAAATACCCAAACAGTGCTTAATACTGCCAAATACAACACCAGGAATATATCATGAATCATTAATTGCAAAATCTGTTCACATCCTACTTATGGCATATGAATCGATGCTTCTAGATGACAAGTAGTTTCATGCATATTTACAACTGCAGAGGTTCAAAAGTCTTCATGATGACTCAAGTGTACATGGGTGTGGGACACACAGGTAAAAATATTATTTAAAATTTCTTAATAGCTTGAGACTAAAATATGATTTTGCTTAAGGGAATGACACTCCTGTATTGCAATGGTTTTGTTGATTTAGTTTTTTGATTTTTCATCATGATGCAAATGCTCACCAAAAAATACTAGCTGGACAACTGAATAGCATATCCACCAGGACGAGTACAATACAAGCAGCAGAGTCTTCACAGTACCTTAAGTCTTCAGTGTAAGAGTTATCCTCTAGCAGTAAAACATCAGTCTCATTCAGAGAGAGGTTCAGTCTCTGCAGATACTTAGAACTTGGTCTCATTGCCACAGGAAAACTCTGAGTGCTGTATTCAGAAAGAGTGCTTATCCATCAGAGATTGCAGTCGTGTAAAAATAAATATGTGAATAAAATTAAGCCAACTTCTTTGAACTGATGAATAACTCAAGGTCATTAGTAACTTGAGATTTTTAATACCAGAATTAAAAAGCTTTACTACCTACTTTGGGCTACCCAATTTACATCCAATGTAATCACTATGAAAATAAAGGCTATACAAATTTCAGAACTAGCTTTTGATACTATTTCTTACCATTTATTTCTTATTTCTTTAAATTTCTTTTTTTTTCTTTTTTTTTTCTTTTTTTTTCTTTTTTTTTTTTTTTTTTTTTTTTTTTTTTTTTTGGTAAGAGGAAGATAACGAATAGTTACGTTTTAGAGGGAAACACAAAGAGACCAACCTTGCACAACCTGACAAGATGTATGAACACCTGACAAGTGGGAAAGCAACAACTTCCTTTTACAGTTCACCAACAGACACATTATAAACTCTCCAAGTTCTGTACTTCACATCAGAATTAACTGTCTGGTGACATAATTGCAAATACAGTCTGAAAGAAATCATGGCAAAAAAATTCTTTCTAGTTTGCATATATGTGGATACATTCATGTATGTTTGTATACATGCTTAACATAGGATACTGTCAAACTGTTACCTCATGCGAGCTTTATCTTAAAAGCTCAAACAAGTTCACAGCTCAGATGCCATCATCTGTGGTTTCAGGTTTGAGACTAATCGCCCAATTCAGTGTGCTGGCAACCAAACAACAAACCTACAACACAGGCTGAAATCTTGCACAGTAATGAAACTGGTTCGTAACTGGATGTCATGAACTAATGAAAATCTAGATTAACATGCAAACACGCACCCTACACTGTTAAGTGAGGCTCGTTTTTCAAGCAGTTGTGTCAGACTGCAGTGGTACATTGTTCCCACACAGCTCCACGGCCTTGCTACCTACAGGGTTTTTCTTAGTAGGAAAAAACCCAGCCCTTGGCACGTTCATAACTTGTTTCTGAACTTACCACTCCATTAAGATGAACGAGTGCATTCACTTCCCTGTCAATAGTATTGTTTGTGCCTGCCTTGCTACAGACACTGTAAGACACTGTGCATTGATTTACTGGGTGAGGAATGACAACCCAAGAGTCTTGGAACTATATAGGGAAAAATAAATAAATCTTTTGTTTGAGGGAGAAAACCAAAAAGATTCATCCCAACACAGTACTAACAATAATTTGTAAGACAGGAGTATATTAAGTCTCTGATAATCCTCCTTTAATAACAGAAAATAAACCACTAAGAATGAAGCAGAAGGGCTGTTTGTTTTCTGAGCCGCGTTAATAAACTTACTCCCTTTCCACAATTTTCTTCCCAAACAAAAAGAAACCCCCCCAAAAAAGAGATTCCTTCGCAATTTTTGTGTTTACAAACGTACCAGCACTAATACTATACAGAAGACCAAATATATCAGACAGTAAAGGTGAGCTAAGTGATAACTAGCAAAATTATTAGTGAATGGGTTTGGGTTAGCTGCAAACGTTTTTCCAAGAGGTACATTCTAAAAATATTACCTTATGACAATTTAAGAGATTTTTTTCCCTCCTCAGTTAACTGCACAAGATTAAAAAAAAAATAATCTTCACAGCTAGGATTCCAAATTTTAGTTATTGGCATTTCAGACTTACACATTCAAGTGTTTACACAATGGGTAACTTCTTTATTGTACTTGTTTTCTTCCACCCAATTCCTGATTTAAAGAAAGCCATCATTAGAAGCAGACTATTTTGCTAGTGTTTAATTAATCAGATAGGTTGTACATTTCTATAAAACACCTGTATTAATTCAGTAAATTTTCAGGTTGCAGGTTTTGTTAAATTACACTGGTTTGACTTCTAAGGTACAGTGGCAGTGCAAAGACAAGAGGCAGTTCACTTCAATGGAAGTTTTGTGACAAGGTGCAGAAAGAGAAGTTATTAAGAAGTTAGGTAATTCATCAGTACTCTGTGCAGCCAACACCTAATACCTGAACTTGTAGGAAAGTTAGGGCAACATCAAAAACCCACTTCTTCCTTGACAGACTTTCCTTTGGGCTTTGTCAGTAACTGTTTCCCCTGTTTTTCACCTGCTTTTAAAAAAACACTACTTAAATATCACTAATTTAACCCCAGGAATAGCAAATACTAGTTTAGAAACCCAATCTAACTTGCATTACTTAATAAAATATATTTAACTTTGTTACATACGGTGTGCATTGATTATTCTATAACAGATGCAGACTTCTTTTTAAACCGCATTCATGTGCCTTGTTAGGCCTTGCAGTAAAGTAGCAGGCATTAGCATGCATTAATGAGGGTGACATAAAAGGAAAACTGTTGTGCTACCATGCAAATCTGATGCCTTCTAAGACATAAGTAAGGGCAAAATGTAATACGGCGTTGATATGACTGCATGTTATACATACAAACTGAAATTATTCATCAGGTTTAGTGTAGGAGGGGTACAGGAATAATCCTGAATTTGGAATGTCCCTGCCATAACTGACCCTGATTGCTCAGAGTATTTGTGGCCATACTACCATATTTTCCCATTTTCTAGATATTTTATGCCCTCTTCCTACTCATATAAACACAACAAACACTAAAAACAGAAGCTTGAAAATATATGAACTGTATGTATTTGATAGTACTACATGGTTACAGTTTGTTTTCCCTGATCATTACGTTCCACCACAGCCATTTTCAGAGCTCCTTTCAACAACAGCAGGTAAAATAATTTCTGTCAGAAGCAACACGCAGAGCTATCTTTCAGTTCCCCTATTTCCACTTGTGTCACACTAAAATCCCATCGCATGAAAGCTAAATTATACAGAAAACAGTATTAAAAGTAGGTTAGACTCTCCTAATTTAGGAATAGATGCATCCTACTTCCTCCACAACTTAACCAGAAAGATGCACATTAAACAGTTAAGGAAATGCTCTGCGCTATCCAGATGTTCAATCACACAGAAGATGATGTTTCACAACCAGTTATGAGGTGGGTTTTGGTTGGTTTTTTTTTTCAGTTCTTCCTAGTAAAATCTGATCCCCTCCGGATGTGCCATGAGGTTTTATTTTTACTTTTCTAAACAGGGTGATCCCTTTCTTAATCTAGCGGCATTTTACTTAAATGCACGCGTCAGAACCTACAGAGGGAACTGTTGTCGTCGGGAAGACCTGATGAGCACGCACCTCGCACCTGCGACAAAGACTTTCAACAGGATTTTTTTAAGGGCAATCAGACCGCGGCACGTAAAAAATGGGATGTTAAGGGCAGCCAGGCACCAATGGAGAGCTCGCTGACGAGCAGCAATTTCTCTTAACGCGCGAGGAGCTCTCTCAAGCCCTATCTGAAGACGCTTTGCGTTCGGCAGGTGTAAAGAAAACCTTAAAGCCACATTTCAAGTACAAATATGCCACCGCTCCATCGCGGCGGGAGGTAACTTTCAGGGACCCGCTGCTCAGCCGCTCTGCCACAGACCCCGGCGGCAAAGGGGGGCAGGGGAGAGCCCGCGGACGCCCCGGCAGCCGCCGTGCTCTCTCCCTGCCTACGGCGCCGCTCGGCAGGGGGCGGCCCCTCAACCCTCCC
>VXBZ01005227.1:179432-262039 GCA_013399135.1 Heliornis fulica | reverse complement strand
AAATGCGGCCGGTTCAGCGCTAGAGGGGGTTAGCGGACAAGGCAAGGGAGAAGGGGGCGGGGGGGAGGTAATGGTGGTGGGAATCTATAAGTAAATAAATAAATCTATCGGTGAATCCATCGATCCGAGCCCGGCCGGGGCGCTGGGGGCTTCGCCGTTTGAAGGCGGGTGGGCTGCGGGGCAGGGGCTGGCCGCTCCCGGGGGCGGGGGCACCGCCCGAGGGGCGGGCGGGGGNCACCGCCCGAGGGGCGGCTGCGGCGTCGGCCGTCGCTTCGTAAAGTTACGCCGAGGGCGCGAGTGGGGGGACAGCGGGACGCGCGGAGTCGCCGCCTCCCGGCATCCCCGGACACCCCCGGCAAGCTGGGGTAGGGGTGTGTATCCTCCCAGCCGGGGCATGGAACCGCGTCCCGGCCGGATCTGGCGGCTCCCGCCACCCTCCACCCCTCCTCCCCAGCGGGTCTCCGCGGCTGCGCTGCCGACGGCGGTGGGGTCGCAGTGGCAGCGCCGCGATTATAGCGCGACCCGCGCACGGGGCCTCTCTGCCTCCTCGGTCTGGTTTTGGGGTTGGGTTTGGTTTTTCCCTTTAAAATCCATGAGCATTATGACTTCTGGATTCGTACAACGCAGAAAGAGCCCATAGGCAGATACACGTATCCATATTTATGACTGCACGTTTCTAAAAGCTAGAGCCTAGATCCACGCGTAGTACGGGAAAAAAACCCAGCTGATTGCCAGGACTCCTGTGTCCAGAGATCCCAGTGGGCCAGTGGGCAATGCAGCTGCAAGGTGCTGCCCTGGGAATATCGCAGTTCCTGCTGAGCTGACTCAGTACTCTGCCCGAATCAGGCCTCACCTGGAGTTCTGTGGCCAGATCTTCCCCCCTCCCCTGGTACAAAACAGACAGGGATCTCCTGGAGAGAGTCCAGAGGAGGCCACAAAAACAATGAAGGTCATAGAGCATCTCCCCTGTGAAGAAAGGCTGAGTAAGCTGTGGCTGTTCAGCCTTGAGAAGACTGAGATAATCAATATTTATAAATATCTGAAGTGTGGGAGAGAAAGGGAACTGGCCAACCTCTTCTCAGTGGCCTGTGGGGACAGGACAAGGGGCAATGGTCACAAGTTGGACCACAGTAGGTTCTGCACTGATGTGACGAAGAACTTCTTCACAGTGAGGGTGACAGAGCACTGGATCAGGCTGCCCAGGGGGGTTGTGGAGTCTCCTTTTCTGGAGACATTCAGGATCCGTCTGGACGCCGACCTGTGTGATCTGCTCTAGGGAACCTGCTTTGTCAGGGAGCTTGGACTTGATGATCTCTGGAGGTCCCTTTCAACCCCTAAAGTTCTGTGATTCTCTGATTCTAAGTAGATGTTCAGAGAAGCTGTATGTGGAAACATTTACTCTGTAATGCAAGAATAAAGACTTTTTTAAAAAAGGATTCCTTTCAAAGGTATTCAGTGAGCAAAACCAACACAGAAATACGTATTTGGAGGTGTTTAGAAGAGTTTTTTCAGATTACAGTGGCCCTACGATTCAGCATTTTTTCCATAGTTAAATGCATTAGCAATGTCCTTTGAGGAAATGAACCTTTGTGGAAAAGGAAGGTTAACAGGGAAAACTTCAGGAAATCTTTATAAATAGCGAAATAGTGATTAGTATTTTGCCTTAGTTTCATGGGGGAGGTAAAAAGAGAAAAGTCAGGTTTTAGAATTTCCTCTGAAACTACTTATGAGACATTGCAGTGTTGCGATACCATTCTGGTTCACCAAAAGGAAAGCACCACTGACGTTACAAGGTTAGCATTTTTGGGGCAATGGGTGAGAATTCAGATTTTTCTTCTGCTCAAGTTCCTGGCTCAGTAGTAAGATGCTCCCTAACCAGACTGCCAGGAAAAATATGTGCTGGACATCATATATAAAAGATTCCCCCAAATTAAGACAAGTCACTCAGCCTCCACACGCAATCAGTACACTGCTTGTCTCTGACAAAGACTTTTTGCGTGTAAACACAAAAGAGAAATTCACACATCAAAAGTTAATCGAGATTCCTCGCCTCACATTGTTGCAGGATTTGGGATTTTTGTCATGGGCTTTCCTCAGGCAGCCCTAGTGACACACATATACGTATTTTTATATGTGTGCGTGCAATCTCCATGTATTTACGTGCACTTCTGCCTCTCCATGTACAGCTGTGTACACATCAGGGGGTCACTCTGCACATTATGCATCCTTAATTGCTGTTAATGAAGCCAAAGTAGACTTCCTCAAGAAGAATAGGAGGTCTGGCTTAACACTTCTACTTTCACCTGTCATGTCAGACTGCAGCTAAATACAACAGGGAGGCAGTGAGACTCTTTACCCTCACATGTAGATCACAGTTTTGCCTCCTGGAAGCCTTCAGCTCTGGAAGCCACAGGAAACAATTAGGTAACAAAACATCTGAAAGGAATGGTATCTTCTCTGAAGTGTCCCTTCACCAACTTCTGACCACAGAATTTCTAGGAGAACAACTTTGAAAAAACATCGTTCAGTCATCTACACACAGATTAAATTTTTATAACCTCATGCATTATCTTGAATTCCAAATTAAATCTTAACTGCTGTGCTTTAATCTTTCAGATATATGCAAACATGTTAAACATAACAGAGGAAAGCAAAAATATTAGATGAAAAAAGGTAGGGTCCTATTTGTATAAACATTTTTTTCTGAAATTTACAGCCACTTAGTATAGTAAACAGTGCAGCTGTAAATTTTGTAAGGGATAAATGCAGCAGGGAAAACAAAGAAGAGGAACCACAGTTTGAGGACTTTAATATTTAGTTTTCTAGAGGGTATGTTTTTGTAGATTCAAGGAAATCTATGTATTCCTGTTCTTAAAACAAACCACAATTTGATCTGTCCTGGGAACAGAAAAGTATCTATTCCATTTTCATTTTTATTTTCTTGAATAAAGGGAAAAATCTTTTTCTTAAAAACTGTCAGTCAAAAAAGGAAATAGAGCATAGGCATAGAATTTCATGCAGTAGGCTGTCCTTTCTTCTTTGGGTAGTTACATATGCATAATTTATCTTTAATGTACCATGTTAATTATAATAAAACTGACTTTCTGCGAAAAAGGCATTCCTTTTTTTTAATTAATATTTCCCATAATATAATTGTGTGATAGTCCTTTGAGCCATCATTCACAATTGTATGTGTATGGTTTAGTGTTATCAGAGTAAACATTTTAATTAGGACACTGACAAAGAACAGACTTGCAATAAAAACACATTTTCTATGCAGCACCTGATAGGAACCTCTGATTTTAAAATTACTGTAATATTTGGACCAAAACACATGCATTAGGATTTTTTAGAAGAGTAACACTCGCACATGTTGACGTAAACTATAACATGTATCCTAAGAAAAACTTCAGTGTGATACTGATCCCTTAAAATCTGAGCTAATAGCTTTTTTCAGGGAATAAAACCATTGATGGTTTGGCAGTGAAGCCAGACATGAACTTTTTTACAGTATGTTCTTTATTCAAAGTTTCAATTTGATTAGAGTTGATCCCATATTATTATACATAGTATTCTTTTTTCCATAGAATTAATTTATTTTTTTTTTGTTCATTACCATATTTAGCATATTCAGTGACAGGTTGACACTAGATCACTACTTACATTTTTCCTTCTTCCTACCCTAGTCCTCAGATGCTTATGGTGTGTGCAGCAGATTACATGAAGTTTTTTAAGTGTTTGCAGATTTTTACTGTTTTCTGTGTTCAAAAAAACAAACAGAGCATCAAGGGAAAAATATAGAAGGTTCGTAAAGTTTCAGGCTTATTACCTTTTCTATTCTTGAGACAGAAAAAGACAATGAAAGAGAACAGGTTGATAGTCAAAAAGAAAAAAAAAACAAACGTATATTCAAAGAAATCTGTTAGAGAGATAAGCATACTGAAACTAGGCTGAAAAACTATTTGAATTCTGGCATTAAACATATTATTCATATATATACTGTGCTATAGAATATTTTGCTATAGGCAATGATTCGTAATCATGTAGGATCTAGGAAAGTAATTTTCCAAGTGTTGCCTGTTAATTATTTAAGTTATGTGCCTAGATTGCATTTCTCTTTTCAGTAGACTTGTAGATTGTATAGAGCTATTCTAAAAACACACTAATTCTAATGCTCTGCAGCGTGTAAGAAGGTGCAATTTAATGAAGTGACAATGAACCAATTATACTGAACAATGTTTTAAGAAAATTACTGACAAAATGTACAGTACAGTAGTTTCATCCCCATCTAGTTACATGCAGAAGCTTTGAAATGCCTCAGATTCATTTTACCCTAAAACTACCAAGTCACAATGATAAGATTTTATGATGTACAAGATCATATAATGTTACACGTTTTTCAGAGTTTACACATTGCAGTTTCGGAAGAACCTGTATCACAACGCTTTCTTCATCTCCAGTATATCCTTTTGCACTTCCATATTCTTTTATAAAATAAACAAAGTATCGAAATTTGAAAGGAATGATACAGGCAAATCAGTTACCATGCTTTTCACTTGCAGTTTCTTCAAGTAAATCTAATTATTTGGATTAACAGGCAAAGAAAAAGATACAGTCTAAGAAGTTTATGCTTTGCAGGAAGGTCTAATAGTAATAGAATTGTCCTGGAAATCTTTCAAGAATGACAAACCATTTGGCAGTAAATATTCTCAATATTTAAACTTAGTGAGGGGAATCTTGCTGCAGAGGGGCAAAGGGATTCCAGATAAAGATAGCAGAATTAATTAAATCACAGATCCTGAAGGAAAGGAATGAAACAGCTAGACCACTAAAATAAATATTGTGGCCTCAGTGACAGTGGAGGAGCCAAAATTTTCCTTATGGTGTTGGCACAGGTATTGTCAGAGATGTCGGTATGACTGTGGTTTAGAAGAGCATCTGAACTAAAATGCCAGAGAGAGCAGAATTGCATACTAATCAAACTCCAAGAGAGGTAAGCTTTTATATAAGGGCTTTATCCATCTCACCCAATTAAATAATTCTGTCTGGATTAATTGCAAATTGAGTCTCAAAATGATAAAATCACTTTATTCACGAAAAAGCATGCTTTGGAAAACAAGTGAAAAAACCCCAACCTGTAGGTACTAGAGAGTGAACCAGGTTCGATTCACGCTAACTAAATAGTCCCCTCAACATAACCGAAAGCAATGAAGTGACAGCATACTTCAAGTCCGTGTCTAAACTGCTTATCTCCTGGAAGCTAGAAGACATACATTGCACTCCTATCAGCACCTAAAGCTTCTTAGGTTCTTCTCTAAGAATGTTTAGAACCAATTAATGACTGTAGTGAGATATTTCTTCAGTAATTAGAATTAATAGTAAATACAACCATAACTGAATGTATAACGGTAATGCTATGAACATTCTGGGTCACATTAACAAGATTATATGCCTGGTTTTAATGTTTCAAATTGCCATTGAAATATTACCGCTAAAACTTCAGCAAACTTATTTATCCTTTTAAAAGATACTTAAATTTAAATTTGGACCCTTTTATGAAGAGGCAGGAACTGAAATTTCACACTGTGCTCATAAAAATTGTGAAACCAAAAGTGAGGTCAAAAAGATTAATTCATATTGTAGGCTGTTATAAAACTGGAGTTTTGCTTTCAAATGGTGTTAGCTATGGACAAGTTGGAGCTGTCTGTATATAAATACTCTCCTTGAGTTTTATAATACTTTAGAAAAATGGAAAAAATTTCACATGCTTTAATACATATTGCTTCTGAAATAAAACCCCATGGCTATATACTATTTTACTTGAACTAATACTGTATCTACTTAAAGATTTGAATCTTCCTGATTGTTTTTCCCTTTTGGTACTGCTGCCTTGTACATGAAAATGAGAAAACACCAAGGTTGGCTCAGTACAAATAACAATAAAGGCAAACAACCAGACTTATTATAAAGACATATCTTTTTGCCCTTATCCAACTGCAGCTTAATGCAGAAATTGCTTCAGGCACTGGAGCAGACGTGTTTATCATTACCACAGATTAATGTTCTGTTTGAACAATAACTCCTACTCATGCTTCCATTGTCTTAGTAACTGGTGTGATGCATACGTTTCTGCACATCAATTTGAGCTCATCTCCTCTATGAGAAGCAGCAGCTCCCATAGAAAACTCTCAGTAGAATGTAGGAGCTATGTCAGGCATGAAACATGGGTGGCAATTATGTCAACCTAGCTGATATGATCAGAATTACTCCTGGAAATGATGAGGCAAATTACTTTCAGTTCTACGCAATAGTCCTTCATAATACCACCAACCTAATCTAGTGCAATCACTTAGTCTGAAATTCTACACGAAGTTGTTTAACTGTAACTAATTCTGAAAAAGTGATAGCATCAAACAAAACAACCACTGTCTTCCACAGACTTCTCCTAGAGAAGCTGGCGACTCACAGCTCAGACAGGTGCTCTCACCACTGGGTAGAAAACTGGATGGATGGACAAGCCCAGAGAGTTGTGGTGAACAGAGTTAAATTGGTCTGGCAGCCGGTCACAAGCAGTGCTCCCCAGGGCTCAGTGCTGGGGTCAGTCCTCTAACATCTTCACCGATGATCTGGAGCAGGGCATTGAGTGCTCCCTCTGTAAGTTTGCAGGTGACACCAAACTGGGTGGGAGTGTTGATATGCTTGAGGGTTGGAAGTCTCAGTCAGAGGGACCCGGATAGGCTGGATCGATGGGTCGAGATCTACTGTTTGATTTTAACAAGGATGAGTATCAGGCCCTGCACTTTGGTCACAGCACTGTGCAACACTACAGGCTTGGGGAAGGGTGGTTGGAAAGCTGCCTGCCAGAAAAGGACCTGGAGGTGCTGGTTGGCATCCTGATGAGCGGGGCCAGCAGTGTGCCCAGGTGGCCTAGGCAGCAAGCAGCATCCTGGCTTGTATCAGTGGCCAGTGGGACTATGGAAGTGATCATGCCCGTGTACCTGGCACTGGCGAGGCCATACATTGCGTAGTGTGTTCAGTTTTGGGCCCCTCAATACGAGAAGGACATTGAGGTGCTGGAGTGGGTCCATAGGAGGGCAACAAAGCTGATAAAGGGTTTGGAGAGCAAGTCTTATGAGGAGCAGCTGAGAGAACTTCGGTTGTTTAGTCTGAAGAGGAGGAGGCTGAGGGGAGACCTTATGGCTCTACCTGAAGGGAGGTTGTACTGAGGTGGGACTTGGTTTCTTCTCCCAAGAAATTAGTGATGGGACAAGAGGAAATAGCCTCAAGTTGCACCAGGGGATGTTTCGATTGAATATTAGTAAGAATGTATTTACTCAAAGAGTGGTCACACTCAAAGTGACATATAGGAACTAGTTATTCACAATTATTTCAGTAAATCTGGACCTCTAAGGCAACATTTTCTTTGCCCTTAGAACATGAAAAAGACACCTTGGAATGCAGTTGCTACCTATTAATTTAACTTTGCAAAATAGCCCTATGTCATCAAGTTTATTTACTTAAAATGGTTGCAAATATCTAACACTTAAATATAATTAACATGTATTAGTGTCAGAAGCCCTAAAATAGCAACTTTGCTTGGAAAGCACACTTCTTTCCACCAGCAATGACAACTCATTTATTAAAAATTTGAGGCATGTATTTGCTTGTCCAAGGGAATTTTGCGCATAACTGAAGTGAGACATAGGATTGTGCCTTCAGATCTACCATTAAATAGTGTGCATGCATGTGTCTGTGTGTATAAAAGTATGTATTCACATACATGTTTTAGCAAATATGCTAAGTTTTCCAAATGCACACTGCAGTTCAAATGCTTCCGCTTGATTTTGGTGATTATAAGAAATTATCTGTTTTGTGAGAACATGAAGCAGCTGTCATATTCTAAATATGCATTTGGAAAATTAACATTTAGGGATTAATTTTTAAATATTTTTTAAATTTAAAGATGCTAAAATTGATAACAAATTGCAGACTGTTATTTACTGCTATAGGAACATCCTTGAAGTCTAGCTACTTACATAATTTTCATATGTGCATTTCCTGGATTTTTACATTCTTCTGTTATTAGGCACTGGGTTGTGCCATTGTGATCAGAATACACTGTTCAGTGTTCATGGATATAGCTGTATTCCTAGAGACATTTCCCCTTCAAAATTAGTCATTGAAGTTCCCATGCATCTGTCTAGAAATAAAGCACACAAAGTGGGGCTGAGCTACACAGCACTACAAGGCAAGTTCTTAGGCTTAGTGCTTTGAGTGGTCTGCTGCAGCACCTTGAAAATGCCTACAAGATCTATGAAATTTGTCTCCCACTCTATTCTTTTCCCTTCAACTACAATGGTTCAAACTTCTTAGAAAACGAACTTAGTGTAGCAGGGTAAGGGTCCAAATGCTATTCATGATAAAAAATTAAGAGAATTGTTAAAGAACATTCTGTGCCACAAGCCTTATTTATAAAGCCTCAGAAATTCCATATGTATTTTTTTTAAAAAAGAAAATTTCAACTGAAAAGACAAGGGCTCAGTTGTTAAAAGTAAAGATTAGACTTCTGTTTTGTGAATAAGTATTGCAGATGTTTTATTTTGTCACTAAGAAGTATGTTGATGCCTGCTTCATACAGTGCACAGGATTAGTAATGTTCAGGAGTGTAAAACCGAGTGAGGCAGCAAGGTATTACTAACATCACTTGTACGAGTTACAATACAGCCTTCAGGAACACAGACTCAATTCTGTCCTGATCTTTGCAGTAGCCTTTTGCCCTGACACCAAAGTCACTGAAATGAATGTTAATCACAGGTAGCTGAGCTGATGACATAGCTGGGAGTTGTCAGTAACAAACAAAACATAGAAACCAAAATTTAAAAATAGTCTCATGCCTTTGTCCTGACTGGGAGTGCCTCTCTCCGTGTCTGTCTTCCTATAACCTTCCGCAGTAGCTGCAACTCGCTTTTCTTCAGCAAGCATAAAGGCTTTGAATATATTTCTTGGTTGCTTGATCATACACAACATTAAGGAAACAAGGGACACGTTACTGATGGAAATAAGAAATGAAAGACCTTCCTAAGTTTTACAAGGCCAAACTCATTATGATTTAACTAAAATTTTCCTAAATGAGAAGGAAATCGCTACACATTTTCAAGTTTGACCCACACTTAACAATTAGTCTGCGGTACAATGTACTATGTCAGGTCGCAGTTTTGTTTCATTCCATTTCCATCAAATTAAAAAGGACAGATATGAAAGGTGTCTTTGTAAAAGAGGCTTCCTTAAACCTTGAATAAAAAGGAAATGCCCTTTTCTTTTGTAATATATTGTTGTTTAGTTGTCTTCAGGCAAGTATGAAGGGTTGGGCTAAACTAGTGCTTGAATAACAAAAAGAAGTGATTACACTGCTGCAAAATCTGACATAAATGAACTTAGATTTATCCCATAATATGTCACTACTGAGGGGAAAAAAATCCCAGAGTTACCACAATGGACATTATTTTTGAAGTCATCAGTTTAAGGAGAATCAGTTGAGAAAATACGTATCTGGTCAAAACTCTATAGGAACAGGTTTAAAATGTTTCTAACAAAAAGTCAAATAATAATAGTGAACAGTGAAAATCCATGACTTCACTTTGTGCCAGAAACACTTGGAGAGATCACTTTGAACTTTTAAACTTCTCTGCTTACAGTGATTGTCTCTACACAGGTATCTGCTGCTTTATCTTTGCTTTATCTTTGCTATGATTCCTTATTTGATACGATTCCTTGCTTCTGCCTGATTCCTAAATTCTGTCTGACTTTGCTAGTTAAGGTACTTTGCTACCTACCACATCTTCAGCTGCCTGCCTCTTACTAATCCTTCCAGTGTTTTCTAATAATGTGGAACAGCATTTGAACACCTACTTTCTAGATGCATGGTTGCTTCTATTCATCAGGGTTTAATTCACAGTAACATTTACTATGGTGCTATGTAAGTTGCATAAAAAATACCGCATGTGCCTTGGCTGTTTAAAAAGATCCCATGCAGGCTTAAAGGGACTGAGGGTAAACAAACAATTTTATTTAAAGGCTTTGAGGAACAAGCACTGTCAACATTTGTTTCATAGATTTTATCTCAAATCCACAACAGACACAAGACTCCTATTGAGGCCATCCTGTCCCCTGAAATGAGTGGAGTTTTTCACTGAGACTAAGATTTTCATCTTTAAAATATGACTTAAAATTAAAACAAACAAACAAAAAATATCCCATATAACACAGAAAAGGTTGCACTTCATTCCTGAAATGTATTCATTTAGATCCAATCTAATAATTTAGGTCATTCTATATACTTTTTCGTCTTTGTTAATATTTATTAGATAGCACAAGAATGAGCATAAATTATGATGCCCTCCAAAAATCTCCAAAGGGGTCTACCTGGATACCACCATAATATTTGGGAAGAATAAGATATTTCTGTAAATGCATATAACTTAGTGTATTTGTTGTAGTCATCAGCCGGTGATGTAAAATCAGGGGAAAATCACAATAATGAAGGATAGGTGCTATATCTGGGGACCTAGCAACTGAATTAGTAGTTGAAACCTTACAGTCTTATACTGCATTATACGGTATGAGTCATTATCATCTTTTGATCTGCAATCTTCTTTTTATTTCAAAATTGGAATGAGATATATAATCACTGAATATAAAATGCAAGAAATAAAAATTAAATAAATATACAGCTAGATATTTCAATTTAGAAAGATAGCTGCTTCTGAGAAAAAAGCAGTTTTGAAAGTGACTAAATCTATTTGAACTGCTGATCACAGGATAATCAGTCCATCACAGAAAATCAAGCAAGCATTTTAAATATTTTGGTACAGATGCTTTTAATAATCTGAGCCTGGATTTCCAAAGCATCTTTTCAATGTGGATTACTAGTAATTCTGCACTGTTTACTTGATGCTGTACTGCATGGCAACAATAGGCAGAAGTTAATGCTTTTTGTGATAAAAAAAAAAAAGTATTTTATTAGGATCATAAAAAAAATAAATAAATAGTGCCACTGCTTTTTAAGTTCTATCAATTCTGACTACTTTGAAAAAGGAAAAACATCTTCAAAATGCAGAATACAAATCCACTTTACATTCTTTTATAGTCAGAAGCCAGAAAAGGGTGAGAACATGGAGTCCCTAACTTCTTAGTACTTCAGAACTAGCAACCAACCTTAGACACCTTGCTCCTAGTACTGTTTTCTAAGACTGAAAGGTCTGTGATATCAAAAGTACTAACTTTTCCATTAAAAAAGTGAATCTCAGTATGAATAACATGTACACAAGTTGAACTGTTACAGACACTATCAAATGAGCTTAAAGCTGAATGTTGTTCTACTTGTTCAGTTGACAGATTTTAGGCAGTATGTGGATAAAGAATGAGAAACAGCTTAACGGTTATCTATTACATACAAGATTCCACTAGAGGGACTTGTACAGCCAAGAGTAACTTACATGAGCTTCAGAAAGAAATGTGGATAAATGATTAACAAAAATTGAAATATGACTAAGAAGTAGTCAAAGCTATATTTTTTAAATCACACCTAAAAGAACTCTGCCTTTCCATCTCTGCCTTTTCTTCACCACATCCTAATTTTTTGTAATACTGACTTCCTAAAAAACAACATCAGGGGCGTACCTTTAAGATTATCTATATAACAGAGATATATAGACACTTTGTTGGGCTTTCTGAATATGGTTTAAACACCTATAAAGTTATTCTCACTCCCCTTGATTAAAATTCAATTTGTTCAATTCAAACAGTTCATTTATCTCTGTGCAAGCAAGGCAATGTATGCACAGTATGCACAGAGAAACCTCATATATAGACACAATGAATATTCTATGAGGTGAAAGCATAGAAAAATTTTCAAACGAATTTTGAGAAGATGACTTTCTAGGGATCTTGCTGCATCATGAGAGTTAGTTTCTCAGATGGGATAGGGATTTTCCACCATGTATTTATTAAACAAACACTTGAACTGCAGTTAAAAAGGTATTTCTGTCCTTTCAAGTTTTTCTGCACATCTGTTTCAGGTACAAAAATATGCAACATCAGTCCAAGAAGAGAAACACTGTATCACCATAAGTAAGAAATAAATTGCTAATAAAGTATGTAGCCAAACTACGAGAAAAAATATATATATTTGTGTAATTGCCTGATGTAATATTCAAAGTGTGGCTAAAATACATTGATAGATGACTTCATATTTATTCTAGGCAATACCCCAATTTATATTAGCAGATAGAAAATGAAGCAGGTAACAATTTAAAATAATGAGAAACACATTTCACATGACTGTTTACTTTGATCATTGCAGGTATATAGCCAATCAAAATTTGACAATAATTTTTTATCTCCTTTTAGAGCATACTTCTAAAAGTTTAAAATCCATGTTCTGAAGTTCTAGACACAATTGAGTTGTGGTATTTAGCATAATGATAATTTGGTGGTATTTAAATGGCTTGGACTAATTTAAAGTAGAAAGCATTATCGTCTCTTTCTATTACTTTTTAATTATATAAGCCATGTTTATTACATCTAGAAAAATATTTTAGGCACAAAAACCCCCCACCTTTAAAACTTTCCAACTCAGACTAGAAAGTAATGTTGTATTGCATAAAATGCATGTTATCTAATACCTTTAACGAATATGTTAATTTCAGAGTGAATAAAACCTTTAGATTTTTTTGTATTAGCAGGAGAGTAATAATATTAAAGTGAAGAAAATATTAGAATTGGTCTACAAACTATTATTAGTTTAAGAAGAATGCAGAAAACTTTAACACATGGTTCTTAAAATGGAAGAAAAGAACTGAGAACAAAATATTGCTTGTTTGATTAAAAATTAGTTTTTATCTAATTTTATCTTCCTATTTTTATTTAAATTATATGAATACCTAATGACAGTTACAATATTATTGTAGGTGCATAATTTCTGTTAATTCTTATAAGGATATTTGCAAGTATGACAGTAGAGCACTAAGCTAAGTAGATTACTGACCTTACTGTACTCCACGAAAAAAAAAAAAACAAAACCAAACAACAGTGAAGAGAAAAATCTTGTCAGTCTAGAACATTTTGATTAAATCAACAGCATAAGTAAAGCTTTCCCAGAGTTTCTACTCACATATGCTGATATGCAAGGAGCATGCAACATGGCAAATTCTTTACCATGGTGATTACTTGAATACAGAGATGATAAAAACAGACATTTAAAATGAGGAGCAAATATTACTACTATTTCTGTAACAAGACAGTTACTTTTAGGGAAGCAACTATGTCTAATTTATCTAACTAACAAAAGTACAGGAAAATGTTGAGCATCTGCAAATGGGAATCTCTAAATTAAAGATTGTTAAAGGACAGAGGTATGCAGTCATGGCACACAGTTGAAAACCCCAAAATCTTAATTCATATAATGTAATTTGATATGACTGGGTCATTATATCCTAATCAGAATAAAATGATACATATGTATTGGCTACTGGCACTCAGGTGGTGTCTTCTAAGCTTTGGTCCATGAAAAGCCATAACTCACCCTTCACCCCATCTCTTGTGAATTCCCTGTGCATGTAACATTCACTTAGCCCAGAAAGACAAGTTGACTTTTGCTGCCTGTAACAGCTACTCATATATACTAAACACTACACTGTATCTGGTAGTTATAATGTATTTTTTTCAGTATTATCGTACTCTAGCTACTAATACCTGGATTTACTAAAAGAAGATTAAATCACAGGTCTACACTCTGACAAATTCAGATTATTTTTTTCAAAATTACAAGGCAGAGTGGATACATGCATCTCCTGAAAGGTTATGTAAACCAACTGTGTCTTGTAACATTTCTACCTCTAATACAGTTTCATTTTTGGATATAATTGTAAGAATCGAAAAAGAGTAGTAAGCCAATCATTTGAGAGTAATAAGGTAAGGAAGAACTAAGTAAGAAGACCTTGTATAAGCATATTATAAATATAAATTCAGATCTTAACTAAATTCAGACTGCATTGAAAACATGCATAAAAATGAGTTTATTAAAATTGTTCCTCTTAAAAATATATAATTAATATTTATTGTACATCTGAGAATGTATTTGAACAATTCCAGAGTTCAGAACTTTGAGTTCACATTCATATATGCTCCTGCCTATGCTTTTCATTCCTACTTATCTAATCATGTAAGATTAAAAAAAAAGCCCCAGAAAGGAATTATTTTCCAGAATTCAGCAGAATGCTTTGATTACCAACCTCAGACAGTTTCTGTAGCATTTTGACAGGTCACTTTTAAGGGTTGCACCAGCAAAGGCTGCTCAGCCTGTTGGTTGGGTTGTATGCAGCAAGGCATATCCCCATCTCCTGTGTACAGTGAGTAATGTGTGTCACAAATGACATTACCTGTTCAGCCTGGTTTATCCAGCCAAAAGTGGCACTGTTCCCCGAGTCACAGACACTATATCCCAATGTCCTTCAAAGTCCCTATTTTTTATATCCTTATGTATACATTTTATCAGTGTAGGTTGTGAGAACAATACTGGTGGATAGGAAATAAAGAAGGGGTGCGTGTGTGTGTGTGTGTGTGTGTGTGTGTGTGTGTGTGTGTGTGTGTGTGTGTGAACAGAAAGCAGATCTAGTGTCACAGCACTAGAACAGCTTGTTCTCTTTCAGACTGGCTAACAGCTCTCACCATTTACCCCTCTAGCTGTCAATCACTCACTTATCCACATACCAACATTTTTAACAGCTCACCAGTATTTGGGTTGCCAGGAGTTGGACCAGAAATGGCAGGTTTTGATGGTCCTAGGCAAGTAATAAATGCACTTGCTGGGGATTTACCATATGGCTGTGAGAAGGCATTATGGGCTTGTGCCACACGTTTCTAAGCTCATGCACGGTGGGTGGGTATACATTGCTTCAGAGACCAAGGTATGATTTCAGCAATGGCAGCAGTGAGGCACACCTACCTATCCAGGATTCTATAAAAAGACACAGTTATTCATTATCTGTGTGTCAGGAGGATGGATCCAGGCTCTTCTTGGTGTTGGTCAGTGATAGGACAAGGGGAAATGGTTCCAAGCTGGAACAAAGAAGGTTCCATCTTAATATAAGGAAGAACATTTTCACTGTGAAGGTGACAGATCCCTGGAACAGGCTGCCCAGAGAGGTTGTGGAGTCTCCTTCTCTGGAGACACTTGAGAACCTGTCTGGACACTGACCTGTGTGATCTAGTCTAGGTGATCCTGCTTGGGCAGGGGGGTTGTACTAGCTGATCTTTCAAGGTCCCTTCCAACTCCTAATGTTCTGTGATTCTGTGATTATAATTATCAAGGTGATCATTCATCGAGTTTCTGGTCCTCAGCAATGTTGTAAAGTGAACATCAAAAATTATCTCCATTTTAAGCATGTGTCAGCCCCTTCTCACATCATGAAAGTCTTTTACAAGTATTCCTGATTGTTGCTTGTCACCATATTACATGCTCCGAAGATCATAGTGCCCCAACGAAATTCCATTGTATTCTCAGTGTCCTACAGGAATTGGTTAGATGAGTCTTTATAAGGCCAGCTGACATTACCTACAAGCTTGACATTGCTAACAATAATTCGATTGATTCTCCAAAGGTCCACTGCAAACCATAAAATCTGTGAGAAGATTGGAAAAGCTTCTGAGTATATAAAAGGAGAGAAAGATGCTCCACTGGACTCCTTTCCAGCCACACACAGAGTACAGGTTCCACCATGACAATATCTATTGCAGTTGTTTCTACTTCTGTGATAGGTTTCCTGAAACATCTAATCTACACACTATCAAGGAAGTCACTCTCTAAGCAGTACACAAAATCACAAACAACAACCCTTCTATTTCAGTAAGGCTTTGGTAGATAAGTAGCTACCAAAGTGGTCTGAGGGCTGAGAAGTGAGTGTTGGCATCTGTCAAGCCCCAAGAGAATGTCTTCTGGGGGTTTGGCTGCTGAGCATCAGGACCATCTGAGAGAGAGGGCAGCTGTTAGTGGCCTTCCTGCTAGTAGCCATTGGAGAGGAATCAGGAAGGACCATCCCCTTGCCCAAGGGAGCTGCTTTTAACCCTGGGCATTGGGCACCTCCCGGGGGGTTGTGGTTGGGGTGAGTGCTTGGATCAGCAGGCCCATGGCCAGGCAGAGCAGGACTGTGACGCAATGGGGAAAGAGAGACCAAGCATGAGAACCTTGCCCAAAAGCATCTCCTACAGGCAGTAGTCTTTCCCAACTCTAGCTTCCTTGCAGGACAGTGGAACTTGTGGGGAACTTGTGTCCATGGCCAGCAGCAGAATGAGGACCATCCTCAGCTGCGCTGGCTCTGAGCTCAGCATCCCCCCTGTAATGCTCACCAGGAGCAGGGATGCTCTTGGGGCCTTTGCTGAAGCTTACTTACCTTGGGATTATGCTTGTTTCTAATGCATTTTTCCTAATTCTAGCCTAACTATGCCATATCTCAAAGCTTTTCCAAAAATCCCTTGGAATACCCAAAATGTTTGTCTTGTTGTTTTGAGGTATCAGTGACACCTTTGTGAAAAGCAATATTGAAAATGTTTTTCTTTGGAGAGCTAAGCACTCCAGACAGGAGCAGTCACTGTGCTGGTGTAGCCTGTGTAGGTAAAAACATAATGCTAATTGTCTGTAATTATTAACACCTCTGCACTTTAAATTCAAAATCTATACTGAAAAAGCTTGTACCTAAACTCTACAACCATCAGAAGTATACAATACTGTACTATAACCACACTCTTCATAAAACCATCCTCATCTTCCAGGAAACAGCAATTCAAACAGCAAGCAGATCTCATTTCTCTCCTGACAAGATCACTTGCACAGTCTCTTTGAGATAAACTTATCTGTCACACTGTGCGTGTCTTCATGATCACATTTTCCCTCTGTCCTGTCCTACCGAGAGGGAAAAACCCCATAAAAAACATATGTCTACACAGGATGTCCTCAGGTAGATCTTTTCCAGTCAGCTAAAGAGCTCTGCAGCCATTCAGTATAGATACACTGGACACAAGAAGCAATTCCTGGAAGGACTAAAAAAGAAGGAAGTTTTTTTTGACATCCAGTGTAAATTAGACCTCCAGGAAAAGCAAAAGATAGTACAGAAAATCTTTAGCTTTTAGGGAGTTGCTGAATCTTCTGTTTCAGAGATATTAATCCAAACTTCATTTTATTATGTTACAAATATCTGAAGTTAGGAATAGAGAGCCTGCATAATTAGATCTTGCAACTGAAAGCTATAATTAATATAATTTTCATTTTCAATAAAATTTTATAATAGGTGGATTAAATGCAACAGCCATTTTTCTACATAACCTGACGCTATCTAAAATCTACTGCTAAGGAGTGTAAAGTAGGAAAAGTGAGAAAATGTGAGAGAAGTAGTTCAGCTTATCTCCCATTCATTATTTAAAAAATGTTTTCAGAGGTTAAAACTCAGGCAGATGACAACATACAGGAAAAAAATAAATAATGACTTAGCTAAGTACTAGCCTTTGAACTAGCTTCTTTTAGATAATTAAGTTAGTAAAGTAAAATCAGCACTAACTTTTGCAAGCATTAGCATTTAATGAAAATCAGAAATTTTTACATTGGGAAGGTAAGAGTACATATTAAAGCAAGGCACTTCCCCCACCTGAGAATTTTACAGGTCTCATGTTGTCTTTCTCCCTGGTTCCCTCCCTATTCCCTTCTCCTTTCATGGAGGAATATCTTGGAGTTGAAATTCCAGTAACAGACAGTCTTCTAATATAGCAGGTCTAATTCAAAGAAATTAGTTTCTGCACAGTCTTGATCATGTTATTCAGCATTTTGCTACTGATATTCTGAAACCAGAACTTGTGTTCTAAATGACCATTGCTCCATATGGACTTGACCTTAGATTTTAACCCTGATCTTGACAAGGTCAGCATATAGATTGGCTAAGCTTCTGGAGGTAATCTTGAAAGATTCCTGCCGAGAACATCTATATATGTATTGGTATAATAATGCAAAGGGAATTCTACATAATGTACTGTTTGAAATTAAAGTATTTTCTAGTCTTTTGTTGTATAGCTGTTCCATGGTTAATAAACTTTGGATTTACTTTGCCCACTTCTCAAATGAACAATGTCCTCTTCCCTATCTTCAATAGCTCAAGCTTTACTTAAGATATTTGAGCACTTTTGTGTTCTACCTTGTTAACGTTAAAGCTTCATTGCCAAATGTAAGCAACTAAGCAACCTTTGGGAAATATGGTTTTTTTTAATTATTATTAAAATGGATATTTCTAAGCATCTTAGAGGTATATATTTCTTATAAAACCCCATGAAATCTGGAATAGGTGTTAGTTTGAAAGGATCTCTCCTTTGTTGATCTATATTACAAATATAATTTTGGGATTCTTAACAATGAAAACAGTTTCAAGCTTTCCCGCTTATCCAGTACTACTTCTCCTCTGAGTATTCCTTTTTGGACACTCACAAATGCCCTTTGACTTGAAGAATCTATAGTGACACTTATCAAGATGTTCTCCATCAAGTCAGGGCCTGACAGACACAGTGCAATCATTTTAATCCTTCACGGGACACACAGCCACACAACCCCCTGCTTTACCAGCCGCAGGGGAGCACTTGCCTGGCATGCTGCTCAGCTGCTGCTGTTTGAGGAAATACACCGTAACCACGACGCCTGGGCATAACCTAGTTTCAGCTTTTACCTCCAGAGAGTCTCCTGTGCATATCCTCATTTGCTTTGTTCTGTGAGATCAGAGAGGTGGTTTATTGTTAATACCAGCTCCCACAGTCAGTTTTTGTTCTGCGTAACATCTAGAAGCTTGAGCACTGAGTTATGAGTCTGGTGTTTTAGCATAAAATTTTTAAGGACTGGGTCCTGAAGTGAGTTTAGTCATGATTTAGACAGGTTTTCTACAATGCCTATGGTTATAATGAGACTATCTAGAATGGAATTCACAAGAAGTCACACACCAGGAGATGTCAGAACTAGCAATAGGAAAACATGAAAAATGTCTCATAAAATGCATTATGTTCAGCTCAGAGTTTAACTTCCTTGATGCCACAGGTTTATGAGGTGAGGTGGAAGGCAAGTCATCTTGTTTTGTGTGTTGCATTGTAGATAGAACAGCTGCATCCTACTCCTGTAATTAGGGTTGTCTCTTGAATATTTTGCATTACTGCTTTATTTTCTAATGAGCACATTTTAAGATACATATTAAGATACAGTTTTTTCCTGGTTTTGATTTTTTTTTAGTTTAGTTTAGTTTAGTTTAGATTAGTTTAGTTTAGGTTAGGTTAGTTTAGGTTAGTTTAGGTTTGTTTTTTTTTTTTTTTTTGTTAGGGTGTGGAAGGGGTTTTTTTGTTTGTTTGTTTTAAACAGAAGATTTCTATTTTTGTAGATATTCTAAATATGAGCAGTAAGGAATTTCAGTTCCTGGATATTTATGTTATGAACTGATTCCTACAGATGGGGTCTAAGAGGGAGTAGCAGATTTGGGAGAATATTTTGTTTCTACTTTTAGCTGTTCCCATCATCTACATTGTTTTATCCATTTAAAATATCCAGAAGCCACGGAGTTTGCACACAAAACTGTAAGGAGAAAAATGTTTATCACACACTGGAGAACATCTTTTGAGCTGCAGACAGGATCTGCAAGAACTATGTCAAATGCTGAGAATTTCTACAATTGCCTAAGTTTGCAAATGTCATGTGTGGCAAGAGTAAAAAGCTATATAACTGAAGGGAACAGAATTATTAGCAGTATGAAACTCCTTGAACTCCTGCTTGTAGATAAGGAGCATTTAAAAACTCTTTAGTGAGAGAAATCCATGTTTTTATATCCCAAATATGGACCAGGTTAAGCTTCATTTCCTTGCTCACAGGTTGCTTAACTCTGCAATCAGAACATGCAAGTTATAATTATGTCTTCTCACAGTGGAATGCAATTTACTTTTGCACGGACCCATGTGCTATATATGATATCACACAACATTATTCCTTCTTAAAATTTGGTTCTATTTATTATATGGTAATATATATCATCTCATATGTATCCCGGGACATTTGTTTTGCACACATTTGTTTTAAATTTGCACAGTATATATTTTATGTTTTTACAATCGAATTTATGCATTATCTCATTACTAATACTATCTTGTATTACTTTGTATAAGATCTCTAGAGTTTCACAAAAATTTCCTTTAGGTTCAAAGAAGAAGAAAATATGCAGTCATATATTTTCAGTGTTATATTTCTAACATATATATTTTTTTAAGTTAAATAGGATTTAATTATAACTTAGAAAGATGATATTTCATTCTGTAATAGGTAATATACTTCCCACATTTCTCAAAAGCATCATTCTCTCAAGATATACAGCAGTCAGTTAGCTTATTAGATTTTACTGTCTTTTAAGAAACAAAATCAGTTGCTGAAAGGATAACATGTGTGAGCATAGTATGATAACGGACTTTACTTTCTGAAGTACACCATGATAAAGTATTCAATATATACTGCAGTATTTTTTTTTCCATTAGAGTTAGCCTATTACATCGTCTTCAGACTGTAAATTATTTAAGTCAGTTGAACATTCTGCCTTGAATAATTTATTTACTCTGAAATTGTAAATTGCAATATTCTGCCAAATTTCATGCAATCTAGTAAAAATAATCCAATTTATTGAGACCTAATTTTATTGGTTGCATGAGCTTTCCAGTGGCTGGTAGACAACACTAAAGGAACTTTATTATAAGCATAAGAAAGGAAAAAATGAGTGAATCGGGAAGTAAAAAGGTCTAAGGTTTGTTTTTATTGAGGCAATGAAATAATTGGCATTCCAAGAACATGAAACTTTGCATATCTGACATTTATTTTTGTTATAAAGTGTGAGAGATTTTTGATTATACTTTTAAAACAATTGTCTTTTAATTGACTGTTTTATTTACATAGCAGTAACTGTCTGTAGTGCTTAGCTGCCTTATGAAAATTAGTGTTCACTTTGCATGAGCTAATAAAGAAATTATATTCCAAAATGAGACTGTTTCATTTCTTTTTCAAGTAAAGAGAAAGATGTGCTGAAAAATAACTGTAATCAGTCTTCGTGAAACCATGGCAAATATAAAGCTTGGATGATTTCCAATTAAACATGGAAAGTATTAGTTTATTAAGGGTGGTTCCAATAAATTTTATGGAAGAAAATATTTTAATAAGGCAAATAAGATTTGGCCAAGGAAACAACAATGCTGCATCCTTTGGAAAAAATAAACTAACAGACTGTCTGCCATAACAGAAAGGATAAAACAAACTTGGATTCCTGTTGACCCATATGGCATGTTCAGTATCAGCCAAGGATCATGTTCTGGCATAACAGCCCATTCCATAGTGAAAATAAGTGAACACACTGTTCTCAGAAGAAGTAAATACCCTATTTGACGCACAATTTAATAACTATGAAGTTAATAAAGTGGTGGGCTATTTATTACAATTTGCAGGAAAGATGATTCATTCCATGTTATTTTTAGAGTGTAATTAGCTGTTCTCACAATCTTATATTTATTTCAATACCTAATTCTTCTGTTTGAGATATGTCTGACATGACCTAATTTTCCATTTAAACTGGACTAGTGCAGAGTAACCAACTTGAAAGTCAATGGATTACAATAGGGTAGTGAGCAGAAATGAGCTTCATCATTTGCAATTCCATCCCTGATATACACAGATTGTATACCAAGAAAATGAATTGTTTCTATAAATGCAGGACTAACATTCTTTAAATGGCTTCCAATTAATGTTGCATTATTTTATTTATTAACTAATTTAGTTTTAAATGGAAGATGACTGATTTACATCAGACAGGGCAATATTTTCCTTATTAACAATAAAGTGTATTATACTTTCTATGAAATTATGTGGAAATTCTGCCTTCCCAGATTATTTTTTTTTAAAAAAAAGAAAGGTGAAACTGCAGCACATCATTACAACAAGATATCCAGATATAACTATTCCTTAGATTCAAATGCCTGCTAGTGTAACCAGCCTCAGCTTATTCTAAAAACTTACTTCCATTTGCTTTCAAGTACAGTATCAACACTATTTTTAGTGTAAAATTAATGCAAATAATAAGTGATACAGTGATTGTCTTTCTTCTTTCAGATCTCAAACAAAGGAAAACTTCAGTTATACAAACTATCTAAAACTATTCAAGCTACGAGCAAATCTGAACTGGATACCAATTATTGGAAATGAGATTTATGCCTGCTTCCTAGTTTTCCAGCCACCAGAGGGCAAGGCTTTTCTGTATCTTTCTCCATGGGAGAATGTATTTGACTCTAAACACAGCGCTCTTCGTTCCTTTAAAACATATGTGGCTTTGAACATGCCATTCTACCAAGTGCATCTGAACTTGAATCCTTTCACCACAGTTGAACAGCATTCAAATAAAGTCACATGATTCCTATGGGATATGAGGATTTTCTTAAGTTGGTGGTCATAATAAACATTTGGCAACAACCTGTGTTAGCTCAATTCTTCTCCTGCTCTAAGTGTGCAACCTACACATCTGTGTCAATGTCATTATCCTCTTAAGTGCTCTGGAATTAGGATGTGAAGTATTTACTTCAAACCTCCGAAATTTGAAAGGCAATGTTTATTTTCAGATCAAAGAAGGTCAATTACTGTTCTTATCAAAGAGAGTCTCTAACCTTCTCTTTGTTTTTTCTTTTGCTTGTGGATTTTCCTTTATTTTTCTCAGGAGCATCCATTTTCTCTTCTTCCAAAGACACATAACCTCTTGTTTTCCCACTAGACATTTAATCTGCTTTTAATCTTTTAATCTTTGGTCTTCTAATATTGTGAATTTAAAAAAAAAAAAACCAAAATCTTAAATTTTTGTGTTATTTTGGGGGGAAATAATTTGTCTCTACCAACAGTGTCCAGATAATTTAATTGATCTTTCTGTTTGTTAATTCTAGACAGGCTGGATATTTCAAGGCCCAATTGTGAATGACTATATTTAGAGTCAATAATATACTGAGGTCTTCCTTATACAGCCTATTTGCAACCCAGGTGTCATTATCTTTTCTTGATTTTCTTTTATCAGGTCCTATTGCTAGCATAAACTTTAGCATGGCCCACTAAAACATTGATGAGTTGGGTAAGTCTCTTGAGTTATTATCACCTCTCTCAGAGCTGCTCCACCTTCTTTGGTAATACTATATGTGCCCAGTCATTTCTTTATGCTATTTAGTTCTTTATTTTATAAAATTATCCTCTGATTATTCTGCTAGTCGATTTTTAGTGGTGTTTTTGAGAAGAAAATATTTCCTTCATGTCTTTTGCTAAGATTCATTCATCTATACACTAGATTTTCTTGTCTAAAACGCTATCTTAATGGTAGTGTTATGAATGACACAGTAGATAAAGCTACAAAGAATTTGATAAACTTGCAAGGAGAGATTCTCTTTTAACACTTAAAATATGTTCTCACATTCAGTTTGAAAGAGATACTTAGTGTATGTGAATCCTTGTGTTTTCTGATATTGCCCCACAACTGCTCATAATGTCAGTTCCTTTTCCATTTGACATAGACCTCATTCCCACCCAAATGAGAAATATCTTGTATTCTTTCTGGTAATGCCTATGTGTTATTTAGATATTTCCTGGAATGCTTAGCTTGTGGGATCTGTGTTTGTGAATACCTCTGTAAGAACCGCTGTTGGTGCTGGGCAAGCTCCTCTCACAGACTTCAGTCCCACGGCCATGGTGGCTCTTGCACATGGCGACTGCCTCTTCTAAATGCTTGCCCTGAGAGCTCAAAGGACTGCTCTTTGTATGGTCCCTACAATTTGATCTAGTGAATATGGAAAAATTATTTGAAGGGAGCATTTCAATTTGCACAGATCCTGAAAGCCATTTTGTCCTCAAGAAAGTCCATCAACAGATATATGAAACAAAACCACATCATGAATTCAAGTAAGAAAGAATCCAGAAGCAGATTTGTTTGCACTGTAGGAAAACCTGTGGCTGTAAGGACTGGAAGATAAAGGCCACAAGAATGTCTTAGCTGTCAGATACTATATTTTTATCTAAATATATCATCTTTCCTAACATATCTTCTTTAACAGAAAAGATAGGAAAAAGACCTGAAACCCTTCTATATGACTGCTATTCTACCCTGGAGAGGTGTTCAAGCCATGATTGCCATAATGTATCTGCAGTCAGATATTCTGACTATCAGTAGCCCTGTCATATCAGCAGAGTTATGCGGTGCCAGCAATGAAATCACTCCAAGTGGAAACATAGATATAACTTTTACAGCCACAACTTAGTTTACCTACAACTATTCTGAACTGTTGGAACTGTCAAAAAAAAAAAAAAAGCAGTTCTCCAGCCAAAATGTTAAATAGAGTTTTCAAATAAATATTATTTTGAATATGATTTTTTAAATCAATATGTAACACTTCCTGAGTAAATCTTATTGCTATATATAAAAACATGAGCGAGGGCAAAATTACAAAAAAGGCCTAACATTCTCCTAGTGTGTATTCCACTCTAACATTATGAGCTTTATATAGACTTGGTAGAGAAATAGGAAACTATCTCAATGTAATGCATTACTAAACTCCTCTAAGAAGGAAGCTTTCTGCAACATTTAATATAATATAGTCTTTAAAATATTATAAATGTATAAACTACCAATAAAACAAAACATAAAGATTGATTGATCGATTCTTAGTTAATTGAAAGGATAAGCAAGAAAGCTGAAAACATTTTTTCACCACTGCTCACCTTCTTAAATGTAAGTCATAGTTTGGGAATCTAAGAAGATTGTTTCCTGTCTGTCTTTGGTTGATCAAAATTAGCAATAGGTTTTCAAATCATAGGAAAGAGGTTGTTCTTGATGAAGTTTTACCTGCAAAAGGAAAAGAAAATTGTCTTTGTAAAATTATTTTCAGCAAGGATTTGAAGATGCTTCTACAGCATATACAGAATATCGCTGTTGCATTAAGTATCAAGAGCAAAAGAGAACAACCGGATTAAATGCTGAACCTTAATGCTGAGACTGGTTCCCTGATGCAACTGAAGCCACTGGTCCCTTGCAGTGATAGTAGGAGATGGACTTTATCTAAACCCAATCCAGTGGCAGCACCTGCCCTGCACTGTTTGGTGAGCAGATTATTAACATTCAGCAGTAAATTGCTACATGCATCTTAGGAAATAAATGATGGACTTGAAGTAGCAGACTGAGCGCCAACAATCATAGTGCTAGATATTAGTTGTTCTAACTGTGTCAAAAATCTCTCCTTCTGGCACAGTTTGGTAAAGCATTATCTCAGTGGGAGACCTGAGTGTTCAGTATCACTTGGCTTCTGCTCTTTGCTTACTTTGCCCTGTCAGCTCATCAGGTATCCCAAAAATGATCATGAAAGTATCAGCTGATGAAGTTACATGGGATTAGATTGAAGATGGATTAATAAGACAAGGAATTTTCACAATAGTTAGTTGGGTTCTGTGCACTACCAAAACCGTTAAAATCTTGGCAAGTAAGAACTCATATGCATGACATGAGCTTCCTACAAATATAAGAATTTCATTGATGCACTTGTTAGAAGGATGTGTGAAATGGAGGAGGGAAAATCTGCACAGCTCTGCTCTGACATTTTAAAATATAAATTCTGTTCACCACTCTCAAATGCTTTCGGAGCATCGTTATGTCTGTTCCTTCCTATGTCAGTAAAATATGTGAACTGTTTACAGGGAAAACTACTTTTTTCCTCCTATCAACTAGCCTGGTCATCTCACTACAGCAAGAAACAAATTATCATTTTTTCCTATATATAAACTGCATTTTAGCTATCGGCCCTTTTAAATTTGCAGCACCTTTGGTAAAATTGCAGATATTTTTGTACATTAAATAATGTGTAAAGATTAATGTTCATTACAACTATTTACTCACTAGCATATAAAACAGTCTGAAACTTTACCAATAGTTTATGTATTCTACATGAACAGCCAGATTAATTGCGTGTCTAGTAAAAGTTACAAGTGTAGTTACATTGGTTTGCTCATAGCATTTTGATTTACAGTTTGAGTCACTTAAGGAGAAAATTATGACAGTGTTCTCTTTTTAAATAAAAAGAAAGTAACAAGATAGTTTGTTTAAACTAATTCATATCCTCTAGTTCTTGCATTTTTCCCCTTGCGCTTATCAGAGCTCAATGTTGCTGGATTTTTTTATTCCAAGAAGTTTTTATTAAGCATTTTTAAACAAGCTTCTACTTATCCCAGTACTAAACAAAATATAAAAATTAAAAGCTCAAAATGTGATATCTTGAAAAAAAGAAGCCATTGCCTTGAACTTTTAATTTCTTTCCAAGGATTTGGTCTTTGATTTTTTTTAAGATACAGGATCATATGCTCTATTCTATTTCTCCCTGTTTGTGAAATTGCTGTCAGGGTTTTGTGTGTAGGTGAGTTTGTGCACATATTCATACATGAGCATGAACTGACATGAACTGTTAAACACAGATTACATAATTAATAAATTTTCTCTAAGGAGAAATTTCTAACGACTTTTCTTCAGTTGCTTTCAGACATGACACAGGGTACCTCAAAATACAACAGCTATTCCAGTAGTGAGCAGATTCTGGGTCCTGCAAGAATCGAGAAAGATTAAGCTACCTGCCAGCTAGACAGCAGTTAATGGAAAAAATCTTCCTGTCCTTATGCACCAGAAGGAGAATGAAATTAAATTAAATTAAATCAAATCAAATCACTAGCTATAAGTTACGTGTATGCAATTCCTATATCTCACCAGAAGTTCCAAAATTCTGCTCTTTAGCCAGGCCAACTGTGTGAAACCATATTCTCATGGGTGATTGGAAAAATATAACTTAATTTGTGTTCCAAACAGTTTAAAAGAGAAAGAACTCCAGATACATTCAGCAAAGGTGCAACTCATTACAATCCTTTTTAAAGCAAGCACATGTTTATAATACACTTCAGATCTGAAATTTTAAAAGTTTATTGTTCTAAGCAGTTTCAAACAAATTTATCCAATAAATTAGACAAAGAGAATGGCAATGAAATTTCAGCAGGGAAATCCTTGCTGTTATAAAATACAGTATCATGGACACACTGCAGGATTTGCATTATTACTTTTCTGTCTCATTTACAATTTCTAGGTTTTAAAGCCAGTTCAGTAAATGCTGATGTGCCTTTCCAAGATGCACGGTAGCTGTATCACTGGTACAGCTGCACGATTACTCTTAAGTCTCAGTGGTAGCTGCTCTCCTAATGAGCCAAGATAAAATCATTAAAAAGTAATTGTGTGCAGGTTTTACAGATAAGTCTCCGCTCTGGGACAAGGCAATCCTGACAGACTGCAATATTTCTAAGGCAATATACTCCTCCCTTCCTGTTTAATGAGACATAGGTTTTTAATCTGGGAGTTTTGGTGATAGGCAGAAGGAATGCACAAGAAGTTGATCTGGAGGCATCTCTATGTGTATGTTATACATGGCTGTATTCAACACAGATGATGGAAAGATGGCAACCAAACCAGCTCTCATTTCCCCAGAACTTCTGTGTTCCTGTCAGTGTTAACCATTTCCTTAGGTAATTTCCAATCACAGAACACAGGTCCAAATGCATGTTTGCTTTCAAATGATGGGCTGCATGTATGACTACCCTTTAATGTAAGCGAAATCATACCGAAACAGGACTAGATTTACATGTCAAAACTGGAAGAAAATGTAAGTCTAATTTGGAAAATCATTGAGAGAATAATCACAAAAGAGGATTTTCTATCCCTTAAAGATGGAATGCAGCTATATCATGGGGAATATATTCTGTGCAATGCTTTTATTTAAGTGCAAAAGACCTGAATTTAATTTTAGCATTCAATCAGATAAACCCCCTTTTCTGACACACCAAAAAGAACAGTTTTCACTTAACAGGTAAGATTGGAGTATTGTATTCCCTCTGATGGTCTTTATCTACCAATTTTTCTTCTATAATGTAGATCTGGAGGGAGAAGGAAACAACTGGTAGTACTCCAAATCATAGTAGCAATTACGTTTTTTGGGTTTACAGTGTCAGCATTTGGAGTTTTCAAAGGTATGGAAAGCTATGTAATTTCAATGAAACCTCTTAAAACAGGAGTATGGGTAAATACATGGTTATTGAAATGTGTGTACCATTAGTTTACAGTATTTCATTTGTAGATACCTGTATACACAGTCTAGTACTTTCTTAATGTCCGAGGTGAAAGAGATCAAGTTACCCTGAACCCATTTTATGAGATTTTCACTTACAGTTTTTATGAGAAAGGATAAATCCCTTCTCTCACATCTTAACTCCCACCTAACTTCCACGATCATTATAAAACAAGTTCTGCTTGTTTCCTCTCATGTACTGTCTTTCACCTTCTCTCACCCCACTTATGGTGAAAGGTTTTCTTGATATTCATGAAGATAGTGGCACCTGTGTTTCCCAATGCATTTCTTCTGTATTTCCACCCCTCCTGACCACTAGCTTATGTTATACTACAAAGAACTGCACCACAGAAAGGGAACAGTTTGGCCAGACCCTGCATTTGCTTATGCACAGAGGTTGTTCTAGGATATCTTCATCTTAGTACTGGAGCATCAAATCAAAAGGAAGCGATTCTCCCATTTGTTGTTTAGCTGTCAGAAAATAAACCAATTTGATATGACAGCATGAGATCATGTAATCAAATTTTTACTTGTGACAAGAGGCCTACTGGAAAAATGATCAAAGCCCCCAAATAAGCATGCTATTTAAGACTGAACCTTGAGAAGACTAGTACGTTTGAGGAGATACACACCTAATGCAGTGTTTTAGGGTATGGGTTCGATTGCTATTCTATCAAATACAACAACATTAAATTTGCCCCTTAGTTAAGCATGTTTCTCATGTTCCCTGATTTACACGTTTCTATTACACTAATGTGGAGGTCTACTAGACAGGCATTTTGTTAAAGCAGCATTTTTTTAAATGATACTATTAAAAGGTATAAAACAATTTCTTCAGCCTTGTTAGTTAGACAAATTGTTCATGTGATTAAGACCAGAAAAGAGTAAATGACTAAAAAAACTGGACTGGAAGCAGATTTGACTTTTGCAGAAGGTTTCAATTTATTATTTTTTTTATATGTGACTTCAACAGTTCTCTAAACTATGACACATTTTCCCCTCTGTATAAAATATAGATTATAATTTGTTATATCGTTGCACTGTAAGAATTGAGGCCTTGTCTTACAATGATCTCTACATATTTCAGACTTGGTTCAAGACTAGCACCTGCTCCATCTAATAATTGGTAGATACAAAGTAGTTTAGGGAGTGAGTTCAGAGTTTGGCATACACACAAAAAAATTCAATCTCATGTTATCCTTCAGAAGGAAACAGCATGCATAGTATAAGCATTTGTGCTTTATCAAGACCTTTCTACTATCATCCATCTTAAAAATTTCAGCTCTAGGGATATATTTTAATTATTATTCTATATTTTTATTTTATTTCTTGAGCTACATGATTTTTAAGTCCACTCATGTATCACTGATGTTATGGGAAGGTATCAGAATTCAAAAAGAACGTGCACTGTTGTAAACTCGTTTTCTTTCTGGTTTCATCCCTGGAGGATTTAGCATTTATATAGATAATTTGTGACATTTTCAACAGTCTCTGATCTCTGTTAATGTTGGACATTATAAATTGCACACCAAAAGTTATTGATTACTGAGTTTCTTTATGCAGTTAAGAATGTTCAGTGCCTTAGAGGAACTAACCCTAGCTTCTCAGCCTTATGTTTTGATATTACACCAAGATTATCTGCTCCATAAATGATGTCACCTATCCTGTCCACGGTCCTTTGAAATGTGAAAAAAATTTCTACAGAACCATGTAACTTCACTTTAATAAATCTGTTCACCTTCAGGGTAGGATGGAAGGATATGAAACTTAGCTAAACTAGCTCTCCACCAAGACTGTGGCTCAGTGCTTGCTGCTCAATCTCTTCCTCTCAGAGTGCCTACCTGTAGATGTGTAATAGAACTATTCTGTCTCTGTAGCCTGTAGGATGGACTGTATCTTATTTCTATGTGACAACACTGCTCAGCTGAAACAACAGTCTGGTTACAAAGATATGAACTCACACTCAAGGACACTGAAACCTTAAGTTTGTTCGCCACTTTTGTCTTTCAGTTTAGAAAAATCAAATGGAAATGAGTGTAAGAAAGCTAAAGAAAATAAAAATTCTGTAATTCAAGGAAATTTTCAGCCAAATATAGGAAAGACATTAAAAAAGATGTTGATAAAAAAAACTCAGAATGGAACATTAAGTTTTGCAACACCTTTATCTGTTTGCATAACAAAGAAGAAAAAACTTCCCTAGAAAGCAGTTAAGTTAATTTCTATAATATGCCTTTCAAGTTGAGCTTCTGGTTCTGGCAGACTTAAACTGCAATATAAAATTCTTTTTACTTCCTACCTCTGCCATAAGAAAAGGTGTTTATTTGTTTGTTTTTCTTAATCAATCACCAAAGTATTCCTACAAAAGAGACCTACAAAATTAACAAATCTCTTATCTGCCCCTGTGTCAGGAAGTGAGAACGTCTCTCCATTTCAATGGGTGGTGATGCAAAGTTCATACAGCCATACTCATGTTCTGAAGTTGACATATTTTAATTTACAATAGCTGTGTTGTGTATTTAAGTCAACTGTAGAGCTCAGATTTCATCTAAACCAATCTCCATGGGTAGTTAATTTTCACTCAGTGACATGGAGAGGGACACACATGTGCTCAGATTAAGTCTCAGGAGAAATGTGTCTAGTCATTGAAACCTGGCTTAAGAAATTGTTTAGTTTTTGTTAAGACAGTACATGAAGCAAAGCATACATACCCACAACTGGTAAATTAATGTGTTATTTATACAGAACTTTAAAAAACATCTCTCACCTTTTAAGCTTATGGCAGTTGTTTATTGCCACCTTTATCTTTTCTTCTACAGCTTTGAGTTGTGCCACTCCACAGAATAATATATCCCTTAGAAAGGACTGACTGCAAAAGCTGTAAGATTTTATACTACTTGAAAACATAAAAACTACAGAGAATCTTAATTCCATCTGGATGGATGTTTTCAGCTCCTACCCTACAAAACCAGTTTTAAAGAAGCAGTCCATTTCTGTCTGCTTCCTACAGATATAGATTTATCTTAATTTATATTTGGACTTTCAGTGTTTAAATAATTTTTTTCCAGAAAGGCATTAACAAGCATTAGACTGACAGAAAAGAGGAGAAAAATAGAATTAGCATTAATTAAGTGGGATAAAGAGAAACAAACAAAATAACATTTATTATACAAACTGGCTTCTGAAGAACTATGACTCTTCATCCATGCCATACAGGAAGGACAATTAGTGGCAAAAGCAGTGGAAAAATAATCTCTGAAATTGTCTGTCTTACTAGAAAATGTGTTGCATAATGAAGGTTGTTTTCTGTTTTGCTTCCGTGAGCAATGATTTTTTTGGTTACAATAATAATAATGCTAATTTCTTTTGCAATCCAGCAGAAACTTGAGAGATAAAATTATTGTTTAAGAGTTTTTTAACTGTTGCTAAATAATTATTTTTCAGTCCTCATTTAAAACCCATTTAACATATATCTCCCTGTTCTGCAGCCACCTTCCAGATTTGTTTTAAAGAAATAAATTACATTGAATGTGGCTTTATTGAAGTTGATTTAGTATATGTTCATCTTTGAATCCATCATAAAACACAAACAATCAACTGAAGTCAAATTTGGGCAAATTTGGAAGTCAGGAAAACTGCTGGAATTGCTTTAAGGTCTTCATGAGCCACACACTAAGTCAGCATTTCAATAAGCTAATAACTGTTTTTCCTGAGAGCTTCTGAAGGACTGAAACAGAACATCATCATCCACCCAGGAGCAGAATTTGGACTCAGACAAAATCTAGTCAACTATGCTATCACTGGTACTACATATGCTTCTGAAAATGCTGAGCATCCTTAAAGGCCTTTATCAGAATGTTCAGTATGTCTGTATCTTGCACAGTGGCACATTGAGGCATGCCATAATATAGTGACTGAATAAGTGAGGCTAGAAAAAAACTAAAAGATTTGACAAAGTCCACAACAATTCCAAATTCATCCCTGATCAAATGAACCAAGCTCTGAAGCCAGAAATAAGGGTTTTGGCACACACTTCCCTGAATGGCAAACTCAAAATTGAACATGAAATACTCTCTACAAGAAGTCTATCTAAAAGACAGCAATAGAAAGACCAGATAATTTTCCACAGTGGGTATTATTAGTGACTGTAATTTAAAGTTTAATGTTTTTACTAGAATATATTGACTCATTTGATTCATTGGTGTTTCAACTGGGAGATATTTTTATTTTTTTAAAAAAAATCTAATTTAGGCTACAAAACTAGTTAATTTCATCATTTGGATACGCCAATACTTGTTTTAATAATTTCATTTGAATAGATACCATTCTGCTTAAACTGACTGGAAGCTGGAACGGAAAGGTTTTGATGTGTAGTTATTCTTACAGACTGACTTTTTTTGCAGCTGGATGTTGTCAGGTTGTTTGTTTGTTTGTTTGTTTGTTTGTTTTTCTGGCCATGGAAAATTTTGTAGCTTTTCCTGACAGCCAAGATAGCCTATTCTGGTGAAACTGCAGAAAGGTGAAAGAAAAAGGCAACTCCTGATAACACCTACCTTCATTGAGTAAGTCATGCAAAATGCTCTCAAACTGACACACCGTCTGAGAGCTGTGAAACTGAAGAAGGCTTGACACATGCCTGCAGGTGTTAAACCCACACACCATTTCCATCCTTTTGATTCCCCTTCACTTCTGCAGCAATGCTGAAAGAATTCACGATTAGGATTAATACTAAGGGCTTGTTTTCACTGCAGTTGGAACTGAAATTCAATGCTTGCAAAGATACGTTCTACCATTTCTAACAATATTAGTATATCTCATCACTTGATTTAAAAAGCTCGTTATAGCAAGGCAAGGGTTAAACTAGACAATAATTAAGGACTACTGGAAGAAGAAACAGGAGATAAAAGGCCTAGCAGGAACACAGATGAGAAGTCATCTGGAAAGTATAGCTTGAGAAAGTACTAAGCAGCGTGAAGGAAATAAAAAAGCACTTTTATTCAAAGGTGATGCTGACAACTCTCTGTGTCTGAGGGGAAAAGTGGCCTGGAGGAAGGCCCTGTGAAATTAATATGGTTAATATCTACTGGCAGGAACAAATAGTGATAGTGATGGATGTATGGATTCTGCAAAGATGCTCTGGAAGAGAATTTTTTTCAGTAAAACTTATGTCAGTTAAGGCAGACCTTCATATTTTAAGGCCTTTATAGCTACCAGAGTGATAAAAAAAAAGCCACATTCTTCTATTTCCTGGAGGTTTTTAATACAGCAGAGCTTTAGTATAGGCTTATAGGCTTGTTTTTACCCTTTTAAGGTCACAATATTTTAAAATGTATAGATTTTTTGTTTGATTCCATTACAAATGATAATGAATGGCTGTCTTTCTCAAGGAAGCAGAAAAGAGGTTTTCCAACAACTTTCTTACTGAAACAAAACCAGATCTTATGTCTGGGATGATACTATAGCATGAAGATGAAGGTATAATGGCTGCAATTTGTCTGAGTGCTAGTGCCTTGTTTCTCAAAGTTGCTAGATGCAGAGTATTGGCTAATAAAACACTAGCATCCTATATATGTTGCAATATATGTTGCAATAATTAATGCATGATTATATTTGCAGAAACCTTTTAGATGCTCTAAAATGACTTGCTGCACTGTTTGCCAACCACACAGAACTAGAAATGTTGAACTTTATTACAGAGCCACAGAACATTCCGGATCCTTAAAATGTAAGAAGCTTGCTGCATGTCAAGTGTTTACTGTACCTTTTGTTAAATACAACTAAGAAAGCTTCAATATAATTTGAAACTAGCTACAAGGCTTTGTTTATTCAGTCCTCTTAACCACCTTATGATTTATTCATTCGTTTTAAACCACCTTATGATGGTTTTGATGTTGTTGGTCTCAACTAGTACATTAGATTGAATTCACTGGGTTTGTTATTTGTGACACAGATATATTTGCATTGAGTATGTGCCTATAATTAATGAATGTGGAAAGCTGAGTGTTAAACAATTAGATTATAAGCAAGCAGCAGTTTGAAGACTTTTGTCTAGACTCCTGTTATTCTGAAGTTTAAAAGAACTAAACAGGCATCTTACTATAGCTCTCTCTAAAACCAGAGTGTGAATGCCTCAGAAACTAGTGAGAAGCTTCTCCTGTACTTCTCTTCAGTAACACCATCTTTTCAGACTTAATTATGGCTTTCATTATCCTATTATCCTTTGTGAAGCATAATTCTTAGAAACTATTATATAAATAATGTATTTTCTGAAAACTTGTTTCTTAAAGGAGAATCCAAGCATTGAAATTAATTCCAAGGTAGTCTTGTTGCCAGAGGTCAATAGGGAGAATTTATTTACATTGACTACCTGTTCCCCGTAAAGAGCACATGAGAAAAAAAATAGTTCATGGTATAGTGTTTTTTTACTATCTTGAAAGAGCGCTCTTTTCAGTGATCAGGCCCTAATGACAGCTCAGTGAAATGTCAAAGCAGGAATTTGCACACTCTGTCAGGTGAGTACCTTCACCACATGATCCTGTCCAGAAAGCAAATACTTACCCAAAACTCTTGTAATGAGGATTAGACAGGGCTATACGTGTTTGATAATGATAATTGTCATTGTTCTGGATGGTGCTCATCCACAACGGCTGTATGGAAAAGGAACTACCATAACTACTTTAAGCAAAATATTTTGAAGTATTAGTTAGATGTTTTGTACCGGAAGGTGTGAACTGGTTACAGAAGAAAGGAGTCATGGGAGTCTGGGCAGACACATTTTTGCAAGGCAGTAAAACGAGAAAAACTTTATCTTCTGTTTATGCAATGTGCAACATATTTCTGTCTTACAGGACTATTTTACCAGAGAAAATGTATTTTATTTAACATGATATCCAGAAAACAGGGAAGTGCTTAAATTTCAAAACCCCTCTATGACTAGTGTTTCAGAAGTTTATCTCATATTATAAAGTTCTTCCATAGTTATACGGCTCGCATGAGAAAAAAGGTCATTTACCGTCTACACTGAAGCACAATTGCTTGAATACATTCACAGTGACTAATCAGTGTTGAAAACACTAAGCTGTACTTTCATCTTCCTTACTATGGCTGTGACATGGTTTAAAGTGCTATTTTTTCAATCTTGACCCTTGAGCACTTTGAGTGCAAATTACTCAGTACGGGGGGAGAGTTACATTTCTTCACCAACAAGTTACACACAATGTTAGACTGCCCTATGCATCGTGGGCTCATTTGGTGCCTGTGTGCCAACTCGTGGCTCACACCAAGTCAGTGCTGAGGCAGAGGGGAGACAGGAACTTGACATCTCTCTGGCTCTTTGGCAAGGCCACCAAAAATGCCTGACTTGCCCCTGTACAGATGGATTATGGAGGGAACTTGAAAGGAAAGCAAACCACCCTCCTGGGCTTAGATTGTTTCAAAATCACCAAGGCCTTAGGCCTGTTGAACCTCTGAGGAGAGGAAATTTCAAGATTTTTCTAGCTTTCAGCATTTGTGAGTGTGTGTTTTGAGGTGCCCTGTGCACCAGATGTAACTCCTAAATTCTGACTAAAATTTCAAGCACTGGGCAGGGAGGGATATTTTAAAAGCGCAGAGACTAAAAGGCCTCAGGCCTACAGCCCTGGCTTGAATCTCCTCCTGTTCTGCTTCCACACATTTGAAGCTTATTTTGCTGTGAGGAGCTAGTGACTACTGTGACTGTGTGGAGGAAGGATTCTGCCTATGTGGAGGTGGGACTCCCACCTGTGTGGCCATGCAGGGAGCTGATGGTGAGCAGCTGCCATGACTCTGATTTCAGCAGCAAGGCAGGACCTGGTCAGAAGCCAAAATGGTTGTCATTCCCTGCAGTGGGGGGACACAGGAGTAGGGCCTTCTAGAGGGTGGCTATGAGGGGAGAGGGAAAAGGGCAGGCTTGGGGCACTGGCAGCAGCCTCAGCCCGAGGCATCAGGCACCTCCCTGGGGAAAGACTAAGTCCAGACCAGGCCATTGGCCTTTGTGGGCAGGGCTGTGGGGAGGTGGAGACCAGCCCTGCTGTGGTGTCCCTGAGTCAGGGGCTGATGGCCCTGGGGGAGCCCACATGGGGTCCTGGCCCCTGGGCAGGGTAGGGGAGACCTGGGGAAAGCCATCCCCAGCTGCCTGATGCCCACCCTGCTGCCCCTCAGTAGGGCCCACACTGCAGTCCTTGGGGTACCTCTGGCTACCACAGGGAAAGAGCAAGAAAAAGGAAGAAGGGTAAATAAATATTTACACATCTAATAGTATTTTGCTGTTAATACTGACATAATAATTTAAAAATATTTAATAATGTTTTACTAGCTGTTTTTATCACAACAAATGATAGATGCATATTGAAGAATATAATTACCTTAGTTTTCTTATCACTCCTAGGTAAAAGCCACAGACAAGTCCAGGGTCTTTCCTTTAGCAAACAGCCTCCACAACACATCACACCGGAGTCTCCTTTGGTAGGTCTCATAAATAATCAGCCCTGTTTGAGTATAGACAAAACATTATGCTGTCTTTTTTTAAAAAACAAATGACTACATAGCAGTTCTTCTACCTGTGATGGTTTGTCCAGAGTTACACAGGCTCTGGTAGCTTTCAAAGTATGAGGCTTAGCCTGACATGTCTGTGTTCATGTTTGTTCCTACTGCTAAGCCCTAGTCTCATGCAAAGTATTAGAAAGAAACTGTTGTGGATTTCTTTTTCTGTTAACAGTTTGCCCAAATGTGCTTTTTTATTAGATTCTATATTTAAAAGTTATTTATCCCCATTGTGATTGTGACTGAATATACTGTATGTCTGCCTCACTAGACATTGGGATATTCAGTGATAAAACAATTTATTGATCTCAGTCCACAAAGCCTACATAAAGATATACCTTAAGATAATCTTCCCCCTATCACCTCTCCCAGAAATTTCTCTGCAATTCTTTCTTTTCTTGTGGCTCCTGGGAGTGCTAGCCTTATTTGCTGGATCATGGGCTGACTACTATGTTTTATTTACTCACATTCATCTGATATGCACAGATCTAGGCCAGAACTCTTTAAAATATATGTTTAACACAAAGGATAAAATCAGCTCAAGAAAAAGATATGTCTGAGTTTACATTTTAAGTTATTACTCCTAATATTTCTATCCTATTCTATTACTGGTTTGTTTGTTGCTTTCATTGTTTAGAGCATTTCTCAGGTTTGCCTGTTACATGCATAAACACAATTCATGGAATAACTTTGTTTTTAAATGCCTGCTGGTAGATATTGGAAGAAAGAAAAATTGTATTATAATAATGTATTAGTTCATGAGTGCAGCAAGCAGACCTGGAATCATTCTTCAGCTATAACAATCTCAAACTTCCAGCACTACAGAGCAAAGGAAGTATCTAAAAAAGTTGTGTTAGCATTTAGGCAACATTGGAGATTATGAGTTACTGTATCATTCTACATGGTCTAGTCACCATTTGTAAGATTCATTTACAATAGAGTTATTAAAGAATACACAAGTTCTGATCAGTTTTTCTGTGATGAAAACACATTTTACCACCAGAGCTGTAGAATTTCAGATGGTTACCTATGAGCAAGACCTGTGGGTTTTCCATGCAGCAAGACTTCTGGTTCAGGAGGAGAATATTCTCAGAATCAGCAGTCAGCCTTGAATTCAGAGTATTAGGAACTGATTATCATATCTGATGGCTCTAGGTAAGCTATCCCACTGGCCTTTATTTTAAAAGCTTAATTTTATTTCAATAGTGTTTCCTCCTTTTTCTTTTTGTTTAGTGTCCTTGTCCTTGTCAGCCTCTGGACCTGCTGTTGTCTAATAGATTAAATCCCTAGAAGCATTCATTATTGTACTGTAGGAAAATAAACAACTTTCTGGACTACTCCATATTCATAGAAAACAAATGGGGCAATATTAGTAATACCCCTCTGTGAACCGTAATATACATCTTAATCCTCTAACACTTACTCTATTTTCTTTAAAAGCTTCTTTATTCAAAATATCTTTTTCCACTGTCTTTAAGGATACAACTGCTTGGCTACTTGGTATCTCACAATAAGTGTCACATCTTTGCCAAGAAAAGGATTACTACATTGCAAAGACAAATGACAGAGATTTTTTTTTGCAAATCCAAGGCAAAATGCCAAACATAGTCAAAGTTAAAGCTGTGAATCAGCAATACACTGACATACATAAATAATTAGAGGAATTTATTTTGTTTAGAACAAGCAAACAACTCTGTAGTGATGTATGATGTACTTAATTCTTTTCAATACCTGCTACTTCATAGGTACCAAGTTACAAAAATGACTCTAAACACCACCATTTTTGGCCTTGTAGCCCATCTTTTAAAAAGGGTCACAGATTTACACATAACACATCTCATTAGCTTTTCAGCATGACTTCTGATCGTTGTTGCAAAGTCTACAGTGATTTTTCACAAGATGAGCCAAGCTGATTCTTTCTTGTATCCTTATCAAAGTAGCACTGTGTTATGCTGGAGTAGTAATAGTAATTGTTCATTGTTTCACTGATGAGATAAAATGTTGCTATCAGAAGATTATCTGACTAGACGTAATTTTGTTGCATTTATATTGTATTATGTAATTTTTAATTATCTGACTATAGGCTTCAGGCTGATACTATTCTTTTAATTTTAAATATTTTTATTGAACTCTGCATTAATGTTTTACCATCTTAATTTTAATAAACTTTAAAATAGCCACATTTTGTTCTGTAGATGTGTCTTGCATAGCAGTTTAAAGCTGTTTAAATGAAGAATTTAACACAAATTTCAAGTCACAAGCCATCTCATTTTTATCCCTTTTCAAGGTATGTAAAATTGAATATTAGCATAGAGTATCTAAACACATCATTATCTTTTATTCTTAGCTAGAAACTGAATCAAATAGGTTTTAATTGGTATAAAATATCTCCTCCCCCCACCTCAGGCTTTAGTATTTGAAATATTTTTTTTCTCACTGCAGTGTGAACAGTATTTCTCACTAGTCAATGGCATCTGTTATGGGAACAATTTTGAGGCTGTGCTATTAGACTGCAAGGCAGGAAAAGATTCAAAGGTCAGAGAAAATTTAGAAGAGCTTTTAGATTAAGGTGTATTTCCAAGACTGTCACTGTGCTAATGAAAAATATGCAGGGAAAATTGCATATGTTTGCAATACAAATTAACTAACACTTTGTTTCGAATCATATGAGATTTTGCCAAGTCCACCAGCAACATAAAACAGCACTGTAAAGGAAATATATCAGAGTTGGTGGAACAATGGGTCCAAGCAGTGAAGTGGCGTCATTACCATTCATTTGTTATTCCGTGCTTCACAGGATTAGTAATTACATTATTTTCCTTACTTGACCATCTAAATTGCCTCAAATGTTGTAGGAGTTGTAGATAATTAATCTCTGTTCTGAGTTTTAGCATTTGTACTTTTAGAAATGAAAGGTAAGAGAAAAAACTTGGATGGTCACCACATATTAACAAACGAGGAATGCAGCTGGAAGTTAACTTTAAAAAAATATTTCTACTTTATAGAAAGTAATTAATGAAGAAATTGTCATTTGTATTTACAATGTAAAGTGTCAAAATGCTGCATAGTACTTTGAAGAGCCTGAATCACAGTAGCACTTAAAAAAGTGATTCAGGCTTTTTATCCTTAAAAAGATAAGCTAAACAAACAACAACAACAACAAAAGTCTGATTCTTTCTCCACATGTGACTATAAAGAGTACAGTATGGATGTAGCTGCATGTTTTGCCTATACACTATTTTCAAACATGAAGTCTCCTAGATGTAACTGAGGGTATAACATGGTGATAGAGATACATATTAAATTTAGTTAGAATCAGAGTTCAAGCTGAGTTTGAAAGCCTGACTATTAAAAATTATTTATGAATATTGGCCTGAAAAATACTTAAAGGTTAATTCTATACAGTGTTTTGACAAAGAGGAAATATTAACAGGGTATTAGCTGGTGTTCATGGGCCGATCTTGGAGCTCATTGTGAAGTTTTGGCCATGTTGGTGATGTGTGCAGATATGCTATGTGGGTGCATGAGATTTTGGTAATGTTGTTCAGTCTGTGTGGACAGTGAAGAAATGAACTGGTGTAGAAATTTGTAGAATTTGTAGAAGAATTTCTGGTGTGTAGAAATTTGGCAATTGTATGTTTTGAAAAAGACACAATACTGAAATGAATGTTTGCATTATACTTCCCTTTCCTGGGTACAGTGTCGCATGCTGAAGTATCCCAGAAATTTTAAAGATACTGTGTTCCTCTTGCACAGATACGCCTTTAAGCAGCTAAGCTCAAGCTCTTGATTTAGCATGAGATCAAGTGCTAGAGATCTGCATCCAAGCCTTGCATCCTCTGCTTTATCAAACAAGCACAAATGGCATGGGATTTTCTAGGTTAACAATCCCTATCCTCTCTCCCTTCCATCCCCAGAATACATTGCTGATAAATCTTTCCACTGGTCTTTTCAAATGTTTTTAAATATAGAAGAGACCATTTTGGTCCAAATTATTTTAAAGTAACACTCCTTGGGAAAAAAAATATTCTGAAGCAACTATGCAAAACAGCTATTCACTTAATGTGAAATGATACTCTATGAAAGTACTGCTATGCCTCAGGTACAGACTGGGGAAGGTTATGAGTGCAAGGACTTAAAATAACTGTTTTGAAGAAACAGAAGGTCATTGCATAAGTTATATGATTGATTTTTCATGTGGAAAAGCATGGTCTAAAGACTCACTAACTCAGGATTTGGGACCTGGGTATTTTCACAGCTGCACAGTACGATAGCCCAGAGGGTCTTAATTTCTAAGCACTGGAATTAAATTTTAAGTGAACTAAGAGACTTTGTTCATGGGTACAAGCAATTCTAAAGTATCTTTTGGGGGTTTAGAGTAAGTAAAGTTGTTTGTACAGTCACAGCTGTAATGTCATTTATTATTAGAATCAATTAGTGTGACAGAATTTGACCTAAAAGTCCTGAAGCAAGTGATTCTAGGGTAGTAACTCACTTCATTTAGATCACAGTGTTCATAGAAACATATTTAGATCTCGTGTTCATAGAAAATGGCATATTCAAACAAATCTTTTTATTTCATAGATGCAACACTTTCTGGAAATGATTTGGATGGTAGGGAACATTTGCAATTCCTACGCTAATGCCTCAGACCCCTCGTATTTGCAGAGCTTAGGGGTTTGGCAGCAAGCCTGCAATATGCTAAAGCTTGCTGATCTTTTGTTTGTGTCTTTTTTTATATCAGCATAATTCCAAACTGTTCTCTGCAATTTACCTGTCAGAGGGCAATTTTGTCAATAGAAGCCCAGTATACTACTGTGTCAGGCAGGAGTTAAAAGGCACCTCCCAGCCACAGAGATAGAAATTTTGTTAGAAGTTACTTATATGCACCAGGAATAGGAATGGGTCTTATATTCTGCTCACATGAGAATTAAATATATGGGCTTTTTTGTTTTCTGGTTTTTTTTTTCTGTTAAGCAGCTTCTAATCAGGACATAGGACTAGGTTTCATAATCTTCTATCTATATAAATTGGGAAGCTGCTTTTCTTTACGAGTAGGAATAGACTTCACCTTTGTTGCTAGAGTTGTTGGTTCAGATGAGACAGAGTTCAAAGAGAAGCAATTCTTGGAGTTCACTAGAATGGGTCCTCTATGAAAAACCACTTGGGTGAATAAGCAAGTTATTGTAGTGCATCAGAGTACATTGTTTATTCCAGATTCATTCACAAAAGGAACCAGCTGGTTTAAAAACAGACTTTCAGGAAGGTTTCTGCATAAATTGTCTAAATTTCTACCTTTAAAAAATTGGGAAAAATCCCTTCTCATCTGTGTTAGAATTAGACAAGAAAATAGTAGAAGAGTCCAGGGTATTTTGTTGAGAAGATGGTAGAGAAATGGGATGTATTTTACAGCTTACTGCTGGTTAATATTAGATAAACTGATAAAGGTCTTTTAAATCCCATGTTTCTTGCACAGAACTAAAGGAATATTGAAAAAAGCTTTAATGGAGGTTTTCTTGAGTTACAAAAGTAACTCAAGGTAGAGTTGGGTTATTTTAGGCATAAAAAATAAAGAATTGCTAAATATGCTGTGAAAAATATTTTGATATTTTTAATATATATGGAGCAACGAATACATGAGGGTTTTTTATTTTAAAAGATGTCTGAGTTTACTAGCTCATAAAGTTGGCAATGAATTCCTGTAAAAAATTAAATAGTCAAGTGGTTAAACAACATTTGCTAAACAACTGATCTGGTGACAGCTTATTTTTGCTTGTAATCAAATCTCAAATTTTGTATCATTTGTCTACTTACCTGTCACCCACAAAGCTTACACTGGTGTCACAAAATTCTGTAGATCTGAAAATGTAGAACTAGGATATTGCTCTCTATTTCTCTCTGTTGTATGTTCTGTCTGATGAATAGCAAATTGTATCAGAGCATCATAGAAATCTTCAGCCTGAAATGATAAAGGTGAAAATAAACCAGAAATACCTATCTATAGAAAGTACTAGCAGAACATTATTCAGGTTTTTAGAGCAGGGAAAAAAAAATTAAAATCTGTATTCTGATATTTTCATTTACCCGAATTACACATGCCACAGAGATGAAAGATATAAAACGTTGCTATTATTTCTCATTCTGATGATTGCCTTGATGATTGCCTTGGTTCTGTCTCAAACCACAACTTTGTTGCAACATTTTTCTTGTTGTCTTGAACAGCTATGACCCCCAAGAACAAGTGCAGGCAGCCTATGAGCGGGAATACAGCTTTCTGTTTCACTCTCTGATCTTTGCTGCCTGTGCCTCAGCATCCTGGCTTTCACCTACCTGTGGCAGTAGTGTTTCCACTGTTGGCTCCTTTGAGTTTGGCTCCTTTATGGACTCATCCAGGAAAGCATAAGAAAAAGGCAGAAAGAACCTGCCTGTGCTGTGTGTACCATCAGCAAGTTTGCTGATGACACAAAACTGAGAGGAGTGTAACTCACCAGAAGGCTGCCCTGCCATCCAGCGAGACCTGGACAGACTAGAGAATTGGGTGCAGACCAACCAATTACAATTCAACAAAGGCAAGTGTAGGGTTCTGCACCTTGGGAGGAATAACCCCAGGTCCAGTACAGGTTAGGGGTTGACGTGCTAGGAAGCAGCTCTGTAGAGAGGGACCTTAGAGTCCTGGTGGACAATAAGGTCTCTGCAGTATGCCTTCATGGCCAAGAAGGCAAATTGTAACCTGGGGCATGTTAAGAAGAGAAAGACCAGCAATTCAAAGAATGTTCTCCTCCCCTTCTACACTGCCATGGTGAGGCCACAACTGAAATACTGTGTCTAGTCTGGGCTCCCCAGTTCAAGCCTGGGAACTGCTGGAGAGAGTCCAGTGGAGAGCTACAAGGAGGACTGGATCATCTCTCCTACAAGGAAAGGCAGAGAGAACTGGGTCTGATTAGTCTGGAGAAGAGGAGACTGAGAAGGGATTTGTTTAAGGCTTATAAATATCTAAAGGGTGGATACCTAGAGGAAGGGGATGGACTCTTCTCAGTGGTGCCCAGCAACAGGACAAGGGGCAATGGGCAAAAATTGGAACACAGCAACTTCTGCCTGTACATGGGAAAAAACTTAATTACTCTGTGGGTGGCAAAGCAGTGGAACAGGCTGCCCAGAGAGGGTGGGGAGTGTCCTTCTTTGGACATATGCAAGACCCCCATGAACACAGTCCTGTGCAATGTGCTCTAGGTGATCTTGCTTAGGGGGGACAGGAGGAGAACCTGAAAATGTCTACTTCTGCTTTTTCTTTTTTTCTGACTTAATGAATGAGTACCTGGTAGTTCTCTGCGAATACACATCACAGGTACTAAATGTGTGAAATGAGCTGTGAAACATAGTGACTTTAATGAGGAAATAGGAAAAGTATCAGACCTGACACCCAATAGACCCATACCAGTAAAAAAATCCATCTGGGAGTTGAATTTATTTTGCCATGTTAGCTCAAATGACAACATTAATCTTGTTAATAATTTTCCTTACAGTCAGGCCCTTGTATGTCAGTATTCTACATGCCAGTGACAGCATCCTGGTTCTGGCCAGGACAGTGAAGCACTGAAGAGAGCTGGTAGTTCAGTGAGGATGACTTCCAAAGACAGTATCTCCCCCTTTATCTTGTCCCTTCAGCTCATGCAATATAAAATAGAATTATCAAAATTAATTAAGGAAAGAGTAAAAGTATTGCTCTGCAGTAGGGAAACTTCATGACAAACTTCAGAATTTTATTTCCACCAGTTTTGCTTCTCTACTGTTCTTGTTGGGGGACTACACTTGCCTATACAGTCTGACCCCAGGAAATCATGAGATTTCATGGGAAATCAGTCAAACTATCAGTTTGAGATATATCTCAAACTGATAGTTTGACTGAAGCCCATTGACTAAATGTGGTTTGGCCCCAGATGTGACAAGGTTTAGCTCTCTCAAGCTTCCTATATACTGTATGGAAAACAAGAATGAACTAGAGAATTTCTAAAGCTGTTCTGACCCAACTGGAGCAGCTTCCCTGTTGAGTTGCTCTCTATGCACATCTGTCCTTCTGGAGTCAGTATGATAGGCTGAGAAATGAGGCTTGTTATGTGCAAGGAAAGTTCATTTAACAAGACTGAAGAATGACTGGTTATTATTTCTCTATGCTAGTGACAGGTTTAGAGAATAAATGAGGCAAAACTCCAAGGAAGTAAGTAGCAAATTGATTTAAATTAGGCTATATAGGTTAGGGTTAGGATGGACATATAAGGATAATCCTGGTTTGTGTGTTTTATTTCAGTCTTTTAAAAAAAAAACAAAACCCCCCAAAAAAACCAGAACATCAAAACCAGCACAACCAGCACTATGTTTTACTTAATGAAATTTAGAATCAAGAATTAATAATTTATCTACTTTTTTGACATTTGTCTTAATATACCAATTGGATTGTCATTGTAAGATTCATAACTGGTGTGGAAAAATTTCCATCTCCTTTTTGATAGGAACACTGTATTGTTTGTATGAAGAAAAAAGAACAAGTTCATAATTTTTTCTTCCATAATCCAAACAACTTCTCTTTGTTCTTTTTTTAAAATTTTATCTCATAATGACCCATCTGTCCATGGGGTCTGATATTTGTGATATTCCCTGCAAAATATCATGACTACATTGAAAAACTGAGCGTATTCTAATATGAATGCATAAGCAAATGCTACTGTAATGCAAGTTAAAAGAATTCTGGTAGCTTAAAGAGGAAAAGAAATCTATCAGTTTTCATCTTCACAAAGACTTAGTATTGGTATACGGTAAAAAAAAAAAAGAAGAAAAAAAGGTTATTCACAAGTTTTTAAAGATTAAATACAAAAGTATTTAATCAAGTGTAATTGCTTTCATCGAGTCCGAATCAGTGCTGAGAAATGAATAGTCTTATCTGAACCACAAATCTGCTTCTAACCAAAATCAATGAGAAGTACAAAAGTCACCTGAATTATGAGCTGACCCTGCTAAATAGGACTCAGGTGACCAGCAGCAGATTTCAATTACTGGGTCAACTCTAGAATTGAATGCATACTTTACAATTAGTTATTGATTTAGTCAACTTCCATACATCATTGCTTTGTCTCTAAACATAATGGTTTTGTCATTGTTTTTTAACTCCCCCGATGTTGTAGAACTAGACTTATTCCCAAGCCTGAATGGCTTTTTTTCTTACATGATGTATCCTCTAGTATTGAGTGACTTTTCTAATAATCACTTGGTAAAGAAGAAACAGATAAAAAGGTAACTAATCAGGGCCATTGGAACAGAGTTTATAAAGGTAGATAACAGGGCATGTTGCAGAAATTAAGTTCTCTTCAATTGGTACCAAATTTCTCAGTTTTTCAAAGGTATTCTTTTAGCAGGCAGAAGTGCTGTTCTGTGAATACCGTTCTGTAGGGAAGTCTAGGAGCAGTACTTTCAAATGTAAATGAAAAAGAAGAATGGATACATTGTGAATAAGAGTTTTGTAGTGAACTACATTTTTGAGGTCTTTCTTTGAAGGTTTTGGACAATGATGCTTCATACAATAATAAAAGAAGTTACTGCACGGTGCTTTACTTGAATTGTTACAACTGCACTGTGCTTGTCCTGAGAGGTGTTTTGCAAAAGAAAGGCAAAGCTGGAGTTGTCATTGTTTCCAGCTAAAGGTCTTGGAAGTAATTTTTCACCCACAGTTCTTGAAAGCTTTGACAAGTCTTAACTCAAGAATACGTGAATAATAGTAAGCAGAAAACTAAAAATACTACAGTGAAATGAATGAATACTGAAAACAACTATCAGAGGGATTTACTTTTCCCTTTTTTCATTTTTTATGCTAACAATTGGAACTGCAATACATGCTTAGAAAGTTTATTCTTGATTATATCAGTTAGAGATCCTGATAGAGCAAGTATTTTAGCAAGAAGAAATCAAGTTAGAGTAAGGATGCACTGTATCTTAAAAGTTCAGTTTATGTTGATAAGAGAAAAGGGGAATGTTGGAGAAAAAGTCCTTGCTATTATCTGCCTCTTGGTGTGAAGAGAGGGTTGACCAAGAGGTGGACCCTGTGGACCAAGGTGACAGGGGAGGTGGTGGGGGGCTTCATGGTGAGAACCACAGCAGAGCCTGGAAGCCAAGGCCCATTCCATCGCCCCCAGCCAAGGAGCAGGGCAGGCTGGGAGACAGCTGAGGGCATTGAGCACCTCTATGGCCCTGTTAGGGTCATGATCAGACTTGGTGATGAAGGTTGGGCAGAACCAGTAAAACCAGTTGGTCCCCCACTGCCTTCCTCATCCTGCCCCTCATCCCCCAAGGGTTATGACAGAGAGCTTTGATTTCACCTGGAAAACTGTTATGCAAAGTATACTTTCATCGTTAACTCTCATTGGAACATAATATTTCTCTGGCAAATCCTTTTACAAGACTGGAAACTTGCTTTTGTAAAATCATTAGTCATTCTAAGCACCTGAGGATTTTACCAACACTATATAGACAATTATTGTTCTGAGATCCCATAGTAGACTTCCATATGTTTAAGCTAAAAGTAATGAAATTCACTGAATTCACTGTGCCAAAATTATTATACAGTGTCTTTTGGTGACCCATGGGTCTTTAGAGAGTATCAGTTGTAGATAGGCTACTAACTATTCTTCTGGTCTTAGGCTGGCTTCCTTTGAGGTAGATTTGACAGAGTGCCTATTCCCTCTCACAGTGAATGGGGCATCTATGTAGTACTAAAGAAAGTGTAGCAAAATCAAGCAAATTCTTGGTAAAATGTGATGATATGAATGAAGTTTGAAAATAGATAGTAAATACATGGAATTTGGACTTGGTACATTTCTCTCCTTTGTGAAGAGAAGTCCCTATTCAGCTCTAGCAAGAAATATGGAGACTTTCTTAATAATGCAGGAATAGCTTATAAAGCTTGCTAAATGGTGATGGAAGCAATGAAGTCTTATTTAAATTGTGTATGTCCATGCATGTCTCAAAATTCCTTTTACATTTTACCATTTTACCATTTTACACTTTATTGCTGTAATTGCACCACACTGTCCTAGTGAGATTAAACATATTCTCAAGTGTATAATCTCATTTTGTTCAAAAAGATCTGTATTCTACCTTTCCATTAATGATAGTGGAGCAGCTGGTGACTAGTTAATTTTTATGCATTACTAGCTGATTGCATGAACTCTACCTTTGTCATTTCTTCATATAATGTGAAAGATCTAAGTGATTTACAAGCTAAATGAACCCAGTAGTTTATCATAACAAAGTCTAATGTCCTACTGTGATTGTAAAGATAATGCTGGTTTTACTACCAACTAGTATTACATTTCTCTATCACTTGTTTTTGGTCATTTTTAAGAGTGGTAAGAAAAAAAAAATTGCATACCTAGATAAATTGACATAGAAAAAAAATGGTAATTTTTTGATGCTTGGCACGTGTTAAAATAATAGAAAATAATTGTAAGCATTTAGAAGTTTTAATAGATACCCAACTGAAGTGTTTATCAACATTCTTGAGAGAATGTTATGCCAACGAGATTACTTGTTTATTATTTTAATCAAACAATATGCTGTATTTGGCAATGCAACAACACTTGTGTTTAACTTTCGTAGAAGAAAACTTCATGCTTATTTTGAAAACAGTTTTAGAGAGGAGGATAAGCTTTCTTAATAAATGTAACATTACTTTCATCAGATTTTTAAATATGTGGCATGAAATGGCTGCTAAAAAGGTGTTCCTGTTTGAGAGGAGAATGAGAAAATGATTGTTCCAGTGATAAAAGCTTTTTGATAGAGAGTCAGAACAATATCTTCTGGTTGGGTTTTTTTTCCTTTCCTGTAACTGAGTGATTTTATTTTCTTTCAAGTGCAACACTTTCATCTGTATTTTTTCCACATCCTTTGTAACATTAGTAAGATTTTTGAGGTCCATTCAAAAAGAACTGTGGACACACAGAATTGTCCTGTTTTTTGCCAGAAACTTGAATCTAAGTGTTCACTGCTTGCATGCATAGCTTGACTATTTGAACTCTATCCAATAATTGAGCTAAGGAATTGCAGGGATAGGCAATGTCCTTTAATAATTTAGAAAGGAAATTAAAACCAAAACTTGGGAACCAAAATTTTATTTTAATTAGAAAGGAAAAATACCTCCAAAGGTAATAGTTTTCCTGATATTTTTATTGGAATAACTTTTCTTTTGGATTGCATAGACTTTTGGAACTTGGGATCTTCTTTACTGAAGTGTTTAGTTACACTGACAGCAATCAGGGCTGATGCCCAACTGGGTATATGTTGCCCTTTTAAATTCAGGATGTAAATCCTTGGAAGTGTTGTTTATCTAAATTCAGACTTTCAAAGATGTTCAACTTCCATTGGAAATGTAATTCTCCAAAATCAGTACCATAAATCTAAGTGATTTCAGGTTTAGCAAATATCAAAAGAGTTTGCTGACAATAACAAAATATTTTTCCCCCCAAATTGTCTCTCCTTTTTCCTATCCACTTGCCTAACAGAAGCCTTTCTTTTTCTTTGATGCAACACATTTTGCAACCATTATCTGTATTGTATTCATTCATGCCTTTCACAATACTCTCACTCTGCATTGTGATGCCTATTTTCTATCCAGTTGTTCAACTTTATACTGTGACCTTTATTTCTTTCCCTTTCCAATCTACTACACAAATCTATATCTTGTTTGTGCCTTCCATTTTCCCCTCACTTTTGTCTCACACTTTCACTTGTGCCTCTTTCATTGTCAGACTATCCCTTTCCCTTGTTGCATGTGGAATACATGTTATATCTGTAAAAGGATGATTATTATTTATACCCTCATCACACCAATAATGGTGTCTCTACTGAGTACAGATTGAAGCACTTGATACACAGGAGCGCTTGACACCGTGTCCCTCTTCTTTAGCATGGATAACTTTTTTTGTCGTCACTAGTTCACATACTCATCCTGTCACTTTATTCCCCACAGATGGAATTTTAACTACGTGTCCACACTGACATTGAATCTTAAGCTCTGTTTTGATATGATTATTTGATTTTACATGATGAAAAAATGAGAGATTTGACTTCATTAAGCATGGCCACTGCTCTCTGTCTTATTAATCAGCTGGTCTTACCAGGTATTGTGCGTCAGTCCCTTTAAATCTCCTATCACGTGGCCTTTCTAATATTGTGGTGCAGTAACTACGTGTTCATCATCCCCTCAAATTCTCTTTTTGTTCTTGCTGTTCAGCTGTTTTCTGACTCCTTAGAAGCTTCTTGTTTCTGGCTCTTTTGCTCTCACTGAATTTTAAATGGCAAAAGCAAACTCCAGCTTCATCCGAATATCCACACCTGCTCTTCTACTATTGAGTTTTAAAGTAGCTGTGATGATTATACCATACACAGACACCTCTTTTTCTTTCTTTCTTGGCCATCTTCCTATGAAAACTCTTATTCAAACCAGTTTCAGCTGCTTCCTGGTTGTCTGTTCACTCCTTCCTCATTCTCTTCTTCCTCTTGGTTTCCTGCATGGCATCTCATATTTGGAAGGGAATTTGACGAAAATACCTTATGACCTCTATCATCACCAGCTTTCTTCCCTTTCCAGTGATTTCTTCCCTTCCTCCATGTCCCTCACATCCATTAAATCTTTCTCTTAGAGTACAGTTGGCAAGTGAAGGATACAAGCATCCTTCTTTCATAGACATGGTTTAGTCTTAAAAAGACTTTCTTTCCTGCAATATGGTATTATATCCATGAAGACAGATTCCGTTAACATTCTTGTGTTAGTGACTGGCACTCTATCTCTTTGTCCAATTATCTTCGCCCACTACCCTCCCCTACCCCATTTTTTAACATTTTTGTTCATTTGGTTTAGTTTTGTTATCCCTGTCTAAAACAAGCACATGCAAATCTAAAATGTGATTGCAGTTAAGATTTCATGGATGTAATTGCATCAGATAAGGCTCAATAATTGAAACTTTAGTATTTTGGACTAGTACTCTGACCAGATTTTGCATACTGAGAAACTGGACTTCCCTGGAACACTGAAGTCTATTATTGCTGTGCTATCACACAATACCCAGATGTGCTTTTTGTTTAACCAGCCAAATCAACCTTAAACAAAGTCTATGCTCTCAAGTTTGAGGTTAGAAACTTTTGGGTTTATATCTTTAATATCTATTGTTCCTTATCAAGTTGATTTTGTTATTAAATCAAAATATAAAGCTATGAAATTATACTCTCCTGATTCAAAATAGTTTATTTTTAGATATTCATTCTCCAAAGATAAGAAATGTTGTGCACTGGCTGTGTAGGAAAACAAATTTTTGTCAGAAAACAGCTTGTTAAGACTGCAAATCAAATTGTTCCTACATGCCACTTCTACAGAAAAGGAAACTCAAGTATAGTAAATGATGACTAAATATATTACAGCTTTTTTTGTAGATAGAAATTTAAACTGCCCAACTACTGCAACTACAGTTTGACAAGTACTGCTGGTTGTTACTTATGATATGATATATATGAATCTAAAGGGCAGTTTTATTTCCCTGCCCACAATTCTTTTAAGCACCTTTCTCAAGACACTCCACTGCTTAATATAAGTTATATAGTTACTGGTTAGATTTTATTTAATTCTGCCATAGTAACTGCTTATCAATATTTACATCAGTTCTTTCAGAGCCAATCATAAAGGATAATAGTTGAGTTAAAACTATTTATTTATGTATTTACTTATTACTTAATGGGAAAAAGCTGTGATATTAGTCTGAACATCTTTTATTATGTTGTTCAGAGAGAAGGAAAAGAGAAGATGGATGAGGCTTGGGACGGGATGTTTCCTCTTGGCAAGGTCAATATGCACCAGGCATTTTTGCTGGTTCCATTATTTCTCTGATTCTCCATCTGAATAAAAAGTTACCCTGTATTTCATGTGTTCCTTATTTCACAACATCAGTAGCAAGAGTGTACATTTTTACTGAAAGATGCCTCTGGATCTCTGGAGTGTACGTATCAGTCACTGTAAAGGAGAACAATTATGTTCTAATTAACCTTTAGAGTTCAAGTGAGCTTAATGATAGCTGATGATGAACAGAGGGAGATGAGGTGATAGCAAGGTCCAAGTAAATGAAGTCTGTACAAATGAAGTGAATAGGGATGTATTAACATGCTTTTGGCAAAGCAGGCAACATAAGCACTGCATTTTGTTTTTTGTTTAATGTTCTAGAAAAAGAGATGCTTTGTTTTCTGATAGATTGTTTTCTTTGATACCATTCAATTTAGAAGCTGATCATGCTACAAGTAAACAATATTCTACTTTTATGTTTGGTAACATCATTATTGCTCTTCTGTAGATCATTTAGATGAACACGATATATCATGTCAAAGAATCTGATGTTTTACTAGATATACTTAAAGGGTCTTTTATCCCATAAACCATTTTTGGGGACAGTGATAACCACTGTTTGTGTTCTGTGGCAAAGTAATCTGCACAGACAGGACAGGTTCCCTTTTGGACAAAGTTTGTAGCTCTCTGAACCTTTTAGGTTGTGTATTATCTACTATAGCCTCTAGCTGATGTGTTTCAAATCCCTTGCTAAGCTGCTACTGCTGATACCATGGAAGAGTTAAGGTAGTCAGCATACTACTAACTGCTAGAGAGTAATCATGAACCCATCCTCCCAATCGTAGGGCTTCACACAGGTTTGGAGAAGTAAGCTTTTTGAAATAGAAGACATCTCCAGGTTGCAAGACTAACCTGAAGTATTGTAGTTAAAGTAACAGGACAAAACAGAGTAAACTTTCTACAATGTGTCAACATATTTTAGGTCTTTTCCCCAACCAGCTCTAGTTAGGGGGCAGTATTGTAAAAATGGAGTGAGACATTGCTGGGAAAAAGGGATAGATAATGTGACAAGACAGAGGAAAAAGAGTTCCATGTGGTGAGTAAAACCACCATGACTGACAAACAGTAACAAGGGAGATTGGACTGAAAGGTCAGTCAGTGTAAATTTGGGAAAATATAATCAAGACAGACATTCTCTTACATGTAGAGATCTATACTTCAGTATAGTTTTACAACAGACTGAGCTGTTGTTAACAATTTCTGGCTGGCTATTCCCAATTTTTTTCCTCTGAAGCTGCATATTAAAGAAGAGAAAGAGAAATGCCATTTCTAGCATTAACCAGCAGTGAAAGATTGAAACAACCTTTTCCCCTCGCTTCTCCCTTCTGTGTCAGTGAAAAATCAGAATGAGATCTTTATTTGTTATTTTTCAATACAATATTGTAAAGCAATTGCCTTATCAATCTATTTGTTGTGGCATAGCAGTGTGAGTGTGGAACACTGAGAACTAGCTAGACCTTTTTGATACAGCAATTACCATTTGTCATACAGCTTCTGCACTAGGATATAGAAAATAAAGCACATCTGTTACGTATTTTTCCAAAACCTACTTTACTGTAATGAAACATCGTAGTAGTAGCAACAAATCACAAATGGTAATTTGCACTCTCTATGCAGCCAATTAAAATTCTGTGTAAAAGCATTGGCAAGATAATATTTTCTGTATAATAACATAGATTTTGCCTTAACTTCTCTTGTTCTGGGCACTTTAAGTGCTAATGCACTTATCTTTCTAACATTTATTCGCCTGGTTGCCAGTAGATTATTTCGGAGAATGGAGATGTCTAACATTCTTTTACCAAGTTTCTGCAGTATGATGAAACTACTGATCTATATACTCTCTAACAGATAGATTAAATACTCTCTGTTCTGATAAATGTTCCATAGAAAATATTACAAAATTTTAAAAAATTTATTAATTCTTCATCACAAACTTTCTACAAATTTTTACTTGACTGGCAGTCTGGCTTGTAGAAAATGCATGACTAGAATTAGCATGGTTTTGCAGACCACAAGTGATAAGTAAAAAAATAAACAAAAAGAAAGCCTTAAGGCTACTTTTCCATGGTAAGTTTTGGATCAACCTGTTCTTTACTTTCCTTATTACTACTCTAAACCTCATCAACAGAGACAGATCTTTGTTGTTCTTTAATACTTTACAGTGACTCCTCAGGTCCACATAGTCTGTACTTTTTGATATATAATATGCCTCTTTCTTTTAAATAACTCCTCTTGAGAAAATAATTGCATTTTATTTTAAATTGAGAATTCTGTCCCAGTTATCATGATGGAAAAAAAAAATCTTTAAATATGTCAAGAATTTAGTTACATGTTTCTTTTGAGACAAAGCACTGATGGGAGGACTGCCATCAGCACTTTGAGAGATGCTTGCTAGAGAACAGACACTGTTGCACCAGGCTCTGTCAAGCAGTTATTCCATGTGTGGAATTCTCCAAGGAGCAAAAATCATTCATACTTCAGTAACTTCTAAATACAAAGTATGGTGTGACCATGTTTGCATCAGAGAGTAATTTTTTCAAATCTTTGTTCAGGCAAAATTTTGCTCATATGATGCTGGTGGGGAATAAAAGTCTATGGGATAGCTAGTACCTGTAATAATAAAATCGAGCACATTTTGTGCAGAGGAATAGAATAACTACCATGTTCTGGGAGAACCACTGCATGGAGCAATCTCTCTACTGCCATGTGACATGCCAAAGGAACTTTAGAAACCCTTGCCAATGATGAGTCTTCTCTCTAATTGGCACTTTATATAACTGGCTCTTGAAGATTAGAGAGAAACTGACAAGAGTTATGGGAGCATTATTTTGGGGTGCTTGACTCAGAGAAGGGAGTTTAATCTATGTTTCTGGGTTTCTTAGGCCTTTGAGGAGCCATAAGTTTGCTAGTAGACCTGAAATAATAGACAAGTTTTGAAACAATTTTTAAAAAAACCCCACTGAACTACAAAGCTTAGTCAACAGTTACTGTATTTGGAGACAGGCCCAGAAAAATTTCTCTCTCTTTCCACTGAGCCCACATTGTTTGTTCACAGTGGTTTCTGTGTTCTCTTCAGCTAAGGACTTTGAAGTCCAGCCTGGACTCCTCAGAGCTAGAGTGCTGGAGCTTCAGAAAAGCCCATTAAAAATACTTGGAAAAATAATGAGGCTTTGCTTTTCCTAGGTATGTCTGGTACAGGCTTCAATATTTCCCTATATTTTTTTGTTCAGTACGTTTCCGAGTTTGGCATCCTGTGGCTTTATGCTTGACCTAACTACTAAAAAAACCCCAAACAAAACAGAAATGAAAATCTTCTTTATTTTTGTCTTAGAAGAAGACCTAATCTTTCTCAGATGCTTTAAATCTTCAAGTGTAAAAAGCAGCCACTCAAGAAACTGAAAACTGCACTTGTCTAATGCTTAGTATTTCAAGACAGCAGTAGTGGCAAAGTTGTCTGAGATTATAATCTGAAATAAAAAAGGCCTGAACATGGCTTGCCAGATTTGGAAAAGGAGGCATGTTTTAGGATGCTCTGACAACACACTGCAAGGTAATTATCTTGTAAAAGTGCAAGTGCCAATGGTTATGCATCTCAATCAGCACAGTAGTTGATTGAAGACAAAATTTTAGCATATATTTCATGAGGGATGTTTGTGTGGCAGTTTCATGGATCCACTCTTTTCTTTAAACTTTCTTTTTTGTGTGCTTGTTCCCTCTTTTTAGCAGTAACTTGACATTTTTTGAAACACAATTGCTTCCACTGGACAAAAGATACCATGTCTTTCTTCACCTCTGCTTACCCTGAACACTTTCTTCCATCTCCTAATTCTCTGAATGTCACTTCTGTCTTTGCCTCTGCTTGCTCTCTCCACCTCTGTCATTTCTGACCTCCCTTATTCAATTTTCTTCTCTTCTTAGAGTGTTTGCGATCCCCTTGAGATTCTTCTGGTCACACGAGGTATTCAGAACTGTCAGAGTAGAATAAAGCTGTTTCATCCAAGGACTTAGGCTTACTTTGAAGCGAGCTATAAAGGTGGGGTATATGTCCACAGGTCATCAGATACTGATTGCTTCCCCAAGTTCTGTGAGCTGGCCGAGGAGTGACACTGCCACTTGTCAGCTTCTGCACTTCCTTGTGGGTCATGTTATGTTTCTTGCTTTGTTTTTTATTTCCTGTGTGCAAGTGATTTAATGATTACATAATCCTGTGATGTCATTCATCTAATAAAAGCCATTTCCACTCTTTATACAAATAATTAGAAGCATGGAAGTACAAACATAAAGTTTCTAATGCCGTGAACTAAAGACCAAACTTTTAATTTTAAGTGTCATGACTTCATCGAGTTGTGATCTAGATTAAAATTCAAAAAAATACAAAAGGCAGGTGGCATTGTGAGAAAAGAGATGTTTATTTTACCTTTGTGAAAAGCTACTATTAAAACCATGAAATAATAGGTGTGGTAGCCCTTTGCTAACCCTGACAGCTGCTACACCCTATTGGGCTGGAAGAAACATGTCAAGTGATAATGTCTGCAGTTGTAGACCCTGAATTCTTTAAATGAGGAATCAGAGAGGTATGTAGGGATACCTGTATCACAGAGACACAAGACTATTACACCTTTTGACATTGCAATGCTATATTTTACCTAGCCTTTTCAGCTTTTAAACATTAGATTAACAACAAAATAAAATATTACAAGCAGCGAGACAGACTGTGTTTCCTTTTCGTGACCCAAATTAAGGGCACTCTGCAGTAGCATCATGCAAGATGCTGTAGGTTAGAACTAAGCTTCTACAGATTTTTTGGTGACAGTTAAAAGAGGCAAGATATGGAAGCAGACTGTACATGTATTAGTTTGAGAATGTTGTGAGAACGCAGGCACAATGCCTGGATACCAAAACTGTTTTCTTCCATATGTTCTCTGGTCATGATGAAATGTGAATCACTACTTCTGAAAGAAGCTTCAATATGCCTCTGGCTTACATGGTCTGACTTAGAAACTGGGTAGGTTAGGGGACATTTCACTGATCAGGGAAAAACACCATCAGGTATCTCTTAGTTTTCTTCAGGTAAGGGAGAGGAAATAAAAGCTCAGATATGACAAAGAAGTGAAAAAAAATAAAAAATCAGCATAAGTCTGAAAAATTTCACGTGGGTCTATAGTAGACAGAAGACCCAAACAGTCAATAGCAAGACACCATACAATTATGCTCATACAGAGGCCATAAATATCCAAATAACTAAGCTGCTATCTGTAGCAGGTTCAAATTAGCAATTAGATTGTAGTTTTCCATGTGTTAATTTTAAAAGTCAAATTATTGTTCAAAACTGTAAGTGATTCCTGTGGAAAAAAAAAGGGAAAAGTCAGGATAAATTCCTGATATAAATGATATATTGCCATGTTAAATAGACATATCAATTTTCAAAATATCAGATAGAAAAACCAGGTGTTAGAAAGCTAGAAAAAGTTTATAAAAAGTACATTTCTGGTACATCACAGTCAGGTGTAATAAAAGCAGCTATATGAATGTTTCAGTTACCTGACAGACATAGGAAACGGCTACTAAATCTGGAGAGAAGGGGTAGCCCATCTTAAATCTGTGTAAGTTTTGACTTATATTATTCTATTGCAATACTGTAATAGAAGTATTGTATAAGGATATGTAAAGGACACTGAAAGAGTTTATTTTACCAGTAGTTTAGAAATGCTTATGCTTGCAATGGGAGATTGCAGCTCACAGTTTTATACATTTGCTGGATAGAATATGTGAGTCTTTGGGAAGGGCCTGAAGTGATCATTAAACCATGGGTCTTCTCAAGCCCTTTCCAGGAACTCATGCAAGGGGTTTTCTCCAGCTCTGGCCTGCCTCCAGGTGAGACAAAACTCCCTTCATATGCCTGATTTCCTTGGGAAACAGCTACCTTGGGTAGAAGGTATCCAAGATATAACCTGGCCAGGTTCATGGGTTTGACAGTTGGGAGATTGGAGCAAGGGGCAATGCCATGTGCTGTTCCTGCCTGACTCTTTCAGTGTTGACCTTCATGGCTAATATAGGCAAACTCCACCTTGGGTCAAAGTTTGAAAACTCTGGCTGTTTAAAACACTTTTCTTTCTTTTTCTCTAAGTTAAGCCAACCTGTGTTTCCATGGCAATAGGAATGAAAATCTATTGGCAGCTTATAGGCAAGCAGCAGATGACAGCTCTCAGTACCAGATTTCAGCAACTGACTTTCAAATAACAGTTCCAAGAACTGACTGCAATAACAAGCACAAAGAATTTTACTACAATATTGGCTCCTCTTATATGTATTACTTAAAAACAGAGGGAATGTGGCTTGAGGATAAAATTATTATTTAGAGAAATGTTTATGCCACTCTATTGACAACTACTTGCTTGTGCTTTTTGAAATCAGTCTTGAAATGTAGGCAGTGTTTGTAGAGAGAATTATATGCTCTCTATGCAATACCTATGTGATAGTGCAATTTGTGATAACCAAAGCTATTTGACACTGCTAAAGTGAGGTAGTTTAGGTAAAGCAACTTGCAGAAGGGATAAAATACTCCAGGATATGGAAGAAAGGAAACTCACAATACCCAGGGGAAGAGTTTAGGATGTTTTCTCATGGGACCCATCAAATGTAGATTCCAAGGAAGATTCCAAGAGAGAAATCAGTAGAGAGAAGTGGTGAATTGAGGATTCTCTGGAGAGCTTCCCAGGAAGGAACACAACAGTAAAGAGCTGTTAAAGAAAAGGTTTTCACACTGCTTGTGAGTCATCCAGGACTGATCAGAAGCAATTGCAGGTAGTCATCTTGTGGGTGCTAAACCTGCATGCCCCTTACAACTGCATTTGCTGCCAGCAATAATCCTGGCCTTTTTCCCAGTGCCATTGACTTGCAAGTGGCTACTAATTTCTACTTCATAAAATGAAGGAAAAAGCATTTCAGTGTGGTTTTCTTTTTTGTTTGTTTCAGGTTTTTTTCCCCAGAACAGGGGTGGTGAAGCTGTCTTCCTTGTTAAAACAGAGTTCTAATCCAGTGTTCTACTAGTATTTACAAATATTTATTTAAATCAGAGTTAGAAAACTCTGAGAAAACACCTACTTGTAAATATTATGAATTTTCTTTTGCATATCACTTCCATGGTTTTATATATGAGTCTGCTATTGAAATCCACCTTTTGCAGAGTGAAAATCTAGAGGCTGGCAGTAATTAAATCCATTTCAATGGTTTCGGTATTGCATGAGCCTTGTGAGACTCCCCTATTCATAGAGAATCTTCTAAGCTGGTATTTCTTTTTCTCTCGTCACTTAGTCATGAATATTTCCAAAAAGGTCAGTCCAGTAAATCACTTCTCATGAAAGGCCTCAAAAGCTCTGAACTGTTCATCCCAAACTCTCCTCCTAACCTTCAGGACCAGAAAAATTGTATGGAATGTAGTTCCTGATGAATACAGACTGAAAATCAGTGACTTTCAGTTGGGTCTTCAAGAACATTGACTTCTCTCTCTGTTCCCTGAATAACTATGAATTATGGTAAACACTTTGCAGAAAACAGAAAAATGAAACATTTCCTCAAAAGGAGGAAAATGAAGTAACCATCGCTGGCTAGGCGGTGCATTAAGATATTTCATTTTCTCTGGATGACATTCACAGATTCACAGAATGTCAGGAATTGGAAGGGACCTTGAAAGATCATCTAGTCCAACCCTCCTACCCAAGCAGGATCACCTAGATTAGGTCACACAGGAATGTGTCCAGATTGGTCTTGAATGTCTCCAGAGACGGAGATTCCACAACCTCTCTGGGCAGCCTGTCCAGTGATCTGTCACCCTCACTGGGCAAAAATTTCTCCTTATATTCAGATGAAACTTTCTATGTTCCAGCTGGGACTCATTGCCCCTTGTCCTTTCACTGTCCAAAACTAAGAAGAGCCTGGCTCCATCCTTCTGACACTCACCCTTAACATATGTATAAACGTTATTGAGGTCACCCCTCAGTCTCCTCCAAGCTAAAGAGACCCATCTCCCTCAGCCTTTCCTCATAAGGAAGGTGTTCCACTCCATCATCTTGGTGGCCCTGCACTGGACTTTCTCAAGGAGTCCTATGCCCTTCTGGAACTGAAGGGCTCAGAACTGGATGCAATACTCCAGAGGAGGTCTCACCAGGGGAGAATAGAGGGGGAGAAGAACCTCTCTTGACCTACTAGCCACCCCCCAATACACCCTAGGATGCCATTGGCCTTCTTGGTCACAAGGGTGCACTGCTGGCTCATGGTCATCCTGCTGTCCACCAGAAGCCCCAGGTCCCTCTCACCTGCACTGCTCTCCAACAGGCCAATCATCAACCTATACTGGCACCTGGGGTTGTTCCTCCCCAGTTGCAAGACCCTACACTTGCCTTTGTTGAATCTCATTAAATGTCTGCCTGCCCAGCTCTCCAGCCTGTCTGAATCTTGTGGAATGGCAGCACAACCTTCTGGTATGTCACCACCCCTCCCAGCTTTGTGTCATCAGCAAACTTGCTGACTGTGCACTCTACTCCCTCATCCAGGTCATCACTGAATATATTGAACAGTACTGGTCCCAGTGACTCCACTAGGCCTCCAGCCAGACTCTGCCCTGTTAATGACAACTCTCTGGCTTCTTCCCTTCAACCAGTTCTCAGTCCACCTCACTGCTCTGCCCTCCAGGCCACACTTCCTCGATTTGCCCACCAGGATGCTGTGGGAGACAGTGTCAAATGCCTTACTGAGGTCAAGGAAAACCACATCCACTGCCCTACCATCATCCATCCACCTGGTTATATCCTCATAAAAGGCTATTAGGTCAGTCAAGCATGACCTCTCCTTGGTAAAACCTGTTACTCTCAGATGAGGGAACAAAGATGTGTCCTTGAAGAACACAATCATTAAAATAGTTTGCTAAACCCTCCTCAGTTCACTGGGAGTGATGCCAATTGGAAATCTGAAACAATTCTAAGAGTATGAAAAGCAGTGTTAAACCAACCACATACAGCACTGACAGGATCAAGCAGACAGGAAGCACTGCTGAGCCTGTAAGGATGCTGTGGGACACATCACATCTAAAGCAGCAATGCATAGTAATGGGTATTGATTCTGACTCCTCTGTTAAGTGGAAATAGATAGATGTTATGATTTGCTCCTAGTAATGTGAGGAGAAGCATATGTACTGAGGTGAATAATTGTGATATGCTAAACTTATTATAATTTGTTAGTCCTAATTAGAACATTGGTAGGTTTCTGTAAAAAGGAAATGAAAAGAAGGAAAAAAACCCTTTTTTGTATAATGAAGCTTGTTGAAGCCAGACAAATATTGTCACATCAGTCATCAGTCATTTGTGTTTCAATTATTATCACATGGGTACCTGTTGTTGCTGCATCTAACAAATGTTAAAGAAGAAAAGTTTCTACGCCCCACTGATGCCCCCCCCTGCCAAGATGCATGTTTCCTCTTGTCATCCAGATCCTATCATTTCCACTGAGTCATGATTACATGATTTTTTACATATCTGGTGCTTTATTCTCTCCTTTTGTCTAATGAGGCACTAAAGTAAGCTGCATGTATGAGAGGACCAATCTCAAAATATTTGTGAAAAAGGATGTCTAGAACTCTCAGACCTTTAAGCACAGCAAAAGTTTCTCAGGGTGGACTAAGGGTCACAGTTCAAAGTCCCTGATTCTCGTGGCTGCTAAAGCAGAGTAAGAGAGATATGGAGAACGTGGGCTCAGAAGTGGACATACAATGAAACATTTTTCTAAGAAACCAAGCTTTCACTTTTGTATGCTGAAATAGTTTATTTACAAGTAACCTGCCAAAACAGAAAAAGCTCTGAATGCAACTTTCCTCTGCCTATACTAAGGGAAATTGTTCTGTGTGAGGAAGCAGCTAACAGTCTTTAAGATTCTCAGGGTGTTTACAGACAGTATAGTGGCACACGTACCAAGGAAGCTAGAAAATGGCAGTGTATGAATAAAATATCTAATTTTATATCAATATGCAAATTCTGTTTAATTCATGTATTGCATTTAGTGTGTTTTAGGATCTTCCAGGCTTTTGTGAGTTTCCAATGGTTGTCAATCTATTAAGGCTTAGGAAAATAACAGAACATATTGAGAGAATGCCTATAGGCTGCAATGTAAACAAGCACATTTAAATGTTGACAGCAAAACCAGAAACTGGAACTAATGTGAGAACCAAAGGTGTGAGTCTGGCATAAATATTCATAGGCCATTTGACATGTGAGATTTTATTTGTAGTGAAGAACAGCCTCAGAATTACTTTATTACATCTGTAACAATCTGAAGTGTACTTCTCTGCTGAGCTTCAGTTAAAATTCTCAGCATTTAATGATCTTTTGAATTAAACCACTATGTATGAAATTGTGTACTTGTGTTTGGACACATATGCATCACTCTGTATGCATATTCATCTTTAATCTCTTTTTCTTTCTTTAGGGTGTCCTAACATGTAAAGAAAGAAAAACATGAAAACTGTTAGAACTAAAGTACTATCTGAAATATCAAGTTTTAATTTTGTACATCAACATTTTAGGGAACTTTTAAACAGCTGGAAAAAAAACCTAAAGCATATAAAAACTCAGATATCAAAACTCGATTCTGTAGTATACATTATGAAACTTAAATTTTGTGTTGCACAGAATTTATAGAATTGGAACAACCTATGCCTCTGAGGTGACAGCTATTAATACAAACTGTAGTGAGGCAGTGTAGGGATACTGAATGCATTAATTTCATTAGGGCATCCTGCTTATTACTTGAATCCCAAATTTCACACACCATCAAGAATTATGAAAGCATCAGTTTCTGCAAAAATCCACTGAATCTTTTTCTTTTTCTTTTCCTCTTTTCTGACAGCTTCAGAGTGGTGTTATACAAGGGCTGTATGAGCACAGAAAGAGAATTATTCCTAACTATGGGGATAATATTCCTATGACACAATAATAACAGTTTTTTATAAAGTAGCCATTTTAATAGTACTTTTTAATGAATTAGTGAAAACAAAATATTAAACATACTGTAATTTAACCAAGTATAATATAGCTTTTAAAGACTCATAGAAAACTTAGAGTCACTGAAAAACTACAATTCCATTCAAAACTTTTAGAGAAGCACTGCAAATAACAATATAAAAATCAAGCAAGAGGATTCTCACTAGTATTCTCATGAGGTAGCATCATTCTGAAGCAAAGAAGCAGATGTGCTTCAGGATACTGATATGAGCAATGTACTTAATCTCCATGGACTTTTAAAATCTAGGGTTAAAGTTTGCATTTTATACTTTTCCTAGGAGACATCATTTTGATTGTTTTCTTTGATTTTCAGTAATATTACATCAACTTCTCATTATCTGGCTAATATATGCCACAATCTTTTCTTGAAATAAGCTTTTCCTTCACTGACACTAGATCTTCAGTTAGTTTTCCCCTTTTGATGTCATTCATTCTCCTTCATATTTTCAGTCTGCTTTTCCCTTCTCATTAGTTACTGGATTTGTTGTTCTAGTTGGCCCGCTTTGACTTATCTGACTTGCCTGTTGTTCTTGTCCATTTTGAAGTAAAAATTGCAACATAAATTAAGAGAGCTGGCGACAACATGCAGTCAAACAATACAAATAGATTCTTTTGTTGCCACCTTTTAGCAACTGGAAGAAATTATTTATGACAGGAATTTTGACACTTGTCCCAGTACACAAATGTAAATTTGTGAGCAATCTTTTTATATTGAACACTTGTGGGATATGATTTTATATATTTTTGATGTTCATAAGTATATCCTTCCATAATGGAATTTAGCCATGCACTATTCCCTAAACAAAAACAAAGGTTTTCCTCATTAGCATAGGAATATATCTTACATATACTTAAAGCTGTAGGTTATCCAAGAAATCTCACTTTTTCTAAGAGGCAATTCCCTTGGTACATTTATTTTTATGTTGTTAGTTTATGCTATGACAGCACAACTTTATTTTTCTTGCCCTTTTCTTGTCCTGTGACCATTTTATATTTATAAGGTGCACTCCTGTACAGACAAGTCAATTGTTCTCTCATTTTTTCTGTAATAAAAATATTGAGGAGCTTAGAATTGTTTTTCATTTTACCGTTGCTGAAGTAAGCAGCAGCAAATGCCTTATCCAACAGTGCTTATAGTTGGAGCAGAATGGCAAGAAAAAGCCAAATAAGTAAATTAAGTCCACATACTATCACGATTCCAAGATTAAAATGTATTTTTTGTGCAGCAGGATGCAAGAATCTCTTTTCTACTTGGAAACATAGCTGGATCATTTTCTAGAAACCAAGCGTACCATACAGTTTAGTTACTTACAGCAAATCTCGCACTGGCACGTTCACCTCAGCATTCACTGTCCATTTGAGGGTGACAGAGCTAGCTTACCTCTCAGTGTTTCTAGCAGGAAGAGGGAGAAGCAGTGGTGAGAATCTGTTGTGGTGGTTTCACCCCAGCCAGTGCTGAACACCACGCAGCCGCTGTCTAAAGTGCTGGAGGTGAAAAGATAGAAAGGAAAACCAACAAAGGAAGACAAACCTCACAGGTTGGGATAAGGACAGTTTACTGGGACAGCAGAGAGATAACGGTGATGGGACTTTATAATGAAATATATAAAGGTGATTATACAGGATACGATCTCTCACTGAACTGCACACCCCAGGCCATACAGCTCAGAGCTGTCCTGGGACCGGATCGCCCCCCCATCATCCTGATGCCCTTNCCTGAGTACCCTCTGCCTTCTTGTTATGAATAACTGAGAAGTCCCTGACTGCTTGGCAACAACTAGGAACATTGGGGTGTTATCAGTGCTGCTCTCACCCCAACTCCCAAACATGGCATTCCACCAGCTTCTGGGACAATCATTAACTCTGCCCTAGCCAGAACCAGGACACAGAGGATTCCAGTAAGCTGTACGGGACAGCAACTCTTTGGATGATGTGTATCTAATAGCAGGGAGACACTGGCACTGCTTGGAGCCCTCTTTGCAGAGGATTATCATCAGGGAGTGGGCAGCCAAGGTCTGATTTTGAGGACTAAAGTTTTTCCTGCTCTCTGGTAAACTCTTTTCTGCACTAGCCTGCCTCCAGGTGGCATCAGGGCAGAGGTAGCAAGGCTGATATCAGAAGACCTGTCACTTTCATATTATGAACAAGTTACATAGGGGCTAACTAGATTCTGGCACTAGGTTTTTGTAACATAACTACCCAGCATTAAGGGGTGTATCTGAACACTATCATACCTCAGTAATGCAAACAGATTTTGACAAAACAACCTGTTGATAAAACCTGTTTATATATTTTACAGTATTTATAAATAGCTTTTTAAAGCTTTTAAAGCTAAACCTGGTAAAGCGTACCCAGGGATGCTGAATGGAAAGTGACAACCTGTCATCATAATTATTCTATCAGAAAAGGCTTTGGGAAAGTACTGAAGGTGCAGTTTGTTTCTTGGTAAAATAGCAAGCATGCATTTGTGGTCACTTACTACAGGAGCCTATGGCAGGACCACCTCATGTCAGCTGAGGTCGTTTCCCTAAATTCTGTACACAAGGAAATTCTTCTACAGCATCTCTGGTGAGAAAATCCACATCTTCATCCTCTTTCCTTCCCAGTATAGCTGCACAAGAAAACACAGGACTTGGCCACCATACAATTCCTAGTGCTCACAAAATATTCTCTCTCTTCCTTAAATAAAAAGTGGTAAGCTACCTGTTAGATTTTAAATATTGGAGGTTGCTTTCTTATGCCTACAGTTTAGTGCAGGACCTATGAAGTGTGTCATTAGCAGACTGAGGATGATCCTCTCAGCTAAAGATTCTGCATTAAAAAAATAAGTGCAGTTCTCCCGTACTGACCTGGTATGCTGGAAGTTCTCTGTCTGACTCATTATCAGGTAGCATGTTTGGTAACAATCACTTTTCTGGGAGCTGATAAAAAGACTTAAGTGACATTTAGTCCTCTTTGCTGCAAGTAGAAAGAGAAGCAAAAGACTAGAGGTCCTGAAAATTATAAAAGTATATATAAAACTGAAATTATTCACCATGAAGAAGTCTAAACTACAAGTTTGGCTAGATCTCCATACACTGCAAATGAAATCTTGCTTACAAGTAAGTTTTCCTGCAATGAGTCCTAGACTGATTTGAAATAGTGAAAAAGCTATTTTCTTTGTCTCTCTCTACATTAGCAAATCAGGAGGCACAGTTACAGAAGATCTTTAGAGCAAAAATCTTTTTGCTAACAACACACTGATACCACTAACTTCCTTTAGAAGCACTTTGGTACCTTCTAGGGTTGAACTCAACTTACCCTTTAGTCAGTGTTTTTGTTGGGTGAAAATAGCCTTTCATTCCAAAGCATGGCAGGAGCTGCCTATAGTCATGATGTTCTTTGTAATGGGCTTGTATATACAGTAAAAAAAAAATAAATTAAAAAAGTGAGGAAATGGTCTCAAGTTGTCTCAGGGAAGATTATTTAGTTTGGATATTGGGAAAAATTTCTTCACTGCCAGATTGGTCAGGCATTAGAGGAGACTGCCCAGGGAGGTGGTGGAGTCACCATCCCTGGATGTGTTAAATAAATGTGTAGACATGGCACTCCAGGACATGATTTAGTTGACATGGTGGTGTTGGACAGATGGTTGGTCTTGATGACCTCAGAGGTCCTTTCCAACCTTAAAGATTCAATAAGTCTATGATAAGTGACTGAATTAATTCTGAAGAGTATGTTGATGCATCAGACCACTGTCTATAATCCTGAAAACCAATTGTGCATCCACAATAATGTGTGTTTGAATCTTGTACTCTACATATTACTTCCCTCAAATTTAGTTTTGTCTAACAACTTTAGCACAAACACATACAGAAGAATCTTTCTTTTGTAGCTCCAAAGTGATAAGATGCTCTTGGTCCTCCTGCACTTTCAAGATCCTAAGTAGATAAAAGAAATAGTGGCAGAGCTACTCTGCTGAATATCCTGTCTAGTTTAAACCTGAAACATCTCAGGATTCGTGCTTTTCTTTTCTGATTTGGTCAGTGATAAACCTTTCAGCTTATTCTACAGCTGTTGTTAATAATACATACCTGATTATTGCATCTGAGCACCTCAGTTCTCATATTCAGACCAGCAATATAAGCTAGGGCATATTATTAGCCACAGGCTGCAAGAGAGTGACCAAAAGGGTTAAGTGACTTTGCCATGGTCACAGTAAACATCTGGAATCTAATGCTTTCACCAGAAGAGTTGTCCTTCCACATAATATAGCACCTATGCATACAAAATAGTTTCCTTCATTACTGTGAGACTGAAGTACTGACTCCCAAATTTTTGTACTAGGTTTCCAAGAGCTGATTCCTCTCTCCATTGCAAAGGAGAAATTGAACAGATTAATGTAGGTAATTCTGTGAAAGACAGGATCTTTTCTTAGTTTGTCATTGAAATTTATTGAGGAAGAAGACATCTTTGTTGAAGGAAAGAGGAATTCCTTCAACAGGGAATGATATTCCTTGCAAGCAGGTGAACTAGCCGTTGAGGAGAAAAGCTTCTAGATTCCACATGAGGGAGAGGAATAAGCAAACAGGAACTTGGAACTGGAAAACTGGTGGCATGCAAAGTAACTGGTGACAAAAGCGGGGAGCATGCAGTCAGATCACAGAATTAAAAAAAAAGCACTTTTCTTTTTGAAACACTGTAGTGACCTGTGAAGCTGAAACTAATTCATAGTGACCAAAACAAAGTCCAGAAGAAAATGCTTGTAAGTGCACAGGATAGCCACTTCAATTTTCTCCTCTGACATAGTTATACTTTTCTCAGTAAAAAAGCTAAAAAAAAACCCAACGCCAAAACCCCCCAAAAACCCAAACAAAACAAGCCCCCGAAGAGTTATAGTAAATCCTGGCTTTTCAGTTTACAAGACTTTTTACAAGACATAGAATATGTGAAAAACACTAGGCATGTCATCTCAAATTTTGTGATGGCTCAGGGTCACATCATAAGAACATATTCCTGGTTTTATTATTACAGTACTTAAAGCAAGTTCAAAGTGTTAAATGGCTAAAAAGATTTTTTAAGAAGATTTCCATCCCCCAGTTTGGAGAGCCTCTGCATATGACAGGATGGCTACATGAAGGTGTTGTGGCTGTGTGAAAGGAAACCAGAGAAATTGTTCTGGAGAGTTTATTCAAGAGGACACAATGACATTGAAGAGTGGAAAGGAGATGGGGAGTGGTTTACAAAAAAAAAAAATCTAGTAAGTTAGCCATGGGAAATCCAGTGTAATACCATTGTACAGTTAGCCTAAGAAATGTCTATCTACTACAAACACACCCAAGCAAAATAATATGAATGCATTAAAAAGAGTCCAATCCCTATGGATCATGCCATTGTTCTGAATTTTATGGCCACAGAGTTGCCCTAAGCCTTCTTCTGGTATTTCATATATGATCAAGGCAAAGTCCAATGCATGCCCTGGTCAGTGTCGCATCCTTACCCTCAGCTCCGTTTAAACACATTCCAGTTTGAAAACTTTTCTTCCTAGGGATAAGCAGAAGCACATCTTTATTGCTCTTTGATGAAGGGCCATTTCTTATACATTCAAGTAAATAAATAAACATTAGTTAAATAAATAGATAAATAAATAAATAAACAGGGAATTACTTCTGTTTGTTCAGAATCACCATGTGAAATGACTGCTTTCTGTTGGTGTTCTGATCATTGAGTTTGGAGTGGTCTGGCCTTGTCAGTAACGGGGTTTGGAAGTTTGAACTTGGGAGCCCAGATGGGATTTACCTGGTTGGACCCTTAAGAAACTTGCAGATGCTTCTTAAAGCAGCCACTTTGCAAACCCACCACATTCTTATACAAAATGTAGACTTCTTTTGAAGGACTGTGTATATGTATAATGCCATCTATTGCTTCTCTAATATTTTTTCTTTGTAATGACGTTTAGTAGCATTTTGAAGATTAGAATTAGATAGTTAGCCAGTTGGTGGCTTGAGCTGTACTGTTTGTTAAATTTATTGCATCATAATTTATATATGCGTCTGCGTCTATTTTGGTAAGATGTTTTTCTTGGAATGAAGTTTGAAATATCACTTGATAGTGACATCACAGGTTCCAACTCCCCTGCCAGAGGCAGGGCCACTAACCTCCAAGCCTGGTTCTAGACAAGGTTGCCCAGGAATCCATCAAACCTGTCCCTTGACACAGGGTTATAAAGGATTTATTTTGAGAGTATGTAATTGTTCTAAAGTGCTTTACTGAAATTTCCACTTGAAATTATTCTCAAGATAATTTCAACTCTGTTGGTCAGTTGTAACATAGTTAACAATTCACAAATGATAATAAAATTACTTACAATTAGGTCATAAACGTGTGCAAGGCAAATCACAAACATATTCTTGATAAAAAGTTGTTGTTTTCTTTTTTCTACAGCGCATACAATAATTCTGCTTTTCCTATAATTGCATTGTTGAAACTCAAGCTCTAAATATGCCCAGGATTGCTGAACATCAATGGTGAATCACACAAACAAAAAGAAAAGAGTGACTTTTGTCAAGGGAATTTTCCCAAGAACTGTGAATTAACTTAAACTAGTGTTTAGATTGTGAAGTGAGGAGAACCTATTGCTAGTTACTACTGAAATTTAAAAGGAACAGGTTTTGGTCAATGTATAAATTTTTTGGTTCAACCTATTTGCCAATCACATGTAAATGCAATTTGCCCTTTTCTTAGTCTATTACCAAAGGTTAGAACACTAGGACCACAGATTGACCACTGCTCACCGCTATTTTTTTATTGGTTCTTAATTATTATTTCAAAAAATGGTTTACTTGGACATTTTCATGAGTATTGTGCATGGGTTGAGTTGCAAGAAAGAGTCATATATTCCATGTATGTTGTGGAAATATGCTTTTTTCTTTAAAATAAAAGGTTAATTTATAATTATTGAAAATTGTCCATAGACAGGCTGCCCAGAGAGGTTGTGGAGTCTCCTTCTCTGGAGACATTCAAGACCAATCTGAACTCGTTCCTATGTGATCTACTCTAGATGATCCTGCTTGGGCAGGGGGTTGGACTGGATGATCTTTCAAGGTCTCTTCCAGCTCCTAATATTCTGTGACTGAAGTCTGTAGCAACTAGAAATGCCAGAAAGAGAAGATTGCAATCCATGCAATATAAATGTAAACATATGCAGAAACTTTAGGAGCTATATTTTCACATACATTTTAACAAACTTACTCTTTGATGCCTTTGTCAACATCAAGTAACTGTCATGAAATAAATAACAGAAGGTCACTGATCTTAGCTTAAAATACCTGAGGATAGCAATTACAGTATTAGCCATGTAAAGTGTAAAAGCCAGAAGCAACTCTTACTGCTAATTGAGAGGTCTGGCTGGTGACACAAGGCTATTGTTAATACAGCTGCAAAGATAGTTTTATAATTGCAAGGAATGAAAGCACCTTGCCACTGACAAAACATGCCTTTAAAGATCCTCAATGCTATATATACATATCCTCTTGGATGTGGCCTCAGTTGAGCAGTAAACTTATATTTAAATTGCCCTGATTTAAGGAGCAGGGAAGAAACTTGCCTGTCTGAAATTTATTCTGAATTCTACCTATGAAATCATGCCTGCCAGCACTCTTGAATAAGTTCACCAAGTAGCCTCTCTTTGCTTGTTAAAATGACTTTTGTTCAAACAATCTCGTCTCCCTGCTCATCAGTATTCCCCAAAGCTTCTCCCTGTTCAAGTTCCATGTGTGCACGCAGTCCAAATGGGGGATGGATTTTGTTACCTTTATTCATTCCGAGAGATCCCTTGAAATAAATTGAACTGAGGTAATCAGCTCTTACAAGGTCTCATTCTAAAGCTAAGACATTTGGGTTGACTGGGTGAGTAGCTGAACTTTGAAGCATTTATATGAATCTTTTGAAGTTTGCCCAGCAGTACTAGGGGCACATAAAATCCTGCAAATCCAGATCCAGCCATTTTCCTGAGTTGGAACTTTTCTAGAAGGATGCTAAGTTGGTATGAGTGAAAATACTGTCACTATGGCAGAAGTCAATGTGAATAACGCTGTCATTGAGTTCATAAATATAATTTCATTGCATAAACCCAGATACAGGTCAAAACTTAGCTGAAGGAGGATGCAGGGATCAGATAAAGAGACAAGACAGTATTGGAAAAGAGGGAAAGCTGTGCCAAATAAAGTAAGTAAAAAACAATAGTGTCCTTCCCAGTCAATGATGTTTAGTGGCAAAATAGTAAATGAGAAATTCCTGTAGCATTAATCATGCCTTTTTCCCTATAGGGAGCTCCTCATTCAAGGATTGACCCCTTGTCTGGCATTGTGTGAATCCTGATTTTGTTAATTTAATACCAGCCTCTTCAATGCACTGGGCTCTTCAAATTAGCCTATTAGCAGCTTAACACAATCACATGAATTAAAAACAGCATCCCTGCTAAAATTAAGACTGTATTTGTGCCTTCTTTATATTTTTTTTTCTATCTTTTTTTTTTTTCCCTTTTCTTTTCCCTGGAAATACTCATTTCCCAGCTGTTGGCTGTTTTAAAATAATGTGTTGGCTTGACATTGCAAAGGCTGCTCTGGCATTTCTGGTCGAATTCTGCCATTCGCACTCAGGGTGAATAATACTTCCCTGCCTGAACCAATCCCTTCAATTAAAGGGAGCTGCTCATCTTAAGACAAGTACTGCTGTATGGAGCTGAAGTGGCAGAATAAGATCCTTCCTGAAATTATTTTTTGCAAATTGTTCTCAATATGGTGTTCTGGGGTAAGATTATTAAGCTATTTTGGTGAAAATTTTTTATTAATTTTTGATTAACACAACCTCCTGCAGAAATCATTATCTACAGGACCTCGAGCAGCCAGCACTCATTACTAGTGGAAGTTGTTTCCAAGAGACAATATAGAAGTTTGGAAAGTTAAATTTGAAAAAAGCAAGATTTGTGTTCTCATTTTATCTTAAAAACCCAATAAAATAAAAACCCAATAAAAGCCTAAATAACCCTTCAGATGTGATAGGCTTATGTTGCTCTGACACCTCAGTCTCTGAATTCTATTTGAATTCATAGTCAAGATCTAGAGGGTGTGGGTGGTTGCATGTGATGTAACCTGAGGAAATATTCTTTGAAGAGGCTCTGTGAATATGCAGTAGCTAGTATTTTAAAATGGACAGGTTTTGCACAGCAATTCTTGGCAGCTTGAGTGTGGTAAATAAGCAGCCTAAGAATTGAAATGAGCTTTAAAAAAAAAAAAACAAACCAACATTTCTGTCAATACAGATACTGCCATTTTAGCCATATCCATTAAAAGAACTTGTCTTTAAAATGGGCAAGATTATAAAATTATTTTTCTAAAATCCTTCAGTTGCTCATATGGAAATAAGAGAAAGGTGGTTTGCAGTTAGTAAGTAAGCCTAGAAGACAAGTAAACCATTAGTAATAAGGGATGGTTTTGAGGGAAGGAACATCCTCATGCCTTTCAAGACACACACATTGATGAAATGATATGGAAATATTACTACACTTAGTCTTCAGAACTTCTGGAGTTATGACTGATCTAAGTTTAAATATTGTATCCAATAGGTCTATTACCTTATATGAAGTTTTGTAGAGATAACATATTCTATAAGCTTAATTTTTCTTAATATTGCATATTCTACTTGTGAGCTAAGTCATTATGAAAGCATCTTCCCTGGCTTTCGAAATATCAAAAATACATGGTCTCACTCCCTTCCTCTTTGTCCCCACATATATAGGGATATATTTATATAGATATACTTATGTGAAAAAGTACTTATTTTTGTTATACTTATTATAGGTAATATTTATGGTTTAGGGTTTGTTTTCTTAAGTTTAGTTGTTCTATGAGTCCCCTTCTCTGGAGATGTCCAAGACCAGACTGGACACATTCTTGTGTGATTTAATCTAGGTGATCCTGCTCAGGCAGAGGGTTGGACTAGCTGATCTCTCAGAGTCCTTTCCAACTCCTGACATTTTGTTGTTCTGTGAATAATAGGGAACTGGTCAGCAGTAAGGATCTTTTAATCTAACAGACAACACAAGAGCAGTAACAGATTCTACCTGGTCTACTGTTCTCTCTATTCTTAGATAATTTTGACCTTCATTAGAAGGTGGGGTTTTTTTTGTTTACATTCACACAACTCAGTTTCAAATCCTCATTCTTCAGCTCATGCACCTCTCTCTGCTTCCTACTGTCCATGTTCTTCCATCAAACTTGAATTCTTTAAAGGATAGAAAAAGCATTTTAATGCCCCAAAAATCAAGGGCAGAGGAAGTTCAAATTCCAGTCCACTCCTCCTTCTCTGTACAAAATAGGGCCATGAAATGTTAAAACTGTGATTTTTAATATGTATCTTTAATATATATTTCAGTGATTAAGATTACAAATTTTGCCTGAAAACTGACTCTTTTTGTATCTTTTAATGAAAACAGAGAAGATTTTTGTTGAAAGCCCTATTCCAATGACAACCAAAAAATAAATACATACAAATCTATAATAGCAATAGCTTTCTATATTAAAAACAAACACCTAGTCAGACAACAAATATTAAACACGAGAGAGGTCAGTAGAAATTGCATAGAAGGATCACAAAACCTGAGGTGTGGGATGGGACAGGGGCTGAAAGGCTAGATTATTGATTAACATGCTAACAATTACTTTTGTTCTGTAATAAACTAGTGAACATTTTCCTTGCTTAAGGCAAGGTTAGGTAGCAGCTGCTAAAATGCTCAGTATTTGCATATGCTTTAACTGACTATGGATATGATACATGCTTGGGTGTCATGCCCAGTAGCTAAACTGGTCATGGTGCCAAAGCATAAGCACTCGATAGCAGTTTTCTGATACAACAGCTCATTATGTTGTTCTAAACCACTATATTTTGGTTGTTAAAGGTGGGGTAAATGGAAAAACCAAAATACAGTGAAGCTGCTAAAGACATATGGCTTTACAATAAACAGTTTCCTTATACTCGAATTGAATGGTAAATGAACATTCCCTATTGACATGTTATGCTGTTGTACAGCAAGAAAAAAAATGTTAGCTTTCCATAGTGTGAGTAAATTAAGACCGATTCCTTAATTAAGAACTCTAATCCATATATTCTTTGCTTCTCTGCTTCTTAAGAAAGGAGATAACTCCCCTTTAGAAATGAATTGTGAGTTGTCAAAAGCATCTTAAATACTATTTGTGCAATCCACTAAATTTTGGCCAAACTGACAATCCATTTTGAGACACAATAGGCATGACAGCTGAAGTAAACCTAGATTACAGTAATGCTCCAAGATATTAATGTAAATGGGCTTTAAGATTCAGGAGCACTATCTCTTACCTTGCATGATAATGTGGGATCATCACCATAGATTCTATCAGAAATACAAAGTAGAATGAAAGGCATTGCTTTAGCCCTTGTTATCAAGGCAGCAAAGGGGAACATAGCTTGATTTACCACCTACAGCTTCTCTCCCCAAACCTTTTCAGATGAATTTAGCGTACTTGTACTATTCTGTCCAAAAAAAAAAAGTACTAAATATTTACGTTCTTCTGCAACCAATAATCCTGAACAGAGTATAGATAATGTTGAAACTGGAGAAGAATTTCTGAGCAGAAAACTATTTGTAAGTAGTAGAAAGTAAAATGATAATTTCCCCAAAATCAGAATGAGGGAGAGGACGTGTGTCCCAATGGTTTTCATGAAGGACAGAAACCTAATTAATATTCATTCTTGCTTCCAATCTTAAAATAAAATATTTGATAGTGCTTTGCTATTCTGTCTGATTTACACCAGTATGGGGCTCTGTTTCAAGGAAATTGTAAGTGTATATAGAGATATGTGTGTATTAAAATATACTTATGCTTTGTTGTACTCAATCATCTTACAGCCACTTCAGCAGAACTAAATGAACAATGTTAAAAACATTTTGCACATGTTAAACTGAATTTCCAATCCAAGTCAGTTAAATGTGGGTAAAAGACTGTTGTGCTCTTTTTTAATGAGCCTGTGCAGTGTACTTGCTTCAGCAGTGAGGAAAAAAAAAGTTTGGATACATTTTTTATTTCAGATATTGTTCTTGAATACTGTATGTTATTTAGTATTTATGGAAATCTTGAAGTTGATGAATACAGACTTAATTTTTAAAAAATAGGACAAATACTCAAATCTGTTTTGGATAGTCCCAAAACCCTATACAATCTACCTATCTGTAAAATAACCAGTGTAGCACAAGTTAAGGTAAATAAATAATAACACTCATGTCACCATTTTAGAAGTCAGTTGTGAAGAAATTAATGAGATAAAAACATATTAGAGTAATTTTTAGAACGTTATGATTTTTGCAAATGTTTCATGAACAGAAAATAATATATGATATGATTCATGATACAAAGCATGAATTACACAATTGTCATGGTATTGGAAAAATCTTGAGACAAGAATTCTAAATATATTATGAAACTAATAAACATCAAGTGCTGTACAAATACAGAAATCTTTTGTGAAATACCCTTGCTATATTTTGAGGCAAACAGATTTTCTTCTGTGAGTTTTCTCTGATATACCAACAGGATGGCATCACTGAGAGGTATAATTATTTATAGGAGACAAAAAAAATAAATTCCTTCTATCCCTTAATCTTTTGAATCTAATTGGTTTCATTTCACCTTTTCTAAACCCTTGGTAAACTTACACTTTTTCAAGACTGGCCACACCTCAGGAACACATTTCATATTAAAATGAATAGTTGTGAAAACTTGAAAAAGCTACTAGGAACTGCCTTGGACAATCCCAAGCAATTTTTAATGATTTCATTTTTTTAAATTGAGTAAGCCAACACAGTTGGTGTTACAATATAAACAAATAACACAATATTTAAAATACCAATGTCTTTGAGACTCTGTGGCGTGCTGATTCTACCTTGCTTACAGAGAAGATATGGTCTATATAGGACAATGGAAACAAGTGTAAGTGAAAATCACATTGAATATGATGGACAGAAGTGTTTTGCTCATAAACAAATCATTTTAACATAACTATTGCCACTGCCATACTTGTTTGACTCGTATTTAGTAGACACTTTCTCAATGGGTTACAAGTAGCAATAAGTCTTCAAGAAACTTACTGAAACTGGTGAATAACGGATTCCCTACTGATTCCTAACGGATTTGGCTATTGAAAATACGTGAGCTAGTTCGAAGATGCATTTGTAATGTGCATTATGCAAGTAGGTTTTGGTCTCTTCTTAGTATGCCAAAGTTCCACTTCTAGTACCAGAGGTAGTTTCAAGGCAACTGTATGGATATTTTTAGAAATGCTCTGCTACCCACGCACCCTTCCATTTGGTCTTGTTTCTTTACATTTAGGGGCGAACAAATTCTGATGGGGTAGTATATCTCCAAGGACTGCACTGCCTCTGTAGATGGTTTATTTTCATTATACCTTCAATTTTAGAATTTTGGTAATATACACATACATAAAAATAAATAGCATAGAAGTAAATCAAGGTAAGCATTTCCCAGGAATGGGACTTAAAAAGTCAACAAATTAGCTAGAATAAAGAGTATTAGTAGGAACATACTGTACAATAACCTAATTCCATGACTAACACCTGTTAGGGTATTCATGCATCAGTATCAGTAGAAACCTTACAACACCTGAATGATGCTTTTGCTTTGCAGTGCACTAGCACAGTGTTATGTTAATCATCCTTATGACAGCACGCATGAAAAAATCATGCATAGTGGTGCAACCTTATTTGCTTTGTTGTAAAAAAGAAAGTCCAAAAGACATGCTTAAACTGCCAGCAAAACTATCAGGACTTGAAGATAGAAAACCTATCTTACATAGCTGATCTATTATACACCTTCACTGAAGAACAACGGAAGACAGGACAGTGACATGGAAGAAAGTATATTCGACCATGAATTTACACTTGAAATGCCTGTTTCCAGACAGGCATTCTGGTAATTTTCCTCATTGATGAGAATTGGTTTAAATCTTCAGGCACATGGGAGTTGCCTTCTCTTTCAGATGACAAATGAGAAAATTGCGAGTGTTGGGGAAAATAACTAGTGAAGTTAAGATTCCCTATTTCATCTCTGAATCTCTGGGCAAAGAACAGCAGAGCACATGTTTCTGTAACCTGCAACACCAAAATGCTGTGAAAGGTCGTCCTTCCCATTTCAGTCACATTCTAAAGCGTTCTGAAGGAAGACAGAACAAGACTTCAGAGGTACAATGGCTCCAGTATCTCCCTTGCTCACCTTCCCAATTTTGTGTAATACAGTCATTTTTCTCACAATATTTGCCACCACCCAGAACTGCACTCAGCAACTTACTACAGATGTGATATTTGACTTTGTATACCGAAGCAAAGACTTCTGTTATTCCATTTTAAAAAGTGTTAAAAAGTAGAGAAAATACTCAGAAGAGTGACATTTAGGACCCCAAAGTATAGCTATCTCAAGAAATAATCAAATCACGAACAGTCTGGGTTGGAAGGGACCCCAGGGTCCTTGAGTTCCAACCCTCATGCCACAGGCCGGGCCACCAACCTCCAGGTCTGGATCTAGACAAGGTTTCCCATGTCCCCATCCAACCTGGCCTCGAACACTTCCAAGGATGGGACATCCACTATCTCTCTGGGCAGCCTGTTCCAGCACCTCACCACTCTTTCCATTAAAAGCTTCCCACTGAGTGTTCTTTATATTTTTTATGTATAATTAATTCTAAAAAAACCCTGATTCTTAATTCTGAACTGTTTAGGACTGACAGTCCATCATAACAGTATTATCCATTATACTAATTAAACAGTCTTGCTGGATCATCTTACCTATGGCAGATACTTGTATGTTTTTGTAATAAGACTTAAGATCCTCCACTTATTTCTTTTTTTTTCTTTTACTAGTTTTCTCATTTTATCCACACTCCTCATCCAGGCACACAGGAACACTCATCCATTTGTGCTGTTATAAGCAAATACAAATCTTCTGAGGTTTCTAAGTGACTGATTCTTTTTCTTTCCACAATGACTTTTAAACTATAAAAATAAATCATAGAATCATAGAATGATTAGAGTTGGAAGGGACTACCAGAGGCCATCTAGTCGAACCCCTCTGCAAGAAGCAGGGACACCCCCAAAAAGATCAGGTTGCTCAGGGCCTCATCCAACCTGGCCTTCAACTTCTCCAGGGATGGGGCATCCACCACCTCCCTGGGAAACCTGTTCCAGTGCTCCACCACTCTTACAGTAAAGAACCTTTTTCTAATATCCAATCTAAATCTCCCTCCCTCTATTTTGAAACCATTACCCCTTGTTCTGTCACAACAGGCCCTACTGAACAATATGGAATTAATATTTTTATGGAATGGATTAAAAAGAAACCTGAGAATACAAGATCTAAACAAATTAACCCCCATCATATATAAGAACAATCAAGACAGTTATTCAGTCATTCTGTTTATCAAATCCTCCATTATTAATACAGGTAAACACCTAAAGTAAATTTCTTTCATTTTTATGCTTGCCCTCCTTTTGTTTCTCCTCTTCCTCTCTTTTTTGGGGGAACTTTCCTACCATGGTTTGCTCTGTTACATGCTTTGTGATTCTTTGTCTGATTCTCTTCACCTCTTTTTTGTCCCTTTAGCAGATGTTTCTTTGCTATGCCCAAATTCTGGTTGCTTCTTCCCATTTGTCATTTGTTTTCTCTCTCTCCTGCTGGCAGACAGATGGGGGACGGGCTGCTTGGCACTGAAAACGTTATAGAGAGGTTTAGCTCTCATACCACTATGAGAACAGGCTGTTCCTGTGATATTTCTTTGCAAACAGGAGAATGCTCTGTAGTACCAAATGGCATCTTCCTAAGACTGCTTGCTCTATTTTCATGACATTCTGAAGACTCCTCAAAGATGTTTGTCAAAAAAAATGATTTAAGGCTGACAGTGTGGATTTGACTCCTTTTGTCTCCTACACATTTACTAGTGGTGTGCACCAGGTACTCAATTTGTTCGGAGTTTTTCTTTGGGGCTACAGATCCGAAAAGCAAATGTGAAGGAATCACAGGCTTGTGCTCTCGCAGTATAAGCCTAGAGATCTCAAAACACAAAATGTTCTTTCAAGGGTGAAAGAATACTTACTGTATATGTTGAACAGGAACACCATCTAAGCATATATCTCTCATATGCTGCCTTTAGCTGTGCAGTCTGGCACTACAGCCACACCATTAACATGCATCATTACACTCAAAAACATCCATGTAAAACTTCTGCCACTTTCTAGATGGTAGATAAAACAAGTTGTGGGGTTTTGCTTTTTTTTTTTCTTTTGTGTGATTTTTTTTTTGTTTTGTTTTGTGTTTTTTTTTTGTTCCTATGAGCTTGATTTTAAAACCAGCATCAAACTCCATTCCAACTCTGTTCCAATGCAAAGTGAATTTTTTTCCAGCTGCAGAGATACTGGTAGATGCCTTCATCTAGAAGGACTGCCCTACCTGCAGCTACTTGCTTCTGAGTGCTTACGCTATTCTAACTTTCCATGGTTTAGAAACAAGGTCTTAGTGCTCTCATTAAAGTATAGGTTGGGAAATTTGACAAAAATATCCTTCTCCACAAAAAAAAACAAAAAAAAGGAAAAAAACAAAAGAATCTACAGACAGTATTTCATCGACTGGCTTTTATGAGCAGTTTAAACCTTTTTGCTGAGATTGACAGTTTTCATATGACCTCTAAAAAGCTGAAGTTCAAGAAGTTAAAAGTCTTCATAGTTCTAATGGACTAGAGTACTGTAAAGCCAAGGATCACTTTATTATTTGTATTTCCTTTAATCATCCAGCATCACTTTACAGTTTAAGATTTCAGGGGTTTGAAATTCTGAGGTCTGAATTTACTTTGTTAAAATAAATTGGTTAAACTGGGAAGTAAGGAAGGAGAATGTTTCATCTTGTGTCTTATGAGTCATTTAACATGTCATATTTGCAATTGTCATATGGGCAATTTTAATCATTTTAAAAGCAGCATTATAAGACAGCACTTTGAGGCAGATCTGTAGTTAGGAGTTGGAAAGTCAAAACAGATTCCTTGCTTCTGTCTTCTGCAGCAAATGAGTTTGGACAGACCTTGATACATATAAGTTAAGGAGCTGACATTCAGTGTCTGAATCATCTTTTGTTCTCTTTGCAAACACTGCCAATCATCTTAACTTTCTCTATGATTTTGGACTGGAAAATATGACTAGAAAATGGATCCTAAATCCCTTAAGAAAACTGCTTGGATTTCCTGAGGAAATTTGAGTCTCTATTTGATAACAATTTTTATTTCTTTTTAATCAGTGGGACTTTGGTTTGCCTTTTTTTTTTGTTTTTTGGAGGGTGAGGGTAGGGAGGTGGAAAGGTAGTTTTTGCAAAGAAAAATTCTAAGCCTTCAGGATCTAAGCATGTGTAGGGCTAACTTACATGCTATGCAAAAAAAAACCCCTATGCCTGTATTTTCCTTCACTACTCAATATGGATTTATTCTACTTCTCAGTAAGATGCATTTCAGGACTATAGAATCTTGGACATGATGTTCTGACTTATTTATAGCATCTTTTCTATTTGCATTTTAGTTTAGAGAGTACTAGATTCTGGGCCATCATATTTAAGTTGGTAGTGTATTATGCAGATGATGTTGTATGATGTTTCTCTATTAGTTATTGAGCAGTACTGGTCCCAGTACTAACCCCTGAGGGACTCCACTGGAGGTCCGTACTGGGTCCAGAAGTTTCAATAACTAATAGAGCAAACAGAACTAATAACTGTTCAATAACTAATAGTTATATTTTCCTTTAAATAAGTCAATCAGTGAGAAACAAGAACCAGTCTAAGATGAAAAAAGAAAGAATATTTGTGTTGAATACATAATTACTTTTGCTTGATCTTTGTTTCATTAAATTTATAGTTAGCTATCCAACTATGATGTCATACCGCTAAAACCTCTATATGCTGCTTCAATGGTTGACTATGTGCATTGATTTGAGAGATGGACATATAGATAGGTAAAAAGGACCTCTCTTTTCCTCTTTCTGTTTGAAATGAGTCCAAGACTAGTCTGAAGAACTAGGATTCAATTGCCAAAACTTTTTTTTTTAATGTTTTTAAACACAGCAGAATTTAAATGACTACCAGATCGAGCAACCTAAAATAAGGAGATAAATGCAAAACAGCTAAGAGCTTTTCATTCGAGGGTGTTGATACCCTAAACTTCAACTTTAAAGTGAATAGGCATGAACATAGCTGAAAACACCCTGGTTTATAAAAATTTTCAAGTCTTGTCTGTTCTAGTCCATAAGCCTCCCCACAACCATCTTCCCTCCTACTGGCTGATATTCCTAAACTAACAGTTCATCATTTGAAATGAGAAAGTAATTATACCATCTTATTTTTCATTACATGCTTCTTAGTACTAGTATGTAACTCAAAGAATTTGTATTGCTTAGCATTTTGGCCTCTGCATTTTTTAGGGCTTCTGAATAAATCAATTAGAGAAGATACATTATTCATTTAACTGGTCTTTAAGAGAGGCTGGAATTTTTCCTGGCTATTAATTTTACTATAATTTCAATGTATTTTCTGTTAAAAGTAATATGTTACTGTCAGCTAGAGCCAAAATAATACATATATTTAAATACCCTTTGGCATATTTTTTAGTAACCAAAGATGTCATTTGCAAATGGAAATCCATTGCTGTGGACCTTATGAACTGCGGCATTATGCTAGAAGTTGAGTTTTGTTGCCTTTGTACAAGTACTTAATCAGGTTGTTACTTCAAAAAAAAAAAAAAAGGGTAACAGAAAGGAACAGTTAAGTGTTGGTGATTCATTCTTTTGAATATGTTGCCTCTTAATGAGACAAGGCATCAAAATACTGCAGTTTAACTTATTGCTTTGATTACTTAATAATGCAGATTGCGGTCTTTAGATGGATAGCATTAATCTCAAAGCACAGGGGTCATGTGCTGACTAATGCAACTTACTACGCAAGAATGGGACACTGGTGCTGCCTGTGAGAACATACCATAATTCACAGAGATATATGCTGAAGAATACATAATATAAGCTGCTCCCAAAGTCAATGTGAAGCTAACATTAAAACTAGAAGCTGTTTAGGTGTATGATTTGTATGCTTTGCTGTGCAATGATAGCCAAGGACATTGATATTGTTAAGCTCGAACAATGAGGTCAAGTCATATCTTCCTTTCCTACTTCTGCTCCAAACTCTGTAGAAACCCTTGTGTTCTCCTGGTTTGCATTTAGGATATTATTTTCAATTCTGAAACTAAACATAAAATGTGTATTTAAGAGTGTCATTAAAAAAACCTCACACCTAGCATATCATCTCCCATCTACCCCCCAACACTGAATAGTCCCACATAAATTGACCAGATGACTTTATTATACCAAGTAAAATCCCAGTTTCTTTTTCTCTGCTACCTACCATCTTTGGATTTCTCCTAGTTTTGACCCATTGCTTAATACAAGAGCCGTAGCTCCTCCTTTAACTCACCTAGGAGCAAGGATTGTTTCTTCTCAGAGATCCTTGCTCATGGAATCTGACACATAGGATCAACACAGAACTAATATAACTTATCCATATGGTGTACGGGTCAAACTATAAAATCTGAAGCTTGTATGCCAACAACATACAGTGCAGGCATGATACAAGACAGTTACTTTTACCATAAGTAATATCTTCGGGGGGGGGGGGGGGGGGGAGACGGGCGAACACACC
>VXBZ01005227.1:147670-175948 GCA_013399135.1 Heliornis fulica | reverse complement strand
GAAGGGCTGAGGGAGCTGGGTTTCTGTCAGAGATGCAAGTTCCCACAGGTCTCTTTACCTTGGAAAAGAGGAGGCTGAGGGGAGATCTCAATGTTTATAAATATGTCAGGAGGATGGAGCCAGGCTCTTCTCAGTGCTGACCAATGACAGGACAAGGGGCAACAGGTGCAAGGTAGAACATAAGAAGTTCCATGGGAATATAAGAAAAGCATGACAGTGCACTGGAACAGGCTGCCCAGAGAGGTTGTGGAGCCTCCTTCTCTGGAGACATTCAAGACCAATCCTGTGTGGTTTCATCTAGGTGATCCTGCTCATCAGAGGTTGGACTAGATGATCTTTCAAGGTCCCTTCCAACTCCTGACATTTTGTGAATCTGTGAAAACTGTTCTCCACTTCATAGACAATCTGCTAGTTTGCCTTTCAGCTTTCATGTCACCATGACATTTTGGGGGCAGAGTCAAGCCTGCCCTGCCTATGCACTAGTAGGGGCTCCCTGCCTCTGCCCATGCACAGGAACATATGGACTCATTATTGTAGTGCCATAACCTATCTAATGTATTTTGCTGCTGAACAGGGTTTATTAACTTGGCCTCAGCCAAAACCAGCAGAAGCCACACAGCTTCCAGCTGGCTTTGGGTATGAGTGAGCACACAATCATCTGTGAACCAGCTTAAGTCTACAGCCAAACCTAATGATGCTTTTAGAAATCAATTTAAGTTGCATATAACATAAGTTGTGGAATGCTTGTGAAGAACAAAACTGTCTCACCTCTCCCCCTCTCATTAAGCACTTGGCAGTTTCCAGTGTAGATTTATAAGAGGCAACTTTGGAAGTTTGCATTCGTCAACTGATTTATAACAAAACCCCCTAGATTTTGCTAATGAGTAGCACCGTAAGAAATAGGGGATAACTATCATACTAAATTCCATTCATTCTGCAGCTTGATTTTTCAGTACCACCCTTAAAAGCAAGGGTGTTAGTCTTCTCTCTTTAAATTACTGAATGTTATTAGAATGAATTCCTAATCTTTTCTGAAGACATACCCACACTAAAAAAAAATCTTAAAAAAAAAATCATACAATCCAAGTCACAGTGCAAGTTTTCTAGAGTCATCACTCTAAAAACTCCCAGAAGTGCATTGTCCTAAACAATCTTAAGTTCCAATATCATTGACAATTGACTTCTACCGCACTTTCAAAAGAAACAAATCTCATGCCTATTTTCACAGTAGTGATTGCTTAGGTTAAGAGTAGAATTAAAGCTTCCTTTCTGCCAAATAAGCATGTTGCCATTTGACAAATTGATATATGTAATAGATCAGTTTCCTATTTTCTGCAGTAGCCCTGAAAAGGGAAAATAGTTTCCTATTTTTATACAGGAATTGATGCACAAGCAGTTAATAGCTAATCAAGCTTATAAAAATATATAAAAAGCCTTCCTAAAGTTGTATACTCTCGATATACAAGCACATGAAATGATACAATTAAAGCAAAATAAAATATTTTAGAAGTATTTTAATTTTTTCATTAACTCTGTCTCACTTATCAAAAAATCACTTCAGTACTCAGACATCTAAATGACAAGATATTTTCACAATCAAAGCACTCAAATCTAGATGAATTTTATTCCATGTTTTAGGCATTTCTTACCATTTGTCAACTTTCAAATATAAAACTCGGTTTCTTATAGCCCATTACCTAGTATATTTCTAAAAGAAGCATCTAAGTTTTCCATGGATTACAGGAACATTTCTGTATCACTGAAAAACTAGGACTAGGCTTGGGTACTGGAAGGTGTTCAAGAAAGAAATGTGCATAGCTTCCTCCTGAATTAAGTGTAAAGTTACAATAAGCTCTTGTTAGGTTGCCCATCTGAAAGAAAAAGTTACATTAGAAGTAGAGTGACAAGTATAGATTTGTAACAGCTCCAAAACATTGAAGGCACTATTTACACTGTCTCAAACTGGGGACAAGTACTTTTCCATTTAAAGTAAAATTTTATTTAAATCTGTTCTGTGAAATCACTCTGTATATGCACATACAATAGGAAGCTTTGATACACAACAGTCTTGATAGAACTAAACTCCAGGAATTTCCTATAAATTTTACTATTGATAACTAAAGAAAAGTCTTATAAACATACTCTGTTACAAAAGACTGTTAAAAAAGTCTTCTCTTAAGTATAAATTACTATGAAAGAACACTTTGATGAACTAATAGCCAACAACGTTGAACATAGTACTCACTGGCACATAGTAACACTCTCCCATCACTACATTTTCACTCTTTTAACCCCAACTAATAATCTTTTGACACACAACATACATAGGACAGTACTACAGAGGGAAAAAAAAGGAATTTTCATCTTAACATTTCCTTAAGAAACATGGCTTACCTTCTAATACCTAGCATAACTAAGAACACAATGAAAACTAGCTAGTCTCTATTACAAGACAAAATACTCCCAACCTTCACAGCAACAAACTACCTCACCAGATTAGATGCTCAAGAAACCCCTTCCCAGAACTAAACACAAACAAATAATACCAAAAACAAGGAAGAGAAACTTGCCTACACTGGAGATTCATTCTTTTCATGAAGAAAGACCCCTGTGGCTATAGATCACCAGAACCTCACTTCACCCTCCCTACAAAAATTTTAACCCAAAGTAGATGTGGGCCAATCAGTAGAACAGCTCAAGCAAGATAATGAACTGAGATTACTGACACATGCTATCAAAAAAAATCACCCCAGCTCTCAGGTGGCTGTTATCTCAAGTTTTTGACTTCTCAGGTGGATTTGATCTCTGCAGTGAAGCAAAACTTGCCTCCAAGAAAGTTGTAGAAAGAAATCTGAATTTAGTTGCGAAGGTGTTTATAAGCACTTGTTTTAAATGAGGAATTTTCATCAATTGTAAGTACAAGAAAAGAAAATATTCAGAAGTGAAGGGTATAAAGGGATATTTGTAGAGTTGGGGGTGTTTTTAGGTGCTTTAGTGAGTTTACAGTAGTTATGGGATTTTGCGTGTTTTTTTCTGAAATGTGAGTTCAGGGTTTAGTTTATAGAGCTGAAAATAAGAATCTTTTAAGTAAATGTTTTTTATGGGTTGTCAGGACCATAAATGGTAGAAACTGCTTTGATTTGACCTAGTTTATGGGTTTTGTGATACATTAGATTCTCTATTATTGCTGTCTGTGTGTATGTGTGACCTTTACCTTCTGGAAATCTAGATGTTCTACAACTTGAGAGTGTAAATATGTATCCCACAAATAACTTGTCATACTGAAAAAATTATGTTAACTGATATTAGGTATGTGGGATGTGACTATACAGGCACTGAACACCAATAATTAGCTTAGTAAAAAGTGTAGAACTGTATATTCCTAATGCTTAGATCTCTTGCTAGTGTAATACAAAGAAAGTATTTCTACTCCCTGTTGAGGTTGTACTAGTAGGCTTAAAAATGTAAGCATATTACTTGGAAGGTTTTTTTTTGTTTTTCTTCTACAAAAACCTTCTGCCAAGTGCTAAAAATCCTACTTTCAAAATAGTATTCTAGACTGATTTGAGTTGGAAGGGTTCTCAAAGATTAGCTAGTTCCACTCCCCTGCCATGGGCAGGGACATTTTTCATTAGATGATATTGCCCAAATTCCCATCTAACCTGGCCTTAAATGCTTTCAGGGATGGGGCTTCCAGACCCTCTATGGGCACTCTAAGGTTATGTTCCTTAAATCTCTTATGGCGTGTTAGTGCTTTGCTCTTAGCAAAGAGCTATGCAACTACTGATAAACTCGGAAGCTGCTTAAGCAATTTGTTCAACCTTAAGTGCTAATTTTGATGGATTTGTACCTTTATTCATGTAGAATATTTTTCAAAGGAAGGAGGTAAATTGCACTTGTTTTAACAAATCTTTTCGAATGTCCTCTGTGCAGATACTATCCGAGTGATTCTGTTTGTTTAATTTTTCAGGTTACAGTCAGGTTACAAGTCATTGTCTTATTTCTTGGGACAGAGGGTGGCAGTTAAGGGAATAGAGACAAGGAGAAGTAGGAATAGGAAATTGCAGCTTCTGTTTCTTATACTTTCCTTTTTGTTTTGAAAGCATTGCAGAAACAATAAATAGCTTACCTCAAAATTAATTTTCTCTTTCAGTTCTGGGGTACTTTTGGTCTTTTGCTTTCTTCAAACCATTCTTTGGGATCTAAGAGTTTGCTGCTAGGAGGTTGTGCAAAGATCCTCTTTTAATTGGTGAATTGTACCTAGAAAAGTGTTGAAGTGTATCTGAAGAGAAAAGCAGAAAAGAAGGAATGGGTAGGAAAACTGAGTGAACATAGGTAGCTCTAAGAAAGAAAGTGGAAAATTGATCCACGTTTTGAAGTTCGTTCACTAGTGTCAAAACAGAAATGGTGATGTTATTTCTTTTTGCATTTCAAGACCTGGGATTTGGAAGTGCAGTGATGAAATGTGGTGAGTAGGTTGAGGTGGCAATACCACCTGCAGTACTGCAAAATGCAAATGATTGCCTTGGTTACATCATCTTGCTTGCTTCTAGTCACTTGTAAGAAAATAAGATTTCTTCCAATGCAAACTTTATTTTGGTAGAGGAGTTAACTTTTTTTTATTTCTGAGAGCACGCCCTTCACACACTGTAATGTTTGGAGGACAATTTACATTTCACTTAATAGTCTGTATCAATTAACTTGAGGCAATCTAGTTCTGTGTGCGGTGTCTTTCTGAAATTTACTGAAGTTTTTAATGTTATTTATTGCTGCTCTATATTGATTTTTCTAATGGAATACCAAAAATGTGAAAATTAAAAATGCATTTTTCTTCTACCAATTCACCATTTGTCTCTTTCTGTAGTTTTAGTATATAAATTATATCATCTATTCATGTACCAGTAAGATTCTGTGTGGCCACAGGAAAGAAGGATTATTAGTGCACCTAATTTTTATATTAATATCTCAGAGACATAAATATATACTTCTGTAGTGTCTTATGTAACATATAAACTGGGACCTAATCAAATAACCGTCTAAAGGTGTCCAAGAGTTCTCCTATTATCTTCAAATTATTTCATCCAGATATTTCTATTTTTAATTACTGTCAGCAGTCATGACCTCTCATGTAGTAGGCAGCTCTGAAATTCGTCAGATTGTTTAAAAAAAAAACAAAAAGTGTTTTTAACCATTTGTCATTATAATCAACATGCCTGGTATTTCCTGCAATCAGCCTTCCTGACTGGAAGGCTGGCAGAAAATGAGCAAGGAATGCTGGCAAGTGGAAGGAAGCCCCTGCATTTTGGGTCCTGGGTTTGTGCTTGCCTCTCCTATTAGTGTACGTGGGCTGATGTGAGCTTCTAGGAGAACTTGGATACCAGAGTGGTATTACATAGCTATGTTTAAGTCTTCCTGCAGACATGAGGAAAAAGGAAAAGGATAACGTGTGCAAGTGACATGATGGATTGGGAGGAAATGATTGTAGTACTCTTTGTTTCTGATACAGTTGTCAAGACAGTAGGTTGTTTTTCTCTCCCACTTGCCCTTTTTCTTTATTCCATGGCGTTCAGATTGTGTGAGACAGATGCTCAGCCTCTAGCCACCATCCTCCTGTGCTTTCATGCCTCCAATTTGATTGAATATGAGCACAGCTATGCTTTTTCTCCTCAAGACAGTCTGACAAACATTCTTTGTGTGAATGGTGCACTTGGTTGCTCTAGTAAACAGAGTTGTCTTTTTATCCAGATGTCAGGAGAAGCGATTGCCTCCTGCATTGTAGCATCTCTAATTCCTCCAGGGAACTAGAGGCTACAGATGACACCTGATACTTCTTTTAGCTGAACCAGGGATGTTTGCAATCAGGCTAAGGCCAAATGCTTCCTTGCTGTGGAAAAAGCTGTAGATTGCACATTATTCAGAGAACTTCATAGTGTTTGCTTTGTGGAGTTCTCAGGAAATGCTCCTATCTGAGGGGAGGTGTTTTCAGCTGTTAAACTGTGAAGTGGGACAGGGAAGGATGCACAAACTCAAGCTTCTACATGAGGCAGAGTTGAAGAATTTGCAGGCAATCAAGCAAAAAACTGTTGGATCCTTTGTTCAGTCATCCCTTGTGTTCACTGTTTGTCTCATTGTCATCTCACAGGTTTGTTTCCAGGGGTTCCATGCTAGGGCCTCGTATTGCAACCCATGGGTCAGAGAAAACATCTTACATGTAAGCAGACCCATGTAATATCAAAAAAAAGTTACCTTCTTCCCTGGAAAGGGAAAGGTCTGCTGTCAGTACTAAGTTTGGCTTCCTTGGGCAGGGTTAAAGACTTCCATGCTCCTGTGGTTCTGCATCATCTGTGCTGCTTCACCACTGTGTCCAATTTTTATATCAATACCTCAGGAATGCTCACCTGAGTGCTGATGAGCTTGATAATTTTTTTTTATATACTTTCCCTCTAGCTGGCTCTTCTGATAAGAAAATGAAATGGGGATGTTTGAATTTCCAACCAGCATAAGACCCAAGAGCAGAAGACTGGCTATGCTGTGTTAAGGCCAGGCCCCTAATATCAGAAGTGTTAAAAATCCCTTGCTGCAGCCTTCCTGGCCTGAACTTTGTTTGGTGAGGGAGAGACGATAGCCCACCTGCCTCCACTCTCCAAGGCTGAGGTTAAAGCTGGGATATTTTTTTCTTTTCATTGTTTTTCTTGGTGGTAGGTGTGTGGGGCTTTGTTTTTTTCAATTGTTGTTTTTGTATTATTTTTTCCTCAAAACCACAGGGAAAGCTTCTTTTATTCAGAGTGCCGTTTTCAAGGAATGAGAAACAATTCAATGTGTTATTGTTAAGGCACAGCATATTGCTAAGAAATACATTGTTGAGAACAAAAGTCTAGCAAGCCACCCAAGTGAGATGACAACTTAAGTATAACAAAATAAGGAGTGTTGAAAGGACTTTGACAGTTTTCATTAACAGCATTGTCTGAGGGAAATGCCTACTTTGCCGGTTTTGGCAGCAAGTCAAGACAACAGTATAAGGAGTGTAATTACCTTGGGCACTGAGCCAAGTGATTTTGTAGTAGCATTTTCATGCAAAACACATTAAGACTTGACATAAATTAGAGACTATAATACTGCCTATTTTAAATGTCATGTTCTTGACTTAAAACTATTAGAACTAACTAGGAATATCATGTGTGGGAACTTCTTAAACTAAGCAGTCTTACTGTCCAAGGTCTGTTAGACAAAGATTGGGGGTTTTCTGTGTTGTTTCAGTTCTGGTTTAAAAGTGTGCTGGTTTCTTTTTTCTTTTTCTGTAGAATGATCTTAAGTGCTTGCTGCCTTGTTCTGACTTTGCACAATAATGTAGGAAAAAGCTAAAATTACTGCAGCTTCATGATTGGAAGGGGAAAGTTTGTGGGAAGAAGCACCAAATATACTATTTCAGGATGGCCTTTGGATGTTTCCATCATTTTCCTCACTCACTATCCTGAACTCATCAGCAGATAATCCAGCTGAACTACTTAACTTATATACATACCAGAAATTATAAGAAACTGAATAATTTCATGACGTAATTCCTCACCCCTCAATCCCCAAATACAAGCCTTGTGCAGTAGGACTTCAAGCTGGGGCATCGGTCATTGTGCACACTCTGAAATATCACTGCCGTGATGACTGTACCCCTGAACTGGATGTGTGGAAAAATGCAGGTCAACTTAATGTGACTTTTATTTTCAGGTATTGATGTTCAAAAGGAAGGCATGAATGGCATGCAACTGATTTGGTCGCTAAACTCTTGTAGGATACTATTGATTTTTAGTAGCAACTGGGTGCTTTTTTCCTTGATGTTCTGTTTACAGTCCCAGTTTATGTAACTGGCATATGCCTTGCTAGGAATAAATATTTTTGTCTAGTGAAAATAAGAATGTTGATACAGGCAGACCTGACTTGGTTGATACTTGACAGGCTTGATAAAATTGTACATGTTTTGGAGCACTTGCTATCTGGCCAATTAGTTTACAAATGTTTGATGCTCTTGGGTTTGTCTCTTTATTTCTTTTTCAGTTGTCTCAATCTCAGGTTTAAATCTGAGTGTGCTATTAGAATATAAATCTGTTGGGTAGAGACAAATTTTCTACTGGAAATAAATGAAGTACGAAGAATTACATGTGATACACTCCTCTTTTTGTTGCTTGTTTTTTGGTTTGTGGTTTTTTTTTACTGTTGTTAATTCCATACATATGTATGCTGGAACTCTTTGTCCATTTTCTTGCAGCAGGAATGGAACATGCATAATTCTGCTATCAGCCCCTTCCTGAGATCTCAATAGAAGTGTCAACTCTTGCCTTTCAAACTGAAGGGTTGGACCATGAAATCTGGCCCTTTTGTAGGGAAATAAAATACAGTTAATCTGAAGAGAAAGAAAAAAGATTACACTCTTAAACTTCTTGTTTGTTTTTTTTTTTGTTGACCAGAATTGGCTTTGACAGAACAAGATTGGCTCAAGATGGTTTCTGTGTTGCAGTGAGCTTTCCAATAACTTCGAAATTTAAACTTGCTTTCCATTTTTCTCAGCATGAACACATGGAGTGTCTTCTGTGAAGTGTAACTGTGGCCTAGGGTAACCTTCCTACTTCAAACAAGGTTCTAAAGCTCTTGCACCCCTATGTAACTGTTGATTATTTTTCTGGTGCCATGATGTACCAAGAAACTGGCTGAAGATGACTTGTGCTGCATTATTCCAGTTTGGCTTTGATAACGCATACTAAGCTGGAAATGTTTTTCATATGTTTATTGATGTTGGAAGAGTCTATGCATGGAAACTACCTTAGTAACTGGTGTCTTACTGACCTTCGGCTACTTTGGTCAGCAGATATTTAGTGGGATAAAAATCAAGGGTCTGTCAAGCTGGTGTTTCCTTCCTAGTCTCTGGGAACCTGAGGACCCTGCTCATATTTAGATAAATTTGTAGCACTAAGTTGTGTTTCAGAAGGTGTTTAGCCAAAGGCTCTGTTATGGTACTGCTGTGCTGTTATGTGGTGAAGCTGGTGCAGGCCAGATGGGAATGAGGGGAGGGACTGTCTGTGCCACCTTGTCCAGCCGTACTGTAATGTGCCTGGACTGTATAGGATGCTACTAATGGAAATACCATAGAGGTGTTCTTAGGCAATGGCTATAAAGATTCTTATCTTTATAGCCATTGCCTGATTTAAAAGCTGGTGTTGATATGTCAATGTCTATAGTGCTGCCACCGCAGGGCCTTGACTTCACTGTGGAGAACATGGAAAAGGTTCTCCATCAGCTCTTTTACAACCCAAACACTGAGAACAAAACTTGGCTCATACATCTTTCTCACCTTTTTTATATAGCAGTGTCAAACTTATCTCCTTTTCAGGTGAAGATCTGAAAATTTTGTTAAGTAGCTGTTAAACCCCTCAGAAAAGTATTTGTAACCAAATGCTAGCATGAGCTTGTCACTGCGACCTTCTGTATTTACAAATGTCACAGTAAATTTGCTCATTTACTTAGAGAACCCATTGTAATAGCAGGATCTTCAAAAGACAGATTCAAGTGAATTCAGCAGAAACTTTGCATTTGTTTATTTATGACTTAATGCTTTTTAAGCAGCCATTTTTATAGGTAATGACTTGTTTCCTGCTTTTTTTGCCTAAGTACTCTTTTATTGTTTTCCTGCTGTGGAATCTTTTATACTGGCAGTCTTAATTTTTTTCATTTTAATTTTTAAGGCTGTAGAGTTTTTTGGGTTTTTTTTCTTTCTATGGAAATGCATGTCCCAATATAACTAATTAAGAGCTTGCTTTAGTGCTTTTGCTTTATTCCCTGCTGTTAGGAAGTGTTTTAAGAAATCATTTATCTGAAGATGATGGTGTTGCTCTCTTGTTGAAACTGAAAGCCCCATAAAGGTGCTTAATAGTTAATGTATCTGACAACAACAGGCCATGATGAGAGCTGTGCTCTAGTGGCAGAGAACTAAAGCTGGCTCATGAAACCTCTCTGAGGCTTATGATCAGGCTATAGTGGAGAACTAAACAGTGAGCAAGCAGTGTGTTAAGCTTTTCTTGAAGTATAAAGTGAAATATTCCCATGTGAGGAGACCTGCAAGTTTATTTGGTGCTGTGCTTGGAGTGATCCTACAAGAAAGATGACTGCTTGGGTTGGATCTGGATCAAGTGTCAGGCTGTACTTTTCATTTTAGTCCCACATTTTCTTATTTTATGTAGCTGAATGATTATTTGTGACTCCCTAGTTTTCTAAGGGAATTACTATGAATTTCTCAAGAGCAACAGGTCATCTCCTAGTAACATATTGTGTTTTCCTCTCTGCACCTACCTGCTCTTGGTATCTTCTGTCAGTCCAGGAACTGACTAATGAAGTGTCTCTCACTTCAGCTGATTCTAAAAGATGCTGCCTACTCAAAATGAAGCCACAGGGCTGCTTTTATGTCTGAAACTTCTACTTTTTCCTTTCGATCAATATTTTGTATGACTTGAGCATGCTTTCAAACAACAACAAAAAATCCCCAAACCTCTTGACAGTTTGTCCTTGTTCACTTCCTGAAATTATTCATTCTGATAAGCTTCTCTCCACAGACTTTCATTGACTTGTTGCTTCTGATTACAAGTTTCCTGAATTTGTTTCCAGAACAATAAATTCTAGTTTCACTGTATCAGTAATGTACCATGAAGCACTGGTCACTTCTCTTCAATATGTTCATGCCCGGAGGGCAGCTAATATTGATTATGAGAAAAGCAGTTACCTGTTATATGAAAGAAACATTTCTAACAGATGGGTTCATACCATCTGCTTTTCTATGTGCTTGTTTTATACAGTAAGTAAAATGACCAAGCCTTTAGCAGAGCAAATAAATAGTCTGCTGAACTCTATCATCTGAAGCAGAACATTCTTTTAAATTTTAGTAAAGGGGTTAGCTCTAGAGTTATTAGTTCATTTTGCTTTAGAATTATAACTGTCGCTGTCATACTTGTTCTAATTCCAGAAAGCTGCTTTATACTTGTATCTTGCTACTGTATAGCAGAAAACCAGCTTAGTCAACTCTTTTATATATCTCTTGTCTGGCAGAAACAGATCCTTTTGGAATTCTTTAAAACCAAAAAGAAAAAAAAAAACCCAAAACCAAAACCAAACAGCAACATGTTGTATACAAGAATAAAACCAAATCTTCAAAGCTGGAATCCCAGCCATGTTTCATAAAGCCAGGAGTTGGTCTTTTTTATAGCAACTTGTTCAAACTAACTTTTATTTCAAGGAAGTGCCTGACTGACTATTCAGAGACATGTATCATTCTACCTGACAAACCTTTACCCTTTTCCCAAAATCCTGGAGATAATAGGTGCCTTTTTCTTTATTGGTTGCCTTCCCTCTGTCTTGCTAACATTAAAATCTTGCTGTATAACACAGACAGGATTGTGCCACTACTTGGCCTTTGCAACAGTTTTTTCATTATTTTTTTCATTATGTTAAGAGCTTCAGCTTCACTTCCCTTTCCTTTTTGGATGTCATAATCCAAATTTTGTATTAAAGGAATAGGACACAAAATGTGACTAAATTTTATGATTCACTTTTCTATACTTGCATGACAGCTTGGGGACAACTTTTTCATTCTTACAATGCCATTTTCTAGTCATTTCATATTTAAAACAATTTACCCCCATATTTTAAAGGCAAAAGAGGAGGTGAGTTACATCTGCCTTGCTTAGTCCTGTAGATGTTTTGCAGACCGTTACACATAACGGTGGTATATTTGCTTGCAAGGGTAGCTTCACTGAATGAACTTCTCATTAGGAAGTCCATGTATAGGCTAAAGCTGCATCTGGACTGTGGTTTGAATTTGAATCCTTTGCATGCTCAAGCATAATCTGGAAGAGACAGATGCTAGCAGGGGTGTCAGTGGAGCTACTTGTATACTTAGTTACAGTATTTTTGTGCGTTTTGCATACTGAGACCTCAACTTTGTGGGAATAACACCCACAGTCATATTTTAAGGTAAATAACACTGTAGATGGCACACTATCAGAATTGTATAGTTAGCTTTCTCTCCTTTTTTTAAGTTATGCTCTAGACCCTGAATTCCATACCGTGATTCATTGCAAGCATGTATATAGTTATTGTATTCATATTTCCAGTTTAAAAATGTCAAAGGAAATGGCATATGAAAAGTGCAATACCTGATTTTTCTCAAAAATACTGTGTGCCAGGTAATTCCTCATGATCAAATACAGTAGGAAGAGAGAACCTGAAATATTTTAATCCAAGTGGAAATATTTTGTTATGTAAATTAAGTGGGAAAAATTGTGCAGGTGTGAGAACAGGAAGTTTCCCATGTTAAACTCCTAGCACCTTTGTACCAGTTGATCTTTTATTGAAAATGTCACTAATTTTCTGTTAACCTTAACAGATATGGAGAACTTCATAATGTAGAATAATTTTCTCATAATTGAGAGAAAAATTTCACTTAATGTATATAATTTAATATGTAAATCTATATGTATGCATGTTTACATATAGATGTATAAATAGTCATACATTATCTACCTGTTCCTTGGAGTTGTTAATTCTTTAAGTATTCAGAGGTGCACAAGACTGCCTTTCAATTCACTCACATTGTCAACCTTTCCTTATGCAAATCTTTTTCTCTTAAAAATCCCTTATGGACTTCCCTGAGAGGAGGAGACTGTTCTGGTTTAGGCAGGCATAGAGTTAATGATATAGTGATATAGCTGATATATATCACCTGATGCCACAGGCCTTGCAGGAGCCATAACCCTCCAACCGATATACAAGAAGTTGCCGTGAGTCCTGAAGGACATCGTGCCCTTGGCTGAGATCTCTCCGGATAAACAAGGCCATAAAACTCAGAAGGATGCACAAGATCAAAGAGCCCAGCCATCCGAAGATCAGAAGCAATGATAATTGTTAACTAAGAGATAATGATGAAATGTAACCAATCATATTAGTCCATGTATATCTTGTAGACATTGTATCCGATTCCTGATTTTTAGAGCATAAGTATTTCCTTGAAGAATTATATAAAAAGAGACACTTAGGAAGATAAAGTAGACGCTTTTGCGCTCTATGAGAGTGTGTGTCTCATTCGCCTTCTCCGAGAGGCTTTTGCTCTCCATGAGAGTGTATCTTACACTTTTTCCTCAACTGTGACACAACCACGACATCCTGATATAGTGCTGTGACTTGGATTTAGATTGAGAATAATGATGGTTACACACAGATGGCTTTAGGTGTTGCCAAGCAGTCAGGGACATCTCAGCTTTTCTGCTCTGCCGATGAGAAGGTGGGGGGGGCACCCAAGAAGCTTGGAGGAGACACAGGCAGGACAGCTGACCCAAAATGACAACAGGGATATTCCATACCATATGATATATGCATATAACTGAGGAGTAGCTAGGAGGTGGGGCAGCTTAGGAGCTATCTGGGTATCAGCTTTGGAGGGTGAGAAATTGTGCTGTTCAACACTAGTTTTGTATATTATTATTATTATTCCTTTTCTGCCTTTTTAAGCTGCCTTCATCTCAACCCATTAGTTCTATTTTTTAATTTTTCTCCACCACCCCAGTGAGTGGGGTTGATGGGCTAACAGCTGTGTGATAGTTTTATATGCCTATTGGGTTAAACCATGACAGAGACAGAAAAAGAACATGGACAGATGCCATGTCTAGGCAGGCAGGTGCACTGGGTAAGAGTAGTTAGATGTGTGCTATCTGCTTTTTCCTGAAGACGTGCCTCAATGAGTATGTGAGGTAGAAGGCTTCACCCTTGACCTTGCTTCATGCTGATCTGAGGTCTGAAGGAGCTTGTGAATTCAGGTAGTCTTGCATAAAGTAACTCACATGGTTCTAGACTGAAAAAGTCTCAGCAGTTGAAATCTGAGCATTCAAACATGCTGTGATTTCCTGTCTTCCATAACTTCCTTGCTTATCATCTGACTTGTGTCTTTCCTTTTTTCCTGTTGGAATAGGTCTACCTGTGGTGGGAAGCATTTCTGTGTTAGTCACAGCCCCACAGACTTCCATATCAGCAAAATTGGATTTTCTTCTTCAGTCAAGGACTTGGGATAGCAGACTTATCTAGGAATGTAGAATAATTTGGATATTTGCACTGTAGGCATAGGTGAAATAATTACTCCTTGCAGTGACTTTTTCAGTAGTACTAGCACTTAAGAAGCAATTCCAAACAATTTTATCCGATCTGGTAGGAAGCAACACTTTATTTACCCACCTTTCCTAAGTAGGGCACTTTTCTTATTATTGCATCTTAGTACCAATTTTCAGCTATGTGAGTTCATTCAGTGCTTTGTAGAGTATGTTAGAACTGCACATCTTTTATTAAAAGCAGATTTTGATCCAAAAATCAATTGGTCTCTTGAGCAACAGATGAGAAATGTGATTAAATCATGTTTCTGACTGAGGGTGCAGTGGAAGTATGGTAGATCAACATTTCTCTTGAGGCCTTGATGTGTTTCTTTGTGTCACTGCAAATTTAGTTTGAATTTTAGGGAAGGGTTACTTTCAATTAAAACTACATCTGTAAGCATGCACAACCCATTTTGGTCATTGTATTTTTATTATTAAAAAAGTATCTTTATTTTAATATTAAGATCCATTTCCTCCTGTTTATTTAAAACAAACTGTTCTTCCATACCTCCCATATTAGGAAAGTTTTGTGTCAAGAAGACATACTTGGCTGGTTAAGAACAGTGGAATTTTTGTAAATATGTGTCACCCAATAACCTTTCTGCTCCTCTCGCTGTCTCTAAGCTGCATGTGCAATACTCTGTCTTGCATTCTAGACTATCTAGAATGCTATATTTTAAATATAGTATGTATGAAAATAACATCACTTGATCTCCTACTCTAATTATAGCGCTGAAAAGTCTGTGGTGATCAGTTAGTAAAACTTAGTTTTTCACTAAAGCAATAAAACTACACAGGTACTGCTTCTAGTTAAGATGTGCAGTTGTCTCTGCACTCTTCATGTCCTCTTTTCTAGAGCTTGCCAACAGTCATTTCAGCTGGTTTCCATGTTCAGTTAGTCCACAAACAGGTTAGCTGTAGCACAGTCATCTGTTTGTCAGGCTTGCCATCCTTCCTCTCCTTTACTTATCTGTGATATTTTTTTCTTCTTTTTTTATTTTTTACATTATGGGAAGTATTTATCTCTGTTTGAATACAGATGATAAATGTCTAGAGGTTCTTTTGGGAAATGAAGCTTCAGGGGTTTGAAAGATAGGCATTTACATTTAAAGTGCAAATTATTTGGGCTAGTGGGTTATTATGTCTTCAGGGCCATTTCTGCCAGTGTTTCTTTAAATGTGACACATGGGACTGACTTCTTTAGCCTTAATAAAGATGAAAGTTACTAGAGCGTGAAACTTTACAAACAAGTTCTATTGATATATGTTGAAGACTTTACTCATTTCCATTTTAAGTGGAAACCAGTTTATAGCCTTGTAAAATGAAGCATCCTAATCATTGTTTTTAGCACTAAAAATAACTTATATGGCTGTAAAGATACACGACACTTCACAAATATAAAGGAGGATTTATCCTGAAACAGTTCTGAAGCTTAAGTACAAAGCACAGGCATAGTCATGGAAAAAACCCAATATCATAAAAAAGAATAGGAGATCGAGAGGAAGAAGAATTTTTTTTTTTTAATTTATCTGAGAGAACAGTTAATTTACAGACCCTCCAGATTACAGCCATGGGGTTCTACCCATAGTTTGTGAAAGTAGAATTTAAAATTAAACAAATCTTGTACTTGAAGTTAAAGAGACTAAACCTGGCATAAAAGTATCAATGAAGGTTGTGGGAGAAAGGTAAGAAATGACGATGCATTTCACTACTTTTGGGGAAAGGAAACAAAGACTTGGTGGAGGCAGATATGCTCGCAACAGTGAGAAGGAAAACTGTTCAAGCTGATGTGTTTTTATAATTTCAATATCATCTAGTTTAAGCTGTGGGTCTGCAGATTTTGAGTTGCATGGCTGATATTTCCTGCTTTTTTTTCCTTCCATAAAAGTGATACAGCCCTCTTTCTGTTGAAGATGGGCATGAAATTTGATTTGAATTCTTGATGCCTGCCTTGACAGTTAAGAGTTGGCACTATTATCTTAGAACAAGATGTCCTTTGGTGGAACAAAGCATAAGGTAGCAGGGACTGAAGGGATGCATTATGTTCAAAGAACTTCTAATGAACCCCTAAAATATGGTCCCTGTAATGTATATCTAAAATGGTAGATTTAGTCTGCAGAGACTGGAAAACACATTTGATCCTGTGCCTTCAATTATGGAGTGCATCTTCTGTGCTTTTCTCTGCTCGACAGTTCTGGGATAGAGAGAATAGCCGACATGTTTCTTTGTTTTTCAGGCAGTGAAATCTTTCACAGAAGTATCGGAGGAAAAATAAGGACCTCGGGTCTTCCCGTGTACATCAGTGCTAATCATGATGTCTGTAAAAGTTTAGAGGTATTGGGCAGGCACTAATATTAGTGTTACCAGCTCCTTTACATCAGATCCTCTGAAGCCCTTGAGTACCCTGGCCTTCTAAAGGTCCTCTTAGGTATAGACATGGCCTTAACTCATATACATGGCAATTTGTAACCATCACTCTGTGTGACAGAAATAAAATGCTAAAGCCTTGAATACTTGATGCAGGCTTGGTTGCTGAAGGAAAAAAAAGGTGAGCAAAACTCTTTCCTTTGTAAGAGTACAAGGAGCAGCTCCCTCTGCAAGTGTACAACTCCAAAGAAAAACTATAAAGAATATCTCTGACATTGATATGTGACTTGAAAGATTTCATTGACATTCTCAAATGGGTCTGACTGAGCCACCAAAGAGTCTGGATCAGTGTGGCAATCATACAGATGCCTCTGAGGGTTATTTTGGATATGAGATGGGGTTTAAGGGGTTTTGGTTGGTTTTTGGTTTGTTATTTGTTTGTTTTTTTTTCTCTTTGAATTTCCCACTCCAAATTACTGTTCATGCCACTTCTCTGATTTCTGAAAGGCAGTGGGAACTATAGGTCTGCTACAGATGGCTATGCACATGCCTTCCTGTGCTGAGTAGGCTTTCTGCTCCTTCCCAACCTTTCTCCTCCTTCCCAACCTTTCTCCTGAGCCTTTGCTGGGGTAAAAACCTCCAACTTTTCCTGATGAGATTTCTGTATTTCTCTGATAAATAATTCATAGTGTTCATACTCTTGCTGCTCTGAAGAAAGATAGGAAAAGAAAGAAGATTGCAGTATAGGAAGGTGAACAAGCAGGTTACCTCAGGAAAAATGGCTAAGGCAATATAATCTACAAATGGATTGTAACTGCTCTCAAACTTGTCTTTATTGTCCGGAAGCCTCTAAATTATCTTTTCATAAAAGTCTGCTTCTGTAAGAGACATTTTCTGTTTCCTTTCTGGTCAAGAGGTTTCAGATTTCTGACTTGGAATTAATACCTTGACAATCAATAAGCTTGCACTAATCTGTCTGAGATTTCCCATTTGAAATTATTTACTTACTGGAAGTGTCATGTAGGTGACAAAATTAAACTGAAACTGGAGGAGTTATGCTAAGGAAGCATTTATTTCTATTGGCTTTCTGAGAATTTTGATACATGAGCTTGTTCTAAGAACTGTGTGGTGTGCTGCTCCAAGTAACTGCTTGAAGTGGGAAGGTGGACTTGAAGCTGACAAGTAGGAGGGAAGCTTGTCCCTCTCTCATAAGGGAGAACTGTTTGACTACTGATGTACCAACAGATCCTTGCTCAGTGGAGGCTGCTACTTACATCACCCTCTCTTAAACCCATTTTCCTATGACAGGCAGGCATAAGAAAAACCTGTGTAGTTCCACTTTCATAGCAGTGACCTTCATTAGAGGTGTGCTCAAAATCCTGGCTCTCTGCATCACTGTCTTCTCCTTGGCTGCCCCTCATGCAGGCAGTTTCCTCTGCAAACACTTGATGTTAGTTCAATCAGGCTGTCCACCTGTGGCACAGCAGTGAAACTGGAACACAAAACTAGTGATTCATCACTAGTTTAGATTTTCTGAGCATTCTGGCTACATCCAGGGATGAATGTGAGGTAAGAGAAGGTTAATCTGATCAATAACTGTTTCTTCAGAAAGTGGTTTGTTTTTGTTTTTTTTTTATTTTCCTTTATAATACTTCAGAATGAAGCTCTGAGTGAAGGGGAACCCTAGAAAACACTGTCTGTGTGCTAAATATTTTCAGAATATGGTTTCTCAGGATTTGGATTTTACATTCCAACACTGATTTTTTTTCTTCTTCCCATCTGTCTGTCCTGAATGCCATAAACATCCTTGGTTAAGGGCCTGATTTCCACTAAAAATGTCTGCAGTCAGCTATGAACTGCTACCAAACTGCTATGTTTTTCTCTGGAGCTTCTGAAAATCACAGTGAGAATAAACTGAATGTTCTCACACAGCATAGCAAGCTTCTTGACAGGAAACATAAGATGACAAAACCATATGTGTTAAGTTTCTCTAGTTTCTGAGTCTTTCAAAATAATCTTTAGCAAGTTTTAGTACTTCAGACAAGCAAAGAGCATTTCCTTCCCACCCACCCTTTCATGTTCTTGTTTCAAGTTTTTTCCATTCCTATTTGTTGAAGACTTACTGCCTGTCTCCCTATCAGCACATTTTTTCATGGGAGAGCTATTATGGCAAGCAAGGGTGTGCTTAAAAGACTTGGATGATGTGTTATTTTTCACACTCTCAGTGGTTTATTCAGATTGCCTTGTCTGGTGGCTAAATGATTGATAATTTGAGAGTTCTGCTTAAGAAGTTTATCCTAACTGAGTGCCTTTTAACAAAAAACAAAAAAAAAATAGCAGTCTAGGACTTTTTCTAATCTCCCACTTCTGTGCTAAGGTAATACCAGGTGCACTACTCTTACAGCCTATCCCAAAAGCTCTCTCACCATACTGTCACACTAAGGTACTGTTTGACGCCTTAGAAATGTGGTGGTTAGAAAGTTCCTCAAGAACTCCATTCATCTCAGGGATGGATACCTAGCTTTATTAACACTGAAATGATTTTTCCTTGCTTTGGTTTTTTTTTTTCTTTCTTTTTTTTTCCTCTCATGAAGCAGTATGTAAGCTGGGTCTCTGCAGAATACAGGGGAGAAGTGGGAAAAATGCTGTCCGAATGTTCTTTCACTATCGTAGTTAATAATGCTTCTGTCTGACCTGTCCTAAGTCACACATGTACTATCATGCACTTGGAGTCTTCAGATATCCAGCACTTGAGAGCTCAATTGCTCCACTGGTGAGGAGCTACTAACAGTCTCCTGTTTTAGAGAATACTTTGAGAAGGTGGAATAAAAGAATGTTATCAAAGTGGTAGTAAGACACTCTTTATCCGCTTTAAAGAATAATAGAGAACTTACTTTTCTTCTGAAAATGTGTATTTGCATTGGCATGTGTGTATGAAGGATGAAAAATGGAAAATAGCTAGTGAGGTTTTGTACACGTAACTTTTTGAAGCTGTTATTTCAGACTCCGTTTACTTTGACTTATTTGTAAATCGCAACTTATAAATCAAAGCTCTGTATGTGTGTGTAAGACAAATCTTGGATCATAAGAAAGTTATTGACTACTGAAAGAGTGGGAGGGAAAAATCCTTCATTTCCTGTGAGCGTGATTGGATCCATAAACAGGTTTCATCACTCTCTAGCTTGATGTAAATGATAATGTTGCTCTGAGCTAGAATTGATTCAGGATAAAGGAAAGCTTGCTCTAGGCACATCAATACCGATTAAAATATGACTTGTTTCAGCCAGTTTAAATGCCAGGCAAGTTATTGCTGACTTCTAGATGCAAACAGCTTCGCTTCTGCACAGATGCTGCCCTCTCCCTACTCCCTTCTATGCAATTTTATGTCCCTAGTGCCTCCCTAGACTCATGTATCTGCTGGCAACAAGGCTCATTAACATTGCTACATGGATCACCTAGTAATCTACCTGTGTTTGTTAGTTAATTGCAAGAACATCTGACTGTTTTGAGGGATAGCTTTAACACTGTTTCTGCCAATTTGGCTTTCATAGAGTTGCCTGCCATCTCAATCAAAAGTAAATGTGAGTCATTTTGCACATAAGTCCGTTTCAAACTTATTTTGTATCTGTTCCAGCACTGCTACTCCTTAACATGGAACTTAAATGTAGTGAGACAGTAAAATATGGATCTGTGTCTATGTGTGCATGGATTTTTTGCATGCAATTGCTTTCTATTATTTCTGCCCTTTAGTTTTGGAAAGAAAATCTGAAGGAAAAGATTATTTTGATGTTTTGGGTTTTTAGTTTTTTTTTTAAATTACTTGCCTCTTAGTGGTGAAGTTCTAACACTAAATGCTAGCATAAAATGCTTGGTGAAGTTGCAACAAATGGCACTCTTCATAGTGAAGTGGTATGGTGTGTATCTGGAATCTGAGACCTGACCACTGGTTGTCTGTTATTACATATTATATAAACTCTTCCCTCTATGTATTTATTCTCCCGAAGGAAAGGCCGGTTACAGTCCTTTCTCCATGATTTATCTTTGCTGCCCGAACTGAGGTCACTGTAGGCCTTTAAGGCAAAATTCTAAAAGTATAAAAATAGAGTATACCCCTGAAATGCCTCCTGCAATACCGTCCAATTTCAGAGCTTGCTTTCAACAGACAGGGCTATGGAAAGCTCCCCTAATTAGATGTGATTGCAAATGGGAAGAAAATGAAGTACTGATGTAGTTTATATGCCGTAATTATTTGTCTCTGGCTGAAGAGGAGATAAGATGTGACTGTGCAGCTCGGTCCTGATAAGCCACCTTGCTGTGGGAAGCCCTCTAGGTTACTGGGGAGGACACAGGGAGCTCAGTGATAATGCATCAAAGGAGAACTAAGCAGATACCTCTCAGGTATTGTATTATCTAATATATTGCAGGCTTGTACACCTCGGTGGCTGGGACTATGGAGCACAAGGGGTGCCAACCCTTACCGAGCTCATGTCCTTTTGTATGAATGATGGGTTCCTATTAATAGAAGGGGCAATGGACTGGGTATTTGCTATCTGTCTGTTGGGTAGTGTTGGTCGAATTATCTTGTTTTTATTATCTCCATCTTCCCACCTGTAGAGTGGAGACACTACGTGCTCTCTTTGTGGTGTGATCTGATCTACCACAAGTGAAATGCAAGTCTATACCAAGAGATATCTCTACTGCTTACAGATGATGTATGGGAGTTTTCAGATCTTCTCCTAATTAGCTGTACTCCTGCACCTCAAACCTACATAGGTACATATTCCTTTGCCTTTGCAGAATTCCATTAACTTCAGGTCAGATTGCAGTCTGCCTTCCTGCATAGCAATGGACAAGTAGAGACTTACTCTCTCTGCAGTACTTTGGACCCAAGAAAAATGCCTTTAAAGACAAATCCAAAATCAGAAATAATACTTTTGAAATGAGTTTTAACATTAAATATAAAGAAATAATCTAAAAAAACCTCTCATCAAAATAGACAAATCCAAAGACGTAAATATTTTTAGAAACCTCATTTTCTAAGGCTTTTTGTTGCAGGAGTTTCATACAGAAACATAGAGTGAACGTCTCTCCTACTCATACTATATTATGAACTGCTTTTTCTGTATTACTATTAGCAGGAAGCAAATGGCCTCAGTATTAGGGAGTGAATTTCAAAACCGCAAGTGCAATGGAACTTTAAAAGTGAAAAGGGAAGTGTGCTCTCAAATAGTCTATTGAAGCTCCTCCTGCAGGGAAAGAATTTTTAAAGATCCAAAAAAAGTGAAATTTTTTTTTCTCTCCCTCTCTCTCTCTCTCTCTCTCTCTCATTCTGTCTATTTATGTGGTGTGCTGAAAGGCATTTTGTGGAAAGTCAACAAGAAGAGTTCATATAAATATACCAATGTTCTTTGCAAGTCCCTATTTCATCATTTCACTAATCATATGCTGGAGAGCACAAAAGCACTTATAAGACTATTCTTGGTTCTTAAACTGCTGTGTATGCTGAAAAAAAGGCCTAATTTGTAGACTTAAAGCAGAACTTCTCTGTTCTGGACATATTGTATAATCACTTACAATTGTGACAGGGTTAGCCCGGAGCAGAATAAAAATGAGTGTTGAATTAATTTCTTGTATAATTTCTCTGAAATAATCAGGTATTTTCCATATGAAGTCAATGAGGGAGGAATGAAAAAAATACCACAACCTGTCCCTAAATGGAAACTTACTGCCTAAGTTTTTCCATATCATAGGGTGAACAAGTCATCACTGGAAATAATTTTTTGTCAGGGATATTTTTCTCAGAGGTGTCACTGAAGTTAGGGGCTAAAAAAACCCAAACAAAATCAAGATGTTTTAGAGTTTGCAAGATAACAGTTGAGTGGTCAAAAAACCCCAGTAAGCTGTTTGTTTTCCCTTGGATATGTTAGTCTTAAATCTTTCTGTGATGTGAAGACCAAAAAAAGTGCTTCACTATTCGCTGTTAAAAGTAGCGCTAATCTGTGCAAAACAGAAATTCTTACTCTGAAAGAGAAAACTGCTACACTTGGTCCAGTGTCACGAATTGCAGACTGGTTTCACACACCTAATTTTGATCAAAGCAGACGTGGTTGATAAAGACAAATTTCAATAAATGCATTTTGATTTTGTTTGGGGTTTTTTTAATAGAATAAGCAAACTACACGCTACCTGGATTGAAAGCTGCATCACTGATAAATGTTAAATAGCTGTGAATTAGATGGCTTCCACAGCTAGAGCTTTGAGACTCCTCCAGAAAAACATTTCAGCCAGTGGTACTATTTTCAAGGAAAACTGGCAGGTCAGGTTACTATTACAGAATAACCTAATTCTTAGATTAATTGGACACAATTCAGCATAAGTTTTAATATTGCCTTCTGTAAATTTATACATTTTAGAACATGGGATATATCTATAGATGTGGGAGGGAAAAGAAAAGACTTGAGCACCATCATTAATGAACTTCCAAAGAAGTATGAGCCCTATTGACAAAACATGAGTAGAGACTACTTGATCTAGTTCTTTGGTGGAGGTGGGGGTTGGGAAATGGGCAGTGTAAAAAGGCAGGCCACTAAAACAATCTAATGTATTTGAAGAGCTAGAGTTTTAGCCTTCTATTATGCATTCGTCCTATTAAATTTATTGTAGAATATTGTATCTTGGAAAGAAATGCAGAATGTTGTGAGATATGGATATTTCAGATAGAACTGCAAAAAGCTCAGTGACTAATGGTTGAGTTTACATTATTAAACATTGAAATTGAAATGAAGCATTCTACATCTGAGGTTAATTAAGTGTCAAAAGCACTTTTTGTGTGCATAAGCTTTAAGAGCAAGATATCCACTGGAGTGTTTAAAGTATCAACAAGAACAGCAAAAATAAACCATAGCATAACCTATATTTTTATATTTTAAATTAACTCACAGGGGAAAGCCAAATGATTAGATCAAATGGTCATAGTTTTTTTTTTTATGACTATTAAATCATGTCCCTGTGAGATGGATCCCTGTGGCCTTCAAACCTTTCAGAACTTTTGAGGATAAACAAATGCTGACTTATTATTTTTCACATTTATCAGCAATGAAAAGATATCAAGATCCTTACATCAAATCTTACACATCTCTTGTTGTGCTTTTTAATGCTTTTTATTTTTTATGTGTTCCTTTTCATTAACTTTTTTTTTAATTAAATATTTTCAGGTTCTTTGGTAAGGTAGTTCAGAAAAAATCCTTTGGTTTGTGGTGCCATATTGGACAATTTTCTGACATCAATCTGACATTTAAAGGCCATATAGCTCTTCCTTTTAGCACAAATGACTGCTGTTATTTGTGCTAAATAAGCTCATACTTCCGACTCCACTTCTCCTAAATGTAATCTACACATTTGTAACTGAACTCAATGTATTCTGTATTTGTTATATGTAACATAATATTTAAAAACAGGATGGAAGGGAAAATTTTCAGCTCTAAATATTTTTCTGAAAATATATATCTTTGATGATTTTTTTTAATTTGATTTTTTCTCAATTTGTCCATAAAGCTTAGGAAAGTCTCATGAACCTAGCTCTGCTGTGAAATACATAAATTCATATGATCATTTGCAGTTTGGTATGTATATGCTTCTCATTACCCACCATTGTCCTTTTCTTTCCTCTCACCATTAAGTGAAGTCTTTACTATAATTAGGCAGGAGTTGTGAGTTAATAAACCTTATTGGAAAAATAACTTTCCTAATAGTTAAGAGTTTTTCCAATTTTCAAACTCTGAAAAACAGAGGTAATAAAAACTGCTGCCATGTGTAATTAACCTTTGGGCTTTTTTGTTTCCTTGTCTTTTTATTGGCTTTGAACAGGTTAAATCAGTAAGGCCTTAAAATGAACCTTCTTTCAAGCAGGCAAGTCTCATAAAGTGCTTCTAAGGCATAGGCAATATTATTCTTTAGGTTGTGTTTACTGTGGTACTATTATGCCACGTGCTGAAAAAAAGAATTTGTATGTTCCCCTCAAAGGGACTGTATTATGCGGTGGCCAAACAAAAAAATTCCAGTATTTAATATATCATGAGGCAGCAATATGAAAAGGAAAAGAGATGAGAAGTAGAAGCATGGAAGGTGTCTTTCACTTGCTGGTGGTGATTTATTTAAATATGTTTAATAAAAATGTATTAACTTCATTTTCAATACTAATGCTTGGAGAATGGGAAACTGTATACAAGAAGCTACAGAGGAGTGGCTGCCTGAGACTTCAGTTTGTTCCCTACCGTCACTCACAGTAACTTTGCTTTCATGGTAAGCACTAGATGACACTAGATGCAAAGTTGCTTTCTCAATTGAAAAATGTTTTTTAAATTGAAGCACTCTCAAAATAGTGGTACATCAAGAACCTTATTGCTGGACATTCATTGGGCACTGTGTTTACATGCTTTGTGTTCCCCTGGTATTTGCTTACCGTGAGCTATCAACACAACTGTATCTGATTATTGCAAGGCCCTGTTCTTTATAGATAGGGTTTGCTTCATTTAAAGGTATACTAGAAATCATATGTCTAAAGAGATTGACTTCTGGTGGTAATCATAATCATTAAACATCTCTCATGGCTTTGAACTGAAATTTCACAAAATTATTAGTAAAACCATAAGATTAGGAAATATATCAATGCACAACTTTGTAGTCATCTCTGCTGCTGCTTAAAAAATGTTACTGAGATGAAATTTTCCCCCAGGTCCTGTAATGGTGTATTAAATAACACTGACCCCAGTAGGAACAAGAATTAAGTTTGATGTGATACTTTTCCATCTTCCAATGCAACATCATCAGTAGTAACCTGGTGGTGTTTTCCATCACCATATAGAATCTTAGAATGCTTAGGGTTGGAAGGGACCTTAACGATCACCAAGTTCCAAACTCCCTGCTATGGGCAGGGACACCTCTCACTAGAATATATCCCTCCTTATTGTAGTATGCTATATCTTTGCCAGTTTCTCTGAGATTTCTGTGTGGTACTGTGGTGAAGACTGTTAAAATACAGATAAATTATATTCACACTACCTTAATTTATCTGCCCAATCTACCACTGTGCTGTAAAACCCTTCAAGGTTAGATCTGTTCCTCAGACTTTCCGTTTTTCCTCCTGTGACTCTTAAGTTCTATAGAGGATGCCTAGAAACATATTAATAGATTTTTATTATTGTGCTTACTTAGAATAGTACCTGTATTTCAAAACAAGTTCAGAGGTTGAAGTGCATTTCTGGAGCACGCTAGACGTGAGCATTAAGACAGAGGCTTTTGAAGATGCCTAGGGCATCCAAATACCAATGCTCCATTAAACTGAGAAGGAATAAAGCATCTTGATTATGGAACTAATATTCAGCCTCATGGCAAAACCATCTAACTTCTCATTAAATTACATTTGTGTCAGCACAATAGGCTTAGTTCTCTGCACGCAAAATGCCATATGCTGAAAAATACAAAGTTCGTCTTAAAGGTCTTGTTTGTATTTTGCCTTCAGATAAACTGGAATTCTGGTTTACAAATGTTAGCACATTAAAAGTCATTCCCCTGTTTGTTTGTTCTTCTACTTGGTTCCTGAGGTTCCCGTCCCTTCTTTCAAAAGTGCCAGGCATCACTTTACCCACAGCAGCAGCTGCTGTGGAGAGGGCAGTCTCTGTGGGGAGAAGGTTGAGACCATCGAGATGTGTGTTCAATAACAACAATAAATGTCAGATTTTAATCTGTATCTGCACGTAAGTCAGAATCTTATAACCTAAGAGACAGCTGTTGCTTTGGGGAGACACTAACCCTAGGGATAGGAGAGAGGATTGAAGCAAAATCTTGTCTCTGGTGTAGATTTGTTTCATCTCTGCTTAGGGAAGGAGTTCAAGACGGAAAACCTACTTTGTCTCCTTTAGTTTAGCTTTTCACTACTGAACTGGGTGTGGGTGTCTAATCACCTATTACTGGGTGTTGAATTGATCTGATAGTTCTGTGCTTGTTTTTTGTGTGGTGGTGGGTTTGTGTTATTTTTTGTTTGGGTTTTTTGGGCCGTTTGTTTTTTTGTGGGTTTTTTTGTGGGTTTTTTTTGGTTTTTTGAGAAATGCTTATCATTTCTCAAAATCATCCAATAATTTTAAACTGTAGTGGAGTGTTTTTGAGATGCACAGCTGAGTACCAGATGCAACATTGTATGCTGTAACATTTTTTTATGTGTTTTTTTTTCCTTTCCATGAAACTAACCCTCAGGAACAAAAGTTATTGTTTGAAAACCATTGCTTTCCTTTGTGTCCAGATGAGAGTATGGAAACAAGTAGTTCTTTTATTTTTATAGACAATTGTAATGTACAGTTGTATTTCTAAACACATACAACAAAATTGTAATTCCTATCTCAAGTCCCAACACTTACAAGTGTTTTTGCTGAGGAGGTAGGGTTTATAACTAAGGGACAAAACAAAAAAAAAGTGATTTTTTCCCCTGAGTGGGGTTATTGGCTATGTCACAAATAAAATATAGAATCACAGAATCTCCCAAGCTGGAAGAGACCCATAAGGACCATCAAGTCCAACTCCTGGCTCCATACAGGGCCAGCCAGGTCAGAGCATGGGACTGAGTGTGTTGTCCAGACGCTTCTTGAACTCAGGCAAGCTGGGTGCTGTGACCAATTCTTTGAGAGGGGCCTATGGGTGTATTGGGTAATAGACTGTAATTCTAAAAGGACAGAAAAACACTGAAAGGACCCAATGCATGATAGTCTTTCCATTGGAGGGCAAGTATTTTCTTCAGTTAAAAGTAATACAAAGAATCCTAAACAAGATTTTAAACAGTGCTAAATTTAGAAACCTTGAACATGCACTAAGTATGCAATAATTTTTTACATGAAATAAAGAAAAAAGTAATTGTCCAGTTTTATTGTGTTTCAGTACTTTATCTGTGCATGTTTCTGTATAGTATTGTGCAAATGAAATATTCTTCCTATTTTACTGACAGGTGTCTACATTTTTTTCTGCCTGAGAATAATAATTTGATAAATATATTATAATTTAATTTTTATAAATAGCAATTAATTTTAATGATTACTTATAAATGTTTTATATCTAGAGAAAACTTTCAATGAAGTAAACTATCATTCCCGTAAAATGTTCTGCAAACTGAGAGGATTAACAAATCACAAACCAACCTGAGTCCTGTCATCAAACCATGATAAATATTCCTGGTCCTTAGGTGTGTCTCACCAAACTTCCAAGCATTTCTAGGTGATTTGAGTTTTATTTACATAGGTCTCATGCAGATCACGGGACTCCATAACAAATGCAGACTGGCAGTGGTTAAAAACAGTGAGCTCTTCATGATATAATAATAGATTTCTGTGCCTCTTTGGTGTTCACCATTTACAATGAGAAGAACTGGAATATGAAAACATTTATTTTCTGCATCTTGTTGCACAGCAATTTAAACTTTAATATTTTTTAAAGAATATGTATCTTCTAAAAATATTTTATTTCACTCTTTTTCCAAATAGCATGTGCAAAATCTCATCCTTGTCTGTCCTAACACTACTGACAGGTACTCTGCTTAAAAAAAAATATAAGAAGCAATACAAGCAAAAGACAAATATGGATGATTAAGGTTTTTTATTGCCATTTCTTAAAGTCCCAGCAAAAGTGTCTGCCAGATGAGTTGTATCCATGAAGTATGTCTCTACTACAGCATTTCTTTAGACTGTAGTGCACA
>VXBZ01005227.1:128494-140676 GCA_013399135.1 Heliornis fulica | reverse complement strand
TATTCTGGTTTTGTTGCTTTTTTTTTTTAATATGATCATCCTGTCATGTGTCATCTGTTATCACATCTAGAAAGGAGACGAGGACTGAATGATATCTATTAGTTGAGTTTGCACTGAAAGAAAAGACTCCTGAGCTATCTTGTTTTTCTGTTTTCAAGGGTTGTAAAAATACTGTACTAAATTTAACATCGATTTGGAGGTAAAGAGGTTACCTTGATTTAGGAAAAGTATTTTAGTAGAGAAGCTAAAGCAGTAAGTCAGACTACCTCAGTGCCATTTAAAGGAATTCTGAGCAGGTACATTTTCTAGGTTTTGTTCAATTTAACAAAAAACAACAGAGAATCAAGGTAAAAATAAATAAGCAGCAGTAATATGTGTTTGTAAAAACATATAACTATATATACTTATGTTGGAAGGATATACAGGAAAATGAACCTGTGATTTAACTTGATCCTTAGTGTCTTATTTTTGTTAAAATAAAAAGCCAATTATTTAATTGGGAAGATTCTAGAATTTATCTATTAAATATTATGCAGCAATAAAAACCATAGCAGACCGCGAATTAAAAAAAAATCTGACTCATAATGTTCTGTTTTTAAATATGAAATTTTAGATATATGCAATCTTCTAATGGATTTTTTTTGTTGTTGTTTAAAAGGTGATACAGTCAGAAGACTGTTGTAATTGCGTAAGTTTGCCTCCACCAAAGATCTGTTACTGCATCCACTCCTACTTATCCCTAAAACAGGATAAAATATTTTAAAACAATTTCATCACTATAGACTGTGCTAAGTAATTTTCAAAGATGTTAGGTTTGCGATTTTTTTTTTCTTCACAAGTGGTTGTTGAAGATCTTTTAATTGGCTTTCAGTGGTCATTTAAACTGCAGTTGTGGAGTGAAATGAGGTATGTAAGTATTGTTCCTCTTGTGTTTTGTGAAGATTTGTGTCTGTGGACCCATGCAACCTCATGTCCATCTTGCTCTCAACTTATTGTATAGCTGATTTTTTATTTGGATTAAGGCAAATGAATATTCCCATGGGATTTTACACTGGTGTAGTTAATGATATTTTCTAAGTGCATTTAAGTTAGTTATTTGAGCTAAGGTTGCATTGTTAGTCCTAAAATAGCATTTTTGGAGGAAGCAGAGGTTGATTAGAAAATGCCTTTTTTTGTGATCATTTCCTACATGAAGTCTGACATCTGGCAATTTCTAAGCAAGCTGACAAAATACAAAAGGAGTGAGTGCTTGCTGCCAGTGCTGGTAAGGAGGTAACATTAGGTACCAGGGAGGATGCATGGCAGAGCAGATGTGTCCTTCGTTCAGAGACACATTTTGGGTACTGTGCTGGTAACCCTGAAGCAGGACATCTGCCCACCAGCATGCCCCCCTGCATCCGGCAACGGCAGCTCTAGAGCAGCACACGTGAGCAGCCCTACCCGCGCCTCATCCTCCGCCACCTCGTAAGCATTTGCTGGAACAGTAAGGACAGGGCGTAGAAGGGAGCAGGTGAGGCCTTTGGTTGCACAATAAAATGAGCAGCTGGCAAGCTGCAGGGACAAAGACAGGTCATGGGCTGAGGGCTTTTCATTGGGTCTGCTGGAGTATGTGCTTGCTACAGATGTGACAAAGAACTGGAAGGTATCCACAAAACAAAGACTAAACCTGTCTTCCTCATTTGGAGAACAGAGCTAATTTAAAATCTAGCATATATGTATGAAATCATATTTCCATTTAAGACAAAGCAACAACAGATTGGGGAAAAAAACCGAAACCAATTCAGGTCTTTCCAAAGTGCTCCCACAAGGAAGGTCATCTTGCTAAAGCCCCCAGGTGCACCGCTCCCTTGGTTTCTCTTTTACCACATAGTTTTGTACTGCATGCAGTACTGTGGCTGCTTTGTGAATTTCACAGATATTTCACTCTCATAGCTCTTGACTCCATGAGGTCCTCCTCCCTTCAAAGACCTGTCCTTACTGTTCCAGCAAATACTTACATCTCAGGTCCCACCTGTCAGTTTGTGTGTCTGAATAAATGGTCAGCCTGTCATGCTGCCTGATAGTCAGCTTTTGTCCTAGCCGTTTTTGGACTTCCACATTTCTCTTGCCTCTGTTCTTTCCATGCTGACATCTAGTTCTTTATTTAACCAGTTCAGCAGCTCCCACGTTTCCTGCCTGGATTCTGCATCAGATTTTTTAGTTCCTATATTTCCTTATGGAGAAAGCTCAAGGTTTGCTTCTCCAAAGGCCTCTCCCTGACAAACAGAACATGCCCATCAATTGCTGCTAGGTTCCCATGACTGATTTCACCACACTAAGGCCACACACTTCACCAGTTCCTTCCTTAAGTGTTGCAAAAAATCTGCCTTGTTTTAAAATAAAAGTTGGGTTTTTTTTTCCAACGAGCTACTTCTATACACCAGTGCCAGTCTTCATTCTCATTTTCCAGGGGAGACGACCCACAGCACTAAATGATTTCTACAGCCATTGCTCCTGCTTATAAACTGGTGTTTCATCCATTTGGATAGTCATTGATCTGGGTAGGTGATGATCAGCCTGTACAGCTTGAATGTTGAAATCCAACTGCATCTGATAAATCTGCCCAAATCTACTTGTTCAATTTATTGTGAGAGCAATGAGTAAACAACAGGGGCAAATAAATAGTTGTGGCTGTACCACAGGTGTGATCATATGCCTGAAGAAAAAAGGACAAAATCAGAGAGGTCTATGCAAAGCATCTTGTTTGGCTGCATTTAATCTATTACAGTGTAAAAAAAAACAAATACCATTAATTGACTGAAGAGTTCTGAAAGGATTTTAACTGACCTCTGCAAGACATGATTTAAAACTTGTTTTTCAACACAAGCAAAGACAACTTCTGTGGAATGGACTGTCAATGCAGTTATAACACTCTGGAACCAATAAAAAAGAAAAGTCACTAAATCCAGCATGAAACTATGATAGTAGTAATGACTGTTTTACTTCTGTGCAGTTCCTTTTATGTTGAAGGCAAACTTTAAACATATTCAAATCATGTGCAGAGATCAGTTCATGAACTACTGAAAAGGTCTAAAGCTAAGGGACTGCTTAGCTGCATGGCAACCCAGCCTGATCAGCATGGGAAGTTAAGGGTGACAAACTGTAATTACCCAAGTTTGAATACAACCAAGACAATGAGATCTACAATCTTGCGCTTATAGAGTGAGCCGGGGGATCTTTAACAATAATCTTAATTGGCTGGAATCTTGTTGTTACATCTCATGATTTTTTTTGGAGGGAGACATTATTATAAGCCCGGTGACACTCCAGCAATGGAACGTGCACTGCCCAGGGTCCCGTCTGTCTCCTGTGTTTAGACCATGATTGCAGGACACAGGAGGAGGATTTGTGCTGCCTGGAGAGCAGCCTGCGCAGGCAGAGTGTGAATCTTGACTTGCATAGTTCTGCTGCTAAAAAGCGAAGTAAAGGGACAGTTTTGCAAGTGCAGCTGGACTCCTGTCACTGTAGCTTGTTTCCATCTGAAAGAAGGGGTGAGCATGAGGCTCCTGTGATGATGCAGAACTCAGCCTTGCTGGCAGGGCTGTGTCTGCATTAAGCACATAAAGAGATGCAGTGGTACAGAGATTACCTACTGCTTTCTCTGCAGGATATTGTAATTCTCTGACCTGCTGGTGCAAATGCCGCTTATTTGGTTTTGGTCAACATGAGCCTCATTTAGCAAAATCAGACTTTTTGAGATGTCTAAGTACTCTGGTGCATGCTTGCTGGAGCATCAGACAGCTAGGTCTGCAGGTCAGGAGGAGGCAAGGGGAGGAAGAGAGCACCGAGCAGCCAGGAGCACTTGCTTCATCTGTGTGGGGATGTCTGTTCGTGGTGGCTATTGGAGTTCTAGGGGTGGGACCTGGCGGTGCTCTTTAAAAGCAACACATTTCTGGTGTGAACACAACCTCTTCAGCTTCTGGGATACTACCTCTAACCATATAGTTTCAAAATGTGCTTTGGCTAATTTGTTGAACTAATTATCAACTTAGTTTGGTAGGAGGTTCTGGGTAGACTTTGAGCGGAATTTAATGTTCCTCCATCCTAATGCAACAGCTAATCAACTGAGTCAGCAATGATACAAAATAAACACACTGTGAAAACAAAATGGTTTAGCATACTGGGCCTTAACTGTCTTTAGGGTTTTACATGCTTTGCTAAATTGAAATTTCATATGCAGAGAATACCTCCAGTAGCGCAGTGGCTTCTTAATCCCATGCTTTTGTGATAACTTCCTTTCTAGAGGAGAAAATAAACTGTGAACTTAATTGCTTAAACTCTGAAAAATGCTTTTCTTTGAACTCAATGAAGCACAAAGATGAATAGTTTATTACTAAAGGGAATTTAGCTCTATTTACAACTGCTTGTACTGTGAAATTGGCTGTTTGTGATCTCTAAAGACTTGCTTTCTTTTCAGGGATATTACTCTGTAGCTTAGACTACAGTAGAAAGACAGGCTTTAAGGAAATTACAGTCTGTAGGACAACCTGTTTCTGTATTTGAGGAAAATAAATATGAAGCTTTACCAACTTTGGGATTCAAAGCAGTGAACTTCTTAAAAAATCACTAAAATGTAAACTAACCAATGCTGATGGTTTTAAAATTAGTTATTCTGTAGTACTAAATTAATGCTGGTCTGATGGAGCCTGCTACCTTATCTAAGACTCCAATACTGCTAAACCAGATTCGATACAAGGTCTGAAACTTAGATATAATGAAGTCAGTTCAGTGAGATGAACAGATGCATTCTATGTGAAGTGCTTTATTCATTTGTCCAAATTATACTTGTGAACATTGTCTGGTGACTTGTGCAGCAGAAATGTATGCCAATGACTTAGGACATGTGCATGAATTTCCTAACTACTCTGAAAATTTCCATCTGCATATGTGGCCAACTAAAACAGTAATTCTTCTTCATGCAGCAAGATAAACCAAGATTTTTAGGTGTGCCAGAATTTTCTAGGGGATCTGACCACATAGAAACAACCTCCAAAAAAAAATCTTGCTTTGCTTTCTCTTTTGGAGTAGCTGAGGAGGCCAGGAAAGAAGCACATGTCATCAGGAGGAAAATTATATATATTAGATGTAGAAGAGCTGCCGGCATCTTTCAAGACACTGGTAAGATGTCATGTACAGCACTATGTTAAGCTCTGGTCAGATCTTGGTGAAGACCAGCTTTCAAACTGGCCTGCACTCAGGGAAGAGACAGCAGGCTGATCAGTGAAGCTTCTCTTACCCAAAGAGACATAAAGAGGCTGATCCGTTCAGCCCTGACAAGAATGAAGGGATAATCTTTGCAACAGCTTCCAATAGAACTGAGTAGATGTGGGGATATTGGAGGAGGTAAGAAAGCTGACACTTCTTAAGATAGTGTTTGATAACTTGATAAGTGGGATTATATGAAAAGGGTAAAACCACAAAAATAGCAGAGCAGGGAGTCTGCTGATGTAAGAGGCACATTCCAGGTCTCTGTTCTTGTGAACAGATTGTCTTCAGCAAATAACTCTTTGGGAAAAATATTGAAAGGCTATTCAACTAGAAAAGTATTACCTTAATCATTATTTTTTGTTTTGGTTATCTTTTGTTTCTTTCTTTCTTTTGTGATGTTTTTTTCACTTGCCTTGCAAAAAACCCTCTATTTCAATAACATATATTAAATGAAGTGGAAATTTGACATAATTTGTTTTATTCCAGAGCAGGCTAAAGAGAAAGTTATAAAGGAAACAAAACCTTAAAGAAAGTGTGGTTCATTTCAGTCTTGACCATAAAGCAATTAGTTGCCAGGACCAGAATATTGGTGTTGCTTAGTTTTTATTCACACCATCAGAATTTTCTCCTATTTTGAAGTGCTTTTCTGAACTGCATGGGTTCTCACAGGCCCATTTCTCAGGGCTGTCAAGGTCCTTCTGGATGTCATCCCTTACTTCAAGCACATCAACAGCACCACATAGGTTGGTGTCATTGGCAAACTTGCTGAGGGTGTTCTTAATCCATGTTGCTGACAAAAATGTTAAATCGTGCTAGTCCCAGTATTGACCCTGAGAAACACAACTCACTGCTGGTCCCCATAATGCATGATAGTTGTCAAATTAATCAAACACATCCATGCTCTAGATCCAAAGATATTCTGTATCACATGTGCTGTCCAAAGGGCCTGAATTCTTGTGGGTTTTTGTTATTGTTGTTGGTGGTGTTTTTTTGGGGTTTTTTTTGTTTGTTTTTTTCTGTAAAACAGTCTGTTACTGACTGTGATGCTGCAATAGTTCCATGAAAGACTAACATGGTGGGCTTCATGCAAGATCAGCTGCTACTTAGATCATGCCAATGACACCATTTTGGTACAATCCTATTAAAAAATAAATCAATGTATTAATGCACAAAGTATTGTAAGTTGTCAACACATTGCTACTTCATTAAATTTAAGTTAAACAAGCTTTTTAGTACTTGAAAGTGATAACATATTTCAAAGATCCAGAGCACCATGTATTGCTTGCTGTATTTAAGCTTGTTGGTTTTATTTTCATCCCGTGTCTTGGGCTTTGCCAGCAATTAGCTTGTTCCAGTACTGGGAAGCTGGATCATATTGTGAATGCTATTCTGACTGGCTTAGTCTTAGCCCTGTGCTGTTGTGAGTATTCACTCATCACTTTGACTCAGAGACTGTGCAAAACACACTCACATCTATCTGGTATAGAGTACTATAAAAATAATCATTATCAGTACATCTGTAGTGCTCACTACTCTTGATTCTCTTACTGTAAGCCATAGAGTTGGAATTTTAAGGCAATCAACCCCAGCAATTCAAGTTACAACTTCACTGTTACAACTTCAGAACTTTCCATGGAAGGGTGGAGCATTTGGAACTACCTTAGAATTTGAGCTTTGGTGAAGGGATTAAATGTGATTAACTGTCATATAATTTGTTCACTTAGAACTCTGATAAGGATGGTTTTATCAATTTATTTCAATTGAGACACAAGTTGTGCCCTAGAAAAGTGGTTCTCTTGTCTAATAGAAATCAGACTATTTAGAAAGAAATATGAGGCTCTTTGCCAAAGGCATGTGAGTAAGAAATCATAAGTTTGCAACCGGTATTTCAACAGTTAGATTTCTGTATATTCAGTATTTAAGTTTCACTTTTATTTTTCTGCTGGACAACTGCAAAAACTAGTACAAGAAAAACAAATCTAGTGAGAATGTATATTTGTGTTTCCAGTGTGTTAACACACCTCCAGCTCTTGTGAAGGATACTTTATGGCAATATAGCAGCCCACTGTGAGATAAAATGGGAACTAAGGAAAACAAATAATCAGGAGTGCAAATGACTTCTTATTCATGCATGTGTGAAATGGAAAGAATGTATTGAATATAGCTACATGTATGTTTCTCTTGGGTTTAGGAATATTCCATGTGTTTTGTTAATTTTAGCTAAAAATTTGATTGCTAAAATTTGCTTCTTCCAGCAAGTAGATGATAGGGTAAGGAAGTTGTCACATGTGATTAGCATTTCAGGTGATCTTGATTTTAGTCTATAGTAAATACAGACTTAACATGTAGATTTTGGTTATGGACAACAGATAATGCACAAATACAGGCTGAGAAACAGACTCAGTACTGGATTTCCCTGCTCTATCATAAAATCAACTCAAATCGGCACTGTTCTAATGTAGCAAAGAAAACAAATGCCAATGGAATATCGAAAACAGGAGCGTCATATGCTTCTGACAGCATAGAACATGGAAGCTAATGTGAGAAACGTGGTTCCAAATAGATGCAGTTTAGTCAATAGAAAAGGCAAACTTTACAAAACCAGAAAACCTAGAAAAAAAAATAGCTGCAAGGAAAGCTTGGGACAGCTTTAGAATTGAAAAGAGAGATTCAGTTTGGAAGTTCATCCATGAAGACTGAGAGACCAACCTGCTCTACCTGTGTATAGGGAAACAGCTAAGAGCAGATGGTCATAACTTGCAGCAAGGAAGATTAAGATGAGATATTGAGAAAGTTTTCTAAGATTTTTTGATACTAGAATCACTAGCATATTGATAGCTAGTAATGCCATGTTAAAACCATGCAGCATTGTTCTGTGAATACTGGAAAAGTAAGGGTAAGTAAACATGATTAACTGCAGGCTGTGATGCTAAACATATTCAATTATTCAAGCGAATGTTTCTCTCTCAGCTAATGAGAAATTTATGGATTAGCATTTTCCTCCTTCCCTGGTGGTTATTCCCTCCTATTGTTCAGAAACTAGGGGATAATATAATGAGATGCTCGCTTGATTACTATCAATAAGAGTTCTGTTGCCTTTATTGGTGTGGCGACCTGGTTCAGGAACGGCACGGCGGCCCAATCCCTGGCCACTCGGGACATTTGCTCACAGACACCAATGTGGTGGACGGCAAATGGCGTTTATTGGTATGCAACACGGCCTTTTATGGCTTGGGTTTACAACGTCACATCCGTCTGCTTACATCATAAACTAAGTGCTACTGGCTATTAGGAGAGGGGGACCCATCTTCCCGTACATCGCGATATCTTCCGGACGCCAGTCCCTTACTACCTACAGAGTTCAAACAGTATTTTTAGGAAGGAGCAGCCAAATTCATCCCAGGTGCAACATCAACAAAATCAATAACATAACAGTAATCAATATTGTGGAAGAAAACTGCCTAGATCACTGCAATGTGCCTGTACGATCCTTTTGATTTAAAGCATTTTTTAATTTACCAAACAGCTTTTTTAATAACATTAAATCTTGCAATATTTATCCAGAAGCTCTGCCTGGGAAAAGATCTGTGGAGGGTATGTGTCACAGTAGTCATATGACATATACTCTGGGCAATCTCAGTGAGATGCTGCCTGGGCAGGGTCAGGGCCCAGTTCAGGGGTGAATGTTGTTAAGAGCTGAAGAGCAAGTCGTGGCCGTGCACTGCATGGACGGGCATTTCTCACAGGCAAACTCCTCCAGTGAGGGAGTTTCACACAGATCCCTGGGAGAGGCTGAAGTGAATGGGAGATACCTGTGAGCTGGGACAGGGGCTGTAGCAACTCTTGCATATTACAGTTTCCAAAACTCATCTGAAAGGGATGTTTCCCTTCTCTCTCCAAGAGCAAGTACTGTCCATGACTTGTGTTCAAATGACTACACTCTGGCCACCATAGGCCATGGAAGGTTGGCCTCTTCCATACAGCCTTCTGGACAACCTCTAGCCCACACTTCACCCACAGACTGTTCTGGGCCTTGCCTGGAAGCTGTGCTAGAAGCACACTGACAGCTATCACAGGGCAGCCCTGGGCCCTCAGGGAGAGATGTACCCTGCAACTACTGAACCCTTCTGCACCTGGGTATTTTTTTCTGCCATTTCCTTTGAGCTTTCAGACTAGATCTTAGGCTGAGATCCCCTACTGTCCTCAACAGACATAATACACTGATTTAGGATGGGCTCAGCAGACCTGATATGGACCTAGGACAGGAACTCACCACCGAAGTTTCCACTGAGGTTATCAAATGCACCTTTTAGGAAACAAAGCATGTCAAAAGACAGCCTTATTTAATAAGAAAGGTTTACTTTAAAGACTTTTCCTCATTTTCTTTTTTGGAATTTCATTTTAACACATGGCTTATCTTCAAAAAACAACAACCTAGAACTGCATTCTCTCCCTATTGACATGAAACAAATCTATCAGGAACTTATTGCTTATTTTTTAATTAAAATTTTCTATTATGTAAAGCATGAGTCTTAAGCTGACTGGCAATCATTCACGCTCTTAGAACAGCAGATCTTAGCACAGACTTGTAAAAATTCAGAGTGAGCCTCCTGCAGGAGTTCCCTTTTGCACAATGAGATTTCAGTAAATTATGCTATTCCTTTCAAGAGTAATTGCAATAAATTTAATATGACTAGCAAACATGAAATATGTCAGCGTATCACAGTTCATTACAATAGGATCTCCATTGCAGACTAATAATAAATAGTAATGCTCAGATAACAGGGAAGAAAATGTAACATCTGAGCTCTGAAAGAGCATAAATAAGGACCTGAACTCATTGGATCCCGTTCTGAATAGAATAAATGGATGCCCCGTGGACTTCTATCAAAGTGATGGATGAGGGGTTTTATTTTTTGACTACTGAAAATGCACAGAAATAAAAAAAAAAAATGTATCCAACCCCCAGATTTTCAATCCTCTCCCTGCATTCATAGTAGTTCTCCCCTCCAACAAATGATTGAGGACTGTGAATGTAGAATGTGAAGGACAGCCACTCCGGCAGGAATATTTGAGATCATAATCCAAGTTGTAGTGGTACCTTGGGCACTTAAAGGGATATGGTCAAATAATTCTGCTGTGGGTTTTGTTTTGCTTTACTTTTCAGTGTCTGTAAAAATCATGTTTTCTGGAAAACACGAACATATTTTCTTTTGCTCTCATTTGTCCTCTTGTTTGAAAGTTTTGATTGCTTCCCTTCATTTCTTTTTGGAGCACAATCCAATTTTGTATGTGTGTTTTCTGCAATACTGATACTGTCAATCAATAGCTAGCAGTTATATTAATTTTTAATACTATTTTGTGCTCTTTCAAGCAACTCTGCCTAAGCATAGTGAAGCATATTTCAGCTGCAGCAAAACACACTTTATTTTAATCTTTCAGTGATACTAGCAGATGCACCGAAAACGCTACTTACTTGCAAATTATAACTGAATAATTTAAAGCATGGCCAGATTATTACTGTGAGCTCATGAAGGAGAAAATTAAAGGTTTAAGGGACAAACTCAGTTTTGATCTAAAACTAGCATAACATGTGGAGATAATAAACATACATCAGTAATGAAATTGGTTCAGATACCATCCCTGAATTGACAGTGTGTGTGGATAATCTTGTGATAACATTTTATTGTTATTCAGGCTGAAGTGGAAGTAATCAAATATCATTTGTCAAGGCTAGTTTGTTATTTTAACCATCTGAGGAGACTGTGTCTTTTCCAAGTCAAAAAGAAAAGAAGATATGCAGCAGAGCAGGTGTACTGAAGGACTTTCATACTGTGAGGTATAGAATATAGGGCAGAGGTATAGGACACCAGCCTTGACTGATGAATGGTATGACCCATCATGAAAAACCTCATCTTTTTTTCTTTATTCTTTATTTCCATTAATTTACAGTGGCTCATAACTTCAGAAGTCTTTAATCATTTGTCATGGTATTTTCTTTGGAGAAATTTTCCTTAAGCAGTGCTTGAGTGTGTCATAAATATTATTTATGATGAGTATAGTGGTTTAATGGCTACCACCATGGCTGTATTGGTTTAGCATTGTAAATATTTCTGTTATGTATATTGTACATAACAGATAAAGGACTTACATCTATTTCAAACTTCTGTTAAAGCTGTTCAACTGTAGAGCTTCAACAGAAGTTTGAGAGATGCAGTGGCTTGGTGCTAAAATTTTATTTATTTATTTTTCCCCTCATCTGAAAGCAGGAGGATTGCTTTGCTGTTGCAGCACTTGTGAAAATTAATTATCTTGTCTCCTCTGTTGTCTGAAACAATAACAGGGTTGTTAATTTTAGAAAATCATGAGTGATTGTGACATGGGGCTGGATTTTTTTTTTTTTTTTAGAAGTGATATGCATAATGTTTCAACAAACTCCTGCTCTAGGGTTGTCCAGGTGTTATGGTAATGTTTTTCTCCTGTGGATGCAAATCCAAATGGTCTAATAAGATTGCCTGGTCTGATCTCCTTAATGGCATAAGCTGTAAAATAGAAGCAGTGATTTCAATAACAAGAACATAATTTTGGTTGGAAATTGAAGATATTTTCTTTAATTTGATTTTTTTTTTTTTTACAAACATAGTAGTCCATACAAAATTCACCTTTTCAAAGCCTGTTTTGCTCCTGCTATTTTCATTTTAGTGCTTATAGTCTTAGCATTGGGTAAAATTGTTCATAATTTTTTGCCTAATTTTGTCTAGACCAAACTCTGACCTTGTTATTGAATATTGTTGTATCATTCATGACTAGTTTCTGCTATCAGGAAACTTCATCCTGAGTAAGCAGTTGCAGACTGTGAGGAAGTTTCCTACTTCCTTATAATTTGAATAAAATACAATACATGAGGTAGGGCTTCCAAGCTTGGAAAATATATA
>VXBZ01005227.1:75553-128447 GCA_013399135.1 Heliornis fulica | reverse complement strand
TATCCTATGATTGTATATAAACCATATGCGACCAGGGCAATGTCATTAAGAATCTCCTCCCTAGCTTTTGAATACTTAATGCCACAATTTACACAAAACTAATACATATAGCATAATTCTGACTTGATAATTTGTTCTTTAAATGTGGCAATAAGACAAAAAAAATTGTGAAGAATATGGCCACTGTTTTATCTTTGGACCACTTTACCAAATCCCTGACGTTGAATTTGGTCCCCACCAGCAGAATGAAGAGCGTATCATGGAGAGGATCAGCTGGTAGGTCTGGGAGGTTCCCACATTTCAGGGGGTGATGCTGAAAAGCAGTTGCAGGGAGAAAGGATGGGAACTGGAATGTGAAAGATCTACAGTCACTAAGCATGCTGAACATACAGCTGCACACTGGAAAGGGCACGGTCTATGTTCTGGGAAGGTTTGGAGGTTTTCTTCTAGAAAACTAAAAAGAGACAGGAACGTCTTGAATTTTTCAAAGGTGGGAATGTCAAACCTGCAAGGAAATTCTGGCTGGCCTTTGAGGGCACTGGGCTATTGTCAGGCTGAAGAGGCTGGGGGTACTGCATTGTTTGTGCTGGGGGACAGGTGCAGAACAGTTCTGTCAGGGTTTACCTCCTCTGCTGTACTGTCACACCAACAGGGCTGAATTCTCTGCTTCTGGCTGGGAGCAAGTGTTACTTACCCTGGTAGCCAGAAATAAGCTGGTTGCAGTTACCCAGTTTTGCTCTTGCTTTTTAGGGGGTTGTAGCCATTCAATTTTTCTTTCTATCTATTTATTTATTTTAAAAATTATTTTCATCCCTTTTTACATCTTCCTCAACTGTGTTAATATCAAACCCAAATGATTTTACTTGAAGCTGATATTTTTTCAGAAATTCAGTTTTTCAGATTACAACATTCTTACCACCTAGAAGCACTTTCTATGTGTGTTTCCTCCATTTTATTCTCTGAAGGAAGGGCAGTCACATCTACTACTTCAGATTTTTTATAGAATTTAATTTTTAAACGGTGTCATAGTTCTCAGCAGACAGATCAAACCACAGCTGCATTAAATTGCATTCTGACCTCAAGGTATTATCCTCAAACTGCAATTCAAGGTGCTTCCCCTCATTAATTTAATGAATGCTACAGCAGTTTGTCTCGGTTGACTTTTTTCATAAATAATTGGAAGCCCTTTGTTGCCATGGCTTAATAAAATTTCACGCCCTATCCCTTAATGATTCATAGACAATTTGTTAATCCAGAACTCTATTTTCCCTGAAACACTCCTGTCCATAGTGATTATTCCTGTAACTGCCCCAAGCTGATTGAGAGCTCTGGCTCCTACCTGTGAACCATTACTCCATCTCCATCAGAACAGATGCTAAGGAAATTTGCTACTTTACTCTCCTGACTCCCTTTGACTAGAAATTTTGATCAGTTGCTTATTATGTGAAAGGGGGTTTGATGGTAACTGATTTAAAGCAATACACAGGCAATTCTGTATTGTCTTTCTGATATAGTAAAGCTATAGATTTGATGTGCTGCCTGCTGGCTCAATCTCAATGGCAGCTGCTCAGCTTCTCCATAGCATTCACACAGACTCTGGCTGATAATCCCATAGAATTTGAGTTGTTGGGTGAGCTGTAGAACAAGAAAAAATGATCCTACTGGTCACAAACAAATCTGCTTTTTGTCTCCAGAAAGGTCTTCAGAGGATTCTGGGTTTTTTTCACTGACACCTCTAACACAAAGTTCTAGAAATTTCCAAACTTGCATTCCGAGATTTGTCATAGGGTATTGTGGATTCAGATATTAAATAGAGATTTGATTGGTTTGAGAGTGATTTAGGTACACACGTATGTATTTGAAAATGTACATTAGCCTTTTAGTTCAGATCAGAGGTGGACTTTGGAAGCCTTCCAATTTTTTCCCCCTCACCACACTTTGCACTATGGAGTGCACAAACTGGATTTTAATTGCACCAGAACAAATTGGGGTGTGTTTAGTGTACTCCATCAGACATCATGGGCATTGTTACCTCTGCTGGTGACCAGCAGCTAATGAACTAGCACGCATTCAATCAACAAGATCAGGTTAGGCCCCATCCAAGGTGATGTCCCCATCTCAAAATGCTCACTGTGTGTACATAAATTCCTCTGCACCACTCGTGGTGGGGCTTAACTCTACATGTGGTTGCCATTGTGCTTCACTATTGCAGCCTGTAGGCACTTAGGCACACCCAGGAGTTTGAAAATCAGAGAAGTGTGAGTTCTTTTTATTTCTTCCTTTTTCAGTGCGTCTCCTGACTGTCAAGAAGACGTAGCTATTAGTAGTCAAGCTGGACCGTCTGAAGTTTTTTGAGCCTTTTGTGAGATGTGTTATATATCCTTTTGGTAGCAACCTGGGTAGGGACAATGAAGATCTGCATCCCAGAGGGATTTCAGGGCTTTTCTTTGTGCAACTGAAAATGTTGGTAATGTATTTTGCCGAAGCCATAATTGAGATGGCCTACAAGAGAAGAATCCTAGTTGGAGACTAAGCAATACATGAGAATGTGTGTTTATAGGTAAACAACAAGCAAAGAGTAGACCTCAGAATGAGCAAACCACAAATATCAGTGAGCTTTACCTCTGCACAAGTGTGCAGGTTTCAGCGGCTGTGGGTGTAACTTCAGTGCCAACTGCATATCGCAAACTGGAGGAAAATGGAGGCGTATGCTTATGCTCTGTCTTTGCAGGAATAAATTCCTGAACTGAAATGCTTCTGTGGCACTGTGCCCATAGTATTCCTATTCCTCCTGATGGTAGTGGGGTGGGGTGGAGAGGAATTCATAAACTGAAGCCAATAGCTGATTTTTAGAACGTACTGATTCACGTGCAAGGCACGTTGATGCCCAGTTCTTGCACACTGCCAGAAAAACAGATTGGTTCAGTGTTGCAGAACCCATGGGCTGTATGCTGGCATCAGATTTGGTGTGAAATGAGTGGTTTAATTTTTAGGAGAACACTTTTTTTCCATATGTTTGTAAATTTAAAGTGTTACCTTCTGATAATATAAATCAAGTTGATTTTTTTTGTGGCCTCCATTTTTTTTGTGATTTCCTAGGAATTAAATCCACAGTGTTTTGGACTTAAGTTTTTAATTAAAAAAAAAACCAAACCCAAAAACCCACAAAACATACCAGGGAAAAAAAAACAGGGAAAAAAAAACCCAGAAAAAATATTATATTTTTATTGACCTGTTCTGGAAACATACTTATCCAAGTTATCATAATACAAATGGAACCTTATTAAATGTTCTGACTTTCATAGGATTCTTCTATCGCCATTGGATTGAGAGCACTGGTGAATCTGGCACAGTCTTATGGCTGAGCTGAAGAGGTGATTCTTTATTAGATGATGTTTATTACAAGATTTTCTTTCCTGTGATGTATTTTTCTTGTTTAATTGTTATTGATGGCATCTTGGAGAATCATATCTTCTGTGAAATGGCCAGCATCTAAAAAAATTAAGCAATTACAAATCTAAGCACTAAAACAAACACAGCAATTTAACGAATGTGTACACCCATAAATTCTGTGCCTATGCAAAATGAAAATCAACATTTTATGACATTTAGGACCACATATTTTACAGATTAACATATTGTTATCCTATGCAAAATATTTATAAACAAACCAGTGAACTTTAAATCCAGTTCAATATGGATTATGGAAGAACTAAGGTTTGAATAAATCAATAACATTCTCGTTAATCTTAGCCACAGTGTGAAAATGTTTATTATTAATACAAAACAGTATGCTTTATCTACAAATGAATCTGTCATATCATTTTGTCTTTTGTATCACTTGCTAGTCAGCAGTTATTGATCTATCAACATGAAAAGTCTATAGATTTTCCATATAATACCAGCCATTTTCTAATGTGGGAATGGCTAGTTATTTTAAATCAAGCTAGCTAGCACTGTAAAACACTATAAAATATGTCAAAATTGTGAAAACATGGGTAGATTTTGCTTGCCTATGGGTTGGATAAGCCTATGGTTACATGTCTTTTTGTGGGTGGAGTTGAGGTGTGTACGATATGTGAATTTTATTGGGATTGTACAAGTGAGTGTTCCTTTAGGCTTTCAAAACTCAGACAGTTTCACAGCTGTCTATCAATTTCAGGGGAGGAAAGAAAAAAGTACATCTCAGCTACATTCTGTCTCAGTTACAAGGAAAAGTGCACTGCATTTGCAGAATTTATTCTGCTGGGCCCAGGCTGAGTGCAAACTGCAATTTCAGCTGAGACAAGGGAAGGTCTGATCTTCCAATGTGCTGGGAACAAAACTGCTGGGTACGCTGAATTAACTAAACAACTGGGGAACGTCACAGGTATAGGAGACTCCAATAAGCAGGTATTCACATATTTCTGGGGATTAGTTTATATTTTGGAATGCCTGAATGGGGCTACTTATGTTTGGCTCAGCCAAGAACACGAGTTGTTCTCGGTAATCTACTCGGTTCTTTCACCCTGTTCTTCACAAAGTAGCTGCTTTATAAATCTGGTTTTAAACTGTGTACTTATTTGAGGGAGTGAAGGCCATATCCAAAAAGGGAAGCTTGTTGGAGTTAGCCTACCTAGGCTCACACTGTAACTGGGGGAGGGTTCAACCTTGATATTCATGCTTGAATGAAAACATTGCTCAGCCAGCTACAGTTCAGAGAGCTAAAACACACCATGGGCTGCAGAAAAATGCCTCAGGTGTTTGACAGTTAGCGTCATCTTTGCTGCTGTGACACACTTCTGCCATTGCTCGTTTCACTTGCTAAACTAGAAACGGTTGGCAATTTGGCTAAAATTGTGATACAGAAAAAGAAAATAACTTTTCTAATCCTGGAGGGGTCTTTGTTTCATGAACCTAAGTGAGAGTGCTTCAGTGTTCATAGATCTGAGCAGCTTGGCATTAAGTTCTCATCTAAACACTACTTGCTGTATCACAGAGATCCTTCTTGTCCTTGATCTCCTTTAAGGGCGTAAAATGCTGTCAAGGCACTCAAGCTTGGAGGGGACACAGACAAGGTAGCTGACCCAAACTGCACAAAGAGATTTCCCATACTATATGATGTCACATTTAGCATATAGCTAGGGTATGGCTGAGAGGTGGGCAGCTCCAGAACTACCTGAGCATCCCTTTTGGGTAGTCTGTTACTATTATCTTCCTTTTCTACCCTATTAACTTATCTTTGCCTCCACCTCTAAGTCTTATTTCCCCCCTCTCCCTTCAATTCTCTTTCCCATTCCACAGGGAAGGGTAGTGAGAAGGGAAGTGGGTGAATGGATGTGTGGTTGTTTTAGCTGCCAGATAGTATTTAACATGCAGTCATTATCTTACTTACATGTGTGGGTACAGTGAAGTGGGAAATAGGCCAAGGAAAACAGGGTATGATTGAATATCCCTGAGATAAATTTTCCAGTGGGACTGATACACTTAAAACATTCCCACCTCCTGTATCCAGGCACCTGTGGCAGTGCTGTGTTGAATTCCCAGCCACTTAGCTCAGGAGTACCTGTAGACCTGTGAAAATCCCCCTACATGCAACACAGAATGCTGCCAGCCCTGCACCCCTCTCGGGCCCTGCTCGCTGAGATACATTTGTTCCTGTACTAGGTTGCTTTTGGTGAAAGCCAAGGAAAAAAAAAATCCTCTTCAGAGGAACAGCAATCTGGCAGGAAACAAGAGGTACCCCTCTCTTGCAGTGTCTATGGGCACGTTGCTAGTGATCTACAGTCCTGGGTTAAGGCTGCTCCAGAGGCTGAATGTAGACTCAGGAATGTATAGATCCTACTATAAATGAGTAGGGTAAGCTTCCACCACCATTAATTAGATCTGGTTTTGACACATGCTTTTTATGTAAAAGAAAATAGTTTACGGCTATGCTCTGCTTATTGACAACCAGGCACAACGGACTTTGTGCCACAGTAACGATGCTTAGACCATGGGAATAACCTATGCACGTTATGTCCCTTTCCATAGGCAAGCCATGTGTCCCTTGTCAGCCTTGAGGAGGAAACTGAGGCAGTGGGAGGACAGAGCTGAGAGCTCTTGGCTTTCAATACTATGAAACAAGCTGAAAATATTAGTTTTCTTGGTCACATGTCTGTATATGTAAACATATGCAGCATCAGGTGTTCCAGAAGCATTTATGGAAGAGAAGAACTTAAAATCCCTGACTTTTAGACAGACTTTTTAGGTTTCACATGGGAAAATATAATCCCACATAGTGATGTAGTTGAGAAAAATATGTGCTGTCTAGTTTTCCATAATTCATATGAGGATGAAAATATTTGACAGAATTGTGACTTAACTGAACTGAGCTATTTTACCCACACAGGTTTTTCTGTTATTAAAGTAGACATAAATGGGTATAGCTCTTACTCAAAGTACAGTTTTTAAAGTAAAAATCGTTATATAGAAAATAAATCCCTTAAATATTATGTCTGTTTGTCACTATTCTAACAATGATAATCACCTAATGAACTGAATGTACAGATCCACAGTTCTATCGAGTTGCATTTGAAGCCCAAGCTACTCTAATTGCTACCTGTGTAATTGTGTAACTCACATAAATTACTAAAGACAGGTTGATTTAAACACAGTGTTAAAATTTAAAAGGAGTGACAGTACTAATAAAGCAAAGTAATCAGAATAGATCTATTTGACAAAGCCAGTAATTATAAACTTGAATACCAATTAGTTCTGAGTAGGTAGGTTTATTCTATATCTTTCATTGGACTTAAGAATAATTATATTAATTTTCTTAAGTATCCAAAACATACAGAAAAATAAAGTAAGAATTGATTATATAAAAACAACACGTGCCTAGCACCTGCCTTTTCAGTGTTTCTATTTACGTTCATGATGAAAATATACATGCTGGTAACTCCATCTGCTCAAAATAGACAAATTACTACCCCTTTGTTGAATTTAAGTAATGAATTCTATCAGCAAGAGAGTTCTGCAGGTTGGGGAAATCGATCTAAGTAGGACAGAGTGAAACACTGATGGAAAAACTGCTATGAAGACTTCTGAAGATATATTGACAATGCATCTTCTTTTCTCACAGCAGTTTATCTCACATTTGAAACAATTGCCTTTAAAGGTGCAGTCTTGATAGGAATGGTTTTCTCTTCTGGTTTTCTCTTCTGAGTGACACATCCATTTGACTGTCCATCGTTATCTACTTCTAATAGGGATAAAACAATGTTTCCCATCTTACTTCCTTTGGGATTACTACAGGTACTAAGTTAAATTAATTAAAATGGAAATTTTATGATTTTTTTTTATTAGCTCTGAAATGCAAATAAGTGTCTGTACTTTCTGTAGCCACGCATTAGCTGAGAAAATAAAACCTCTCATAATTTACAAAGACTATAGGTTGATTGCAAAGCGTGATGTTTCAGCAGCAAGTCTTGTTAGGATAAACCCTCAAAGAGAAACGGGGAAAGTCATCTCACTTGGTACATCTCAACTTGAACTAGGAAAAGCATTAATTTTACAGTGCTTTGTGCTCAGAGAGATGAAATTAGCTTACTCAGAATACCAGTAGGCCTTTTTTAACAGCACATCCCTGAAAATGTTGGCAGGAATGAATGTAATGCATACTTTACATGTAATTGAATGTAACATTTCAGCTAAACCTTTGAAAGTGCTGTTATTTTTCATTCTAGCAACAGAAAAATATGAAGCTAAGTCAATAAAAATGTTAGTGTATTGTTATCTTATTATAGAAATGCCTTTCCTTCTTGCTTTTAAATATATACATATGAAGGAACATTTAAGGCCATTAATGCGAGACATTTCTTTGGTCTGAAATCAGACCTATGAATTGTTCAGGAGAAATGGATGCTTAAAGAGGTACACAGTGCCACCCTGTCACTGCAAAATCTGGTGTCTTTTCTGCTTTTAGCATATAAATTAGGGTTAGGTACAAGTACAGAGTATGCATTCTTTTTGTTGGGTGTAACAGAGTGTCCATTACTGGCAGTGCATCATTTATTTCACTGTTGGAGCAGTTAATACAGAGAACATAGCAAAAGTGGATGATGGAAATAAACAACCTTTCAAGAGTTTCTTCTTTCAAACCATTTCTAAGGTTGGGTTAAGCTTTTTGAGGCAGGGAACACTATCTCTTTCAAATGCTTTATTTTAGCTGACTGTATCAGGCATAGCCTTACCACAGTGAAAAGACTAGTTATGTGCTACTGGAAAAAAAAACTGTGACTTCACTGGGTGAGCTTCTGACATTGGTATTTCCCCAAGCAGTACAGAGAGAGAGAGAGAGAGACGATGGGTTTATGTTGTGAGAAAGGTGTTGGGTTTTAGAAGGCCATGAGGAGTGTTAAAAGTAAAATAATTTCATGCAGTGAGTATTTTGAATGTAGATTTGCAACAGGGCTAGAAAGGAAAATATTATCTTTGTCAAAATGTCAAAACTAATTCTGGTGGTTTTGCTTGTAGAAATGGAGCAGGAAGGGCAGGTCTGGGAAATTTTAAGGAAAGTATGATGAAAAGCCTGGAAGGAATCTCTGTCCATTTGAATTGGGGTTTGATGTTTAACATCCTAGAAGTTAAAAGTCATGTTGGGTTCAATTTTGTAAAGCCTTTCTCTTTTTTTTGTGTTCTTTATGACTGTTGCTGATGTTTTCCTTTGCAGAATGGGCAAAATTAATGAAGAATTTTTTTTGTAAATGAATCAAACATGTTTTTTTCTCTTACCAACAAATATCTTTTCTGAATATCTCAAAGCTGAAAAAGCCACACTGAGCACTGGAAACTACCTGCAATGCTCAAACTCTGCACTCTCAGACATCTGATTCCCTAGACTAAAAAAACTAATTGTGCCACTTGAAATTTGAGATGTATTTAGCAATAATCAGTGAAAAAAAAAACCCAAAACTCTGGATTTTCAGGTGCACAAATACATACAAACTAAGCAGGATTTTTCTTTTTTTTATGTGCAGGAATAGTTTGTATGCCAAAGCAAGGAATATTTGAGGTCTGCTGGCCCTCATGAAGTCAAATAAAGGACAGGCATTTACAAAATCAATACTGAACATGAAATCTGCTAGGGAGAAGAAGTATTTGGGTACACTGAAGCCTTTTTTTTTCCCTTGAGTTGCTTCCTGGCAGAGATCTAGTCCTGTCACAACCAGAATTATGCACCAGTTCTTCTTCAAGCTCCTAGCACTTACAATGGAAAATGTTTCTCCCCTGGCGGGGGGGAACCCGTCTCTTTGCAGTTCCAGTTGCTCCTTGGTTCTTCTACTTAGTGCTAGTGTGAGCAATATTGAACCATGGCTGCTTATTTTTATCTTACAGGTTTTTCAAGTATTTGCTATTGGCAAGGATTTTAAAGAAGCAACTGCTGATTCTCATTCTCTTTCACCTTTTCAAATATATGAAGAGGTAGTTTGATATATAGTGAATATTAGATATCCGTTGTTTGAGGGTATGTGCAGGGAATTTTTTATACCATATTACTTGTTAAGAAATAAGCATACAGTTACAAGCTACAGGGTACTGGACTTGCTATTTCTGTATCTTATGGGATAGAATTGCCTACTCCATTATGTTTCATTAATGCTGTTTGCTTATTTTATTTCATCACAATTTTTCTACCTTCTTTAACTTATTTTGGGTAAATTCAGGCCTGTATAGGCAAAGGTAAGAAATAAAATAGATTTATTGTTAATACACAGATGTGGTAATTAAAGAACCAAAAATGTTGGAGTCCAGTGAGTCTCACCTCCAGCATTTATGCATATTAACTGCTGTAAATTGATGTCTGTGAAACTCCAAAGAACAGAACTAAAAACAGAACTTCTAAGATATTTTTATCCTTGAAATATTAATTCTTAATGATATCTTAAAAATTCTATACTTTCTACTAAAAATACTTCAGTGATCAAAACAGCAGAACAAAGCTGTGCCTATGTATTGGAAGATTTTATATGGGTGAATAAAGCTGGCAAATTCTAAGATATAGAAAGGAGATTTAAAAGATATATTTTGTATATATTCATTTCCTCAAGGACTGGAAATGAGCAGAAAATTGTTTACATGGCAGATGCTGTCTTTTTATACCTTAGTGTTTCACTGTTGTGGTGGTGAAAATGAAATTTATCAGTACATGAAACTCACTGGGTTTTGTGTTAAACAGTAACTACAGGCTTAATTTGTTGGGGTTAGGAAGAAAGCATTTCTAATTAATATCTGTATGCCCATGGCTTTCACTTTCAATTATTTCTTTAAATTCCATTTAGTGGGTTTGTTTTTTTTTTTTTGTGAGATCCAGTCTTAAAAAAATCATAGCTGATATGTTCATTCCTGCAAAATGGTTAGTGCCTTCATTTCTCATCAAAGTCATTGTAAAATGAATGAATGCAACAGATTAAGAAATTGAGTCTTAAATTATTCATTCATTATTCACAAGACTGGGAATCTCTGATGTAGCTAGCAGGATTCATAGGGGAACAAAAGACTGGATACTGTGGGAAATGCTACATTTTCAGACATGATCTTGAAGCTACAGAGTCAGATCATCAAGAAAAGAAACAAGTTCAAGAACTGTAACAAAACATTGTGGTGGAATAGATTATTGAAATAAAACTTTAGATAAAATTAATCTAGTCCATATTTAATTTAAAATTTCAAAGTTTGAGGAATTTCTTCCATTAGTTAAAACTGAACAAATTAATTGCAAGATATTTTAAAATGGAATTATCACAGCTATGAGATTAGTGTCTGTTGCTTAGTATCTTGTGGCAGCTGCAAAATGCAGCCAAAAAAATATTTATTTATGGGCAGCTCATAGAATTGAATTTTTCAGTTGGAATAATCTTATAAAGACAGATGAGAATACAGAAGGTTAAATAAAAAATACATTCTGCGGATGGAGAGATTAAGGACAAAAATAAACTGAATGTATCAGTCACTTTGAAAGGGATGTTTTAATTTTGAAGATCTGTGACTGGAGAAGGTACATAAAATTATATTAATCTAATAAAATTCGGTATGTACTTCGTGAAATTCTTTCTTCTTCTGTCTTGCAAGATGAAGAGCTATTTGAATGCCAGACTGCAGGCAAACGTTTTTAGCATCATCTCATCCAAAGGTCTCCAGTCCCTTGCAGCATTTCAGGTTGCTTATGAATTTGTCTGGGTGAATCTTTGTGTCCAGATGCAATTCCACAGGACTGAACTGATCCAGACTTCAAGGTCATCGGTTTATAAGCTAGGATATTTTTCAGTAGTCTAAGCATAGGAATCACTCTTTTCTGCAAAGTTTCCTTCCGATGGCAGGATAAAATATTTGGATCCTTCAAACACAAAATTCCTTTTCTGCATTACCTGCTGATATGTCTTGTGAAATAGACATTTGAAATACAAAATATTCCACAAGCTTTTTATGATAACTGTTAATAGTGATAAGATTGCTTCAGTCAGCCCTCTAAGTGTCATAGGATGAATATTTTAAGGATCAACTAAATGGAAGACATAAAACTTACCAAGTGTTGTCTTATCTAAGCATTTCTTTATACTAGACACTAAATAGTGTTACTTGCCTTAAGTGTATCCTCAGAGTTATCTGGCCTTAGTGAGAACTAACTCATAAGAGCCTCTCAGTTATTGTACATTTGGGCATTTTTGTGGCCCACTCTAAGGGCCACAATCTTTACTAGATTTTCACCAAGCCATGTTCACAGAAAAGAGTGCAAGACAGCACAGCATGAATAGCAGCAGCGTTTATCCACATCCATTTTGTTTCAACCTTCCTCAAAGTAGCTCCTTAAACAGTGAACAATTGCTACTCTCCTTAAGACTATTCTCCTTTTGGACTTCTTGAAAGCTGTAAAATGCATGTTGATGAAGTTAATTGTGCTGTTATACCAAAGTTAAAAAAACACGATGGGGTCAAGAGCTCATTTCTACATGTCACTGAACTTCAATGAAAGGAAACAAAGCAGTTATATTCCTGGTACTTGCATCCTGGTACTTGCATCCAGTTAAAACTCTTGTGAATCCTTAACAGAGAACAACTCACTTAGAAACAAAACTAAGTTTTAAATTGTTTGCAAAAGTAAAAAAAAATCTCTTTAAGACTAATTTTTAAAAAATAATTTAGATAAATTCATGCTACTTCTTTCATCACCAGGACCTATAATTTTAATTATAAAATAAATATTTCTTCATATGAAAAATCTTTAGATTACTAAAATCAAGTAATCTACTGACAACTTTTACCACTTGAAACTTGATATTATTTTTTAAAGGAACAGGTTGTACAGGAAAATCTTCCACCAAAAAACATGGAACACAAAAAAGAAAAAAAAAGGAAATGTAAGTACTTTTCAAAGGGAGATGAAGAATGAGTTAAGGCATAAATGTTAAGCTGGTTGACCTGTCTTTCCCAGAAATATACTGAAATCCATGGTTCAACAAAATATTTGTTAGCATCCTGAAGACAAGAAGAAGATAAAAACCTGTGCTCATTTATCAAGAAAAAAGTCACTTGAAACCTACTTGATTTCCTTCTAAGATAGAATCACAACTCATTGAAAGGGGAGAAGAAATAGATGTCAGAAACCCGATAAGGTTTTTTTCATTGTCTCAGATACCATTCTTACATGCAAAATAGGGGAACGTAATCAAACAGGAAAACATACAAGCTCTGCGCAAAAGTGTTTGGAACTTCAGAATGAAATAATCATTGAAGTGTGTTTGTTGCCAAAAATGAGGGATGGAGTGATCAACCGATCTCAATATTATTTGAAATCCTCATTAGTGACTCGCATAGCAACATATGGTACGTGCTTACTGAATCTGCAGAGGACATGCAACCAGGGATCCTTCAAACACAGTGGAGAAATCTATTGAAAGTCAGACTTACTGTGCTGAAGTAAAGGACTGAGTAGTTAAGGTGCAAAGAAGATGGCGGGGTGGGGGGGAGAGGGGTTAGAAAATTTTGTGGCAATTACCTGCACCAGTACAGGCTGGAGAATGGCTGGGAGTCAGTTCTGAAGAAAAAAAGCACAATTTCAGGTGAACATGAGTTGATGACATTGAGCATTATGATGATGCATATAAATGGGACTGCAAGGCATGTGAAGTAAACGTTTTGCTCCACTTAGCACTAAATATGCAGCTGGAGCTCAGTGTCCACCTTCCTGGAAAGAAGTGGAGTTGGGGTTGTTCAATCTGACATTACCAGTTTTTCTCTCCTTTCTTAACATTTTGTTTTCTAATTTATTTTTTTCCCCCAGTCTGCAACTTATTAGCAGATGCATTTGTTTCTTTGACTACTTCAGGTCCCAGCCCTATCTGCCCACCAAACCCCTTGAGTAACAGCCTACAGCATTTGACAGAAGGTAGTCACACCGACTCCAACTTCTTGTGATTCCTTGCTCGCTCAATGCTTCATCTGAACAGCTTCATAACCACACGACGCTTGTGTACTTGCAACTAAGGGGTCTCTCCTCTACACTGAGCAGTCATATTGCTCTGGCTTTTGAAGTGTGTTAGAACATAGCCCTTCATAATTTAGGAGCTTTTCTGTGGTGATATTTACAGAGAAAAGCCTAAGCACACAACACAAGGAGTCTTAACTCCCTTTAAATAGCTTCACAGATGGAAACCTACACAATGAATGTCTAACTGGGCAGGAAAAAAATATTCTTTTCCTAACTGGCAAATTAATGTCACTCGTGAATCCTGGTTACAACTTGTTTAATTGAGTCTTATTTCACTGATTAATGCTAAATGAGAATTAACTATTTCTGACAGCCTAGCAGTACACTAGATACTGTACAACTGTCTCACTGCATTTGCTTCATCTCTTGTGGCCCTTTCTCAGGTAGGTAAGGGCTTCTGAATCCCCAGTTGTGAGAGCACATGCTCTCACAACTGGGTATTCATCAGCGCCAGCAACCAACATGCCTTCACCAATACATAAATCATTGGAGAAGCAGCTGGTGGGCCACACCAGCACCTCTAGGCCTGTGAAAATGTCTAAGTAGATGGAGATCTTCCCTATTCGTAAGAATTATTTCAGCTGTCCTTGTTCCTTGTCAAGTTAATGCTCATCTTTACTACTGCTGTTATTCTATTATATCAGGAGATGGACTTGATGATCTTTAGGTGTCCCTTCCAACTCAGGATACTCTATGATTCTTTATTTTCCAGGCAGGACAGTTTTCACATTATTGACAAGGAATTTTGAGTAAGGATCTGTTTATGTGTTTATTCAACAGGAATACTTTCCTTAGTTTGTTATGCAGCATTTAATAATTTTTCCCTTAAATTCTGAGTTCCTTAAAATGGGCTGAAATCTAAAAATATTTCTGGCAGAAGTAGTTACACTGGACATCTTAACTATTATGTTTCCAAGGGAATTACAGCCTGTGTAAGGGAATTTGACATGTCTCCCTGCAGCTATGTGCTTTTTATATTGGAACTTGAGGCGATTATAAATTACCTAGGAGTGAGACAGGTAGGAACATGTTACATCGGATTTACACCAGTTGCCACATTAGGTAGTAAGTAGGATAACCCTTTCAATTCTCATTTTGTTTCTGTGCTACTCAACTTATTGATGATAGTAGATAACCCAAATAGATACTGAGACATGATAAAAGCACCTCCACTGTTTGCTGGTCTGCAGCTTGATCACCTGTAGTGACCTCAGGGAAGTCAGGGCTCAGGAGCAGCGTGGAAGAACAGTAGTGATGGAGCGGTTGTTGGAAAAAAAGCACCTGTTTTTCTTGATAACCACTGTTTGATTTTGAGGGACTGCTTGTTATACCTGCTGCCAAATTGTCTCATCTGTCAGGGCATGGGAGCTCTGCACCTGCTGCCTCCTGGTTAAATGGAAGAGGAGGAGGCGTTCCCCAGACCCTGTGCTGTGCAGTTAATAGGACAAATGGGTAAAGATGAATGTAGATTTAAAAATAGAGCCTGCTGATCAGGTATTATGTTGCCATGTTGCATTATATTGCCATCTAATTATTCAACCAGCTTGTTCAGAAGATACTGCTTGCCCAGAAAATATATGGCAAGGAAAGCAAAAGGGGAAATATTTTATAGCTGGGTATTTTGTGTAGGGATTATTCTGTTAAATTACTCCTAAAAGAGAATAATCTAACTAAGCCTAGCTAAAAGAGACACACAGGTCACTGCTGAAATAAGTTAAGAATCATAGAATCATATTGGTTGGAAAAGACCTTTGAGATCATTGAGTCCAACCTTTAACATAGCAGTGCCACATCCACCACTAAACCATTTCCCTAAAGCACTAAGTCTAGTCATCTTTACCTCCAGGGATGATGACTCAACCATGTACCTGAGCAGCCTGTTCCAGTAACTGACAACCTTTTTGGTGAAGAATTTTTCCTTATTTCCAGTCTAAACCTCCCCTGGCACAACTTGAGGCCATTTTTTCCTGTCTTATCATGGGTTACTTGGGAGAAGATGTCAACACACAATCCAGCCCTTCAGCCCCCTTTCACATAGTTGTGGAGACTAATCAGGTCTTCCCTCAGCCTCCTTTTCTGCAGGCTAAACAATCCCAGTTCCCTCTGTTGCTTCTCATGCCCTAGACTCTTCAACACCTTCGTGGCCCATGTTTGGATGTGCTGCAGCACCTCAGTGTCTTTCTTGTAGAGAAGTGCCCAAAACTGAGCACAGTGGGGTGCGGCTTCACCAGTGCCAAGCACAGGGGGCTTATCACCTCCCTAGTCCTGCTGGCCATGCTGTTCCTGAGACAAGCTGGCACGCTCTTGGCCTCTTTGGCTATCTGAGCACACAATTGTTTCATGTTCAGTCTGCTACTGACCAACAGCCCCAGCGCCTTTTCCACCTGCAGCTTTCCAGACACTCTTCCCAGAGCCAGAAGCATTGCATGGGGTTGTTGCAACCAAAGTGAAGGATCTGACACCTAGCATTGTTGACCTTCAACCTTGAGGCTTCTTATACTGTCAACAAAAATATAGGGATCTCTATGTAACTTCAAATACATTTATTACTAGAGAGAGAAGGAATTATTTTAAAAAATTGCTATATCATATTTTATGTAAAGACTTCTGTGCAATTTTCAGCAACAAACAGTTGTCAACAGCAACTGAAACATCACAATCATAAAACAAATAGCTGACAGACAGTAATTTGTGACTGAGATACAAAGATATTGATGTCTGACTCTCTTCAGCTGTTACAAACTAACTTACTTGTCACTCAATTCACTGATGTTTTCATTGCCACTACCTTCCTTGATGTTCATAAAGCCTGTTCTCCTGGATATGCACCAAATTATTAGGTTTGCATGCCAACTTTTTGAACACATTAGCTGTTAGGTTTCCTTTAGTCCAAATTTTTAGTGTTTTCTTAATAAATCACAAAGTCATCGCTGATCCCCTGGAAGGGCATTTTAGGAGTGTATCCCTGTAGGGATCTGTGGAAAAGTATTAGGCCACTTTCAAAGGCAAATGTAAGAGGTGAGTAGCATTCAAACCTTGCAGGAACACGAGGAGAGCTGGGCTGAATATAATTTCCTATAGTGAATATGCTTTTTTTTGGGTGCAGAAGGCTTATGTGTGCTATCAGACCGGATTTGTTTCTTTCCCCCAACTCTTCACAAGTAAATGGATGGTGATAGCAATACAGAGATACTTGTCACCATCCCTGAAATCTCACCTCTGCCAGGAAACCTCGATAAATTTTCTTGTAGCTGCAGCTTCCACTTCCAGCACCACAAATGTGAGAAAAACAAAATACCATAATGTTAATAACTGAAAAGTATAATCCAGGAACTCGATCAATATCAAATTGGAATTCCCCATAAATACCTGAGGGAGGGATCAACCCACAAATGAAATATCTTTTCTTAACTAAAAGTGAGTAATTAGACTTAATGAATAACACTGTTTCCATTAATTTGTGAAGATACTGAACGTTCCTCTGAGTTTTGTGAAACTTCTAGCCTAACATTTCCAGCACAAGAATGCTTTAAAACTATTTTACATTTTTTTTTCAAAAATATGTTTTATTAAAGGAAAAAATTTACTTTACTTATGTTCCCAGGCATTGATAATTCCCATCATTGTGTTGTCTATTATGTTTCACAGTCTCCAAAGTCTCCTGACAGTCTCTCTGTAGACCCTTCTCTACTATCATATTGTTGAAGATGAGAACGCCCTAAAGAAAACCAGATAGGAAATACATTTCTAAACATGAACATCAAAATACAGTCACTCAATTTCTAGACAGACAGATCCCATGAACTGCAACTGTAGTTTATATACAGCACAGACTTTGAGGAAGACTGCAACATAACAACCACACTAGTTTCTGAAAGCTCCAGGTTTTCTGCACCTCTGTCCATCGCTTTTGAATGAGAGCTATGTTAGGAGAAGATTTCTAACTGTTGTGGTGTCCTAGTTCAGCAAGAGGTTATCACTGTGTGGGGGGATCAAGGCTGTGTATTCTACACCCTCTATTCATTCCTCAAGAATAATGGACCATTTGCAACAGTTGTCCAGGAAGTCGTTAGCCCCTTCACACTCAGCCTGAGGGGGCGTGGGTGCTAATGGGCCATCAATGGTCCAACCATACCCCATGACTCACCGATAATTACCCATTGTGTGAGTCCCCGCCCTGGGGGAGGGACTGGGTGCTCCCTGAGGATATACAAACAGGTCTCAGAAGACCTGAACACTCTCTTCGTTGGATCTGGAGGAGCAGTGGAACCTCGACAGGAGGAAGCCATCGCTCTCAACTGGACTACAACCATCGCTTCTGGCCGGGCCACAGCCGCCATCTGCAGCAACGGACTCTTCACTTCTTTTTGCTTTGGACTTGGGAGAGCCACGTGGATCTCAGCACCGGGGCTAACAAACCCCTTTGGGCTTGTGCCCTGGGACACTGGGTTTACTGCTGGGTTTTGGTGAGTTGAAAGCAGGTTGTTCTCTTTGTGTCAGTGTTTGTATGGTAATATCTTTCATTAAATTGTAACTCTGACTTATAATCATCTCTTGTGGTGGGTCCATTTCTCCTGCCGGTTTACCTCTAAACCAGCACATGTGGCTATAAATAAGAGTTGAGTAAGTGTGGTTTTCATAGAATTACCCTGTAGTTTTGTCAGAACAGCTGGAGTTATGTATAAGAATGGGTAGGTTTGTTCTTAGGTGGTGTTATTTCATTCCTCACTGGTGAAAATTAATCCAAAAAAATCCAGGTTGAAACCAGGAGAATAGGCTGCAGAACTTGTGGCTGTGATCATACACCTGTGCCCAGGGAGCAGGCTGGCAGCTGGGTCCTCTAGTTTGCAATCAGAGCACTTCCTTCCTTGACAAAACTTCTGTTTGCAAGAGCTTGTTTGGGGAGAAAATAATTAGTTGTCATCCCCTGCTCACTCTGCAGTGAGCAGTTTTGAACAATGAAGTCCTTGTGATCACATAAACATAGTGTGACCTGTAAAGAGAGAAAGAAGCTCTGTCAGTGACTGCTTCGTCCAGCCCCATTGCAGGACACCTGCTAACGTGAGGCTCTGGCCATCCCTAGCTGTCACGATGACCTGTGCTGACCCAGTGTGTGCACTGAGGTCTGGCCATCCCTAGCTGTCATGATAACCTGTGCTGATCCAGCGTGTGCCCTCGAACTCCCTCCCGCTGTTCACTGAGCCATGCTATGGACATGCAAATAGCCCGGTACAGCTCACAAGGTGCTAGCCATCTCATGGCCATGCTTAGTACCCAAGGCTTCGTAATAGACAGGTAGAGCTCCCAGGGTAAAGCCATGCAGGGTAACCTGAACATTGACCTGTGGGATATTTAAAGGAGCATATTTATCTTTGCCCTCAGGAGGTGCTGGCAAATCTGGGGAACCAGTGAGCAAGATTTTGGAAAGCTTCAGTTCCTCACATCAGTTGGACTGCAGATTACCTACAGAGACAATGCAGATAACCAAACTGCTTCTGGCAGCGAGGACAGCTGTGGAGTAAATATTTAATACTTGTTATATATTTAATATTTGCTACATTTTTATAGTATCTGACCTTGCAGACTTGTCTGTGACTGTATCGTGAACAGAGAGAGGAGGCCAGGGGCAAGAAGAAGGTGACTTAAAGGTCTAAGCCAAATAGCACGAAAGAATATTTCATTGCACTTCTCTCTGGATAAAGACATTATAGGGATTTATAAAAACTCATGTATGCTTGAAGATACAAAATGTCTTTAGGCTGCCAACATTAATCTTTATTTTTCATTTTCACTCACCACGAGAAATTCCTCTGTGTATGGTTAAAAGCACACATAAACCACAACATATTCTAGCCTTTCTGATGAGTATGATACTTTTATTTAGTTAAATTTTAGTGGATTTGTTCATGGAGAGATAGTTAGAGCCTTACTGCAGCAGATGAGGGCTCACAGACTGAGAATCCACCTGGATGCAACAAAAGGTTTAAGTACACACTAAGAGAAAAAGAAGGCATTATGTGGGCTCCTGATTGACAGGTTGTTTTCTGCCTTTTCATTTTAAGGTTCTTGACCTGATTATCTCATTAGCTCCCTGGACTATTTCTGTATATCCAGGACAATGGATGAATTAAGGGTTTCTTTACCCCTATTTTGACAGGATCGATTGATTAGGGAGAGATTCCCTGTCTTTATATTTACAAGTGTCTCTGGAACACCAGCAAAAACTGTCAAAATAGAAGCAGCATGTCAAAGTTTCTCATGCATTTGTCATTTAGAAGATGAATTGCTGAGTAGGACTACAGGCTAAGGAATTAGTGTGCCATAGTTTGGACAAAACACAGTGAGTGATGCTATGAGTAGTATTGATTTAACAAGGAGTAGTATATCTGTACTCCACCCAGAAATCAGTGGACGGTTAATGCCAATTTTGAAGTCAGAGGTACTAGTTTTCTAATATGCTGTGTTAAGTACTTCAAACTCTGACTGCTATGACAAAAAGAAGTATGTCTGCCAGATGTCTGTCTTGTGCTAGAGAATTCCCACTGAGAGTTATCCTTACCTGGACAGGTCTGGGCATCTGTGTCCCCTTGGAAGAGAAGAGGACACTTTGAAGATCCTCCTTAATCTTGCTTCTTGGATGCAATTTGAGAAGTTCACCTTTATAATTCTCAGATGTCAACTCTACTGCATCCCCATAAGGATGGGAGTGTTAGATAAGTGGTTAGAACAGGTCTCTTGGATATCCTTGACTAAAGAGGAGCAGGGGCAGTTGAAGAAGTACGTACATTTAAAGCAATTTTTGAAAACAGCAGTGTCATGTTGACAAGTTTATTGGAGCAGAGGTGTATTGCATTAGTGGAGACTGGACTCTGCTGTGCATTCAAATCTTGGTTCTACCATAGGTTTCTTGGTCAAATCCTTTAACTTCTCCCTATGTTGGTACCCAGGTGTAAAATAGAAATAGCAATCTATTTTGTCCATTTCAACTGCAGGGCTTTTAAGAAAGAAAATCTCTCACTCAAAATGTAAAGATGGCCTCTGGCCCCTTTGGCTGAGGTTGCAGCATAAAAAAAAAAGGAACGTTCTCCTATCTGAAGGAGAACGGTGTTTTTCCTTCATCCCTATCTCCTTCACTGATAAAGTCAGTGCCTGAGGACTCCTGTTGGCCACTAATTTTGGAAAAACCGGACTGAAGTCTTTTGGAAGCCTGCCTGTGCTTTACTTGCTTTCTGAAGTTCACAGACCTAGTCAGATTTCTTCTGCAGTGAGATTGAATTTGATGTGGTGCCTGCTTTGTAATTTGTTTGGATATTCCATTACTATTTGCTTTAAAAGCACAGAGGGGGAAAAAACCCACCCCAAAACACACCTCACAAATAAACCACAAAATTCAAAGTGAAAGATTTTGTGAAGGCAATTGCAGCCACTGTCTCACTCTCTTCTTTGTAAGTGCTTGTGCTGAAACCCAGAAGCTGTATTTGTCCTAAATTTCTATAACGATGTGTGAGCTGCAAAATAACATATTGTAAAGGTTAAAGCATATATAGATCTAATGACATGGCTGTATGATTAAGAATCAATGCCTAGGAAGTTTCTCTCCTTCCAATTTAGAGCAACAACCATTTTTTAAAAATTGTAAATTTTTAATCAAGGCTTTCAGGCATTTAATGCAACCAGTAGTACATTTTACCTACATGTCCATTCTTCTTACAAGGCCTGAGTACTCTTTAGCATGTCTGAAAAGAAAAACAAAAATCAGCCTTAATGGTGACAGTAAGGTCATCTGTCAGTGAGCAGTTCTGGAAGGGCTATGTAAGAGAAGCACAAATTTCGTCTGTTATACACTGGTTTATGAATTCAGTGTTAGGTACATACCACCCAAGAAAAAAAAATCCTGAACAGAGGTCATAAGTGTCAATTAATTGTTTCACTTGTATATTTAATTTCAACCACATCTTCTCACTGTGCTTGCACCTTTTACAAGAGGTGAGGAACAAACTTGGTATCCACCTTATCCAAGAAGCTGGCTCAACAACAGGTCTTATTTTATTTGAATCCTGTGAAACTGCCATCAACTCTTGTATTTGATTAGCTGAAGAAAAGAATGCTACATATTTCTCCAAACTTTTCGACTACAGGCTCTGTGAAATGCATTCAGTGTACAGAGAGAATGCTTTATGAATTTTTCTCAACATCTCCAAATCAAGATTTGATCAGACACCTTAGATGACTGAGGTGCATGTAAAAACACCATTGAACAAAACTCATCTATGTTTAGCATTGGGTTTACCTAAAAGGAAGGCAAAAATTATATTTTCACTTACAGTGGCAAAGAGTTCTACAAGTGACAGAGTCTTACTGAAGAATCCTGACTATCTGAATAGATAGTATACACAGTATAGGGACTGTAGATTTAAAACTTCACTGATATTTGTGTGATAAACCTTTGTTGTGAAGTACCTTGGTAACTGTAGGCAATGCAATGGAAATTCTAAACTGTACTTAATTTTTTCCCATATGTTAAATTGTGAACCATTTGTTATAAGTATTTTGAAAAAAAAAACCCCAAACCCAGACTGATTGAGGCCAATTTACTGGAATCAAGAATTGTTAGATGTGTGTATGATTTAAATTCAGCACTCAAATTATACAATGCATCGATCTAAGCAGCCCTAATGTGCTGGTTGTGAGTGGCGATTTTGAGCTCTAAGTGCAGATATAAAGTCTTTAATTTACAGGAAATCCCTAATTTAAAGTAACCTTGTCCCTTCTATTTTCTCTAGAAATACCAAATCAATTGAGGCTTTCATGTGATTTTTCAAGGGAAGTTTGAGTTAATTTATCTTTGAATGTCTGTCTTCACCCTCTGAAGCTTAGCAACCACTAAGGAAGGGCAATTTGGTGATAAAGTCTCAAGGTCTTTGTTTTGGCACCAGTTTTTCTGTATGGTAACAGGGAGATCCCTTTGGTCTCTCTAGAACTCAAATTGTTATTTGTGAAAATGGAGATAAATGCATTTTCAAGTCTCAGAGAGGATACGAGGGGAGGGATGCGTTCAGGACCATAAGTCACTCTGATCCTACAGCAGTGGTGCCCTCTAGGTACCTTTGATTTTTAATAAGCTTTATTTCAAGCTGCTGTAACATTGTAAACTAGCAATTTGCCTAGAAATCAAGTGATGGGATCTCTTTATCTTTTAAGGTATCTTTGTGCCTCTTTCTAACTCAGCAGGTATAGATTCTTTAACATGAACATTTATTCCCAGTCTCCACTTCTGCCTTTGGTTGCATTTACACTTTAACCAAAGATGGTGTGGGAAAACACTGGCACCTGTAAGGACATTGGGGGAAAAGGAGAATGAGGCAAACTCCATGCCAGAGAAACCCTGTAGTAACACCACTGCTCCCTGAAGACTGTCACAACCTCAAAACTTAACAGGATAGACAGTTATCTAAAGCACTGGTTCAGTAAGAAAGTGCCCCTTAAATAATCCTGTGTATAAATGTAGATATATGACTTTCCCCCTCGTCCTATACACTACACATCCTCCTAAAAAGTCCCTCCCCAGCCTTTCTGTGGGACCCTTCAGGTACTGGAATGCCATTATAAGATCTCCTCGGAGCTTTTTCTTCTCCTTTATACATCAGAGAAAATTGTAAATAAAAGAGGAAAGAAGTGTAATTGATACACAAAAAAATAATCCAAGCAGAAAGGAAACCTTTATAGAGCCAGTGTCTAGGATATTATAGAGAGCAGCAGGTTGTGTAGTGCATTTAGAATACTTGTAAGCTATAATATTGCAGTTAAAATTGGAAACAATGCCTTCGATGTTTTTGATTTTAGAAGTCTACATGTAGATGAGAATATTGCTATGCATTTAATGTTTTTACCTGATGTTGGAATAGTTATGAACGAGAATGATTTGTCTTCAGACATTTCCTCTGGTGATCTGAATGGAGAGTTGAGCACAGCTCAACCAGGAACAAGATTACTGTGATTAAAACTCAGTTTTCTTACCAGACAACATAATTTCTTTCCCCTGCACTTTAACATTAGGAACAAATGTGTGGTTTCCTCTTTCTTGTCACCTGGGAGAAAGTGTCTACAGAGACACCGCTGCACTCCTCAGCAGTGGAGCACGTGGGCATACTACTAAGTATGCATCCCGCTATGTCTTCCGATTTCATTCCAGCATAGGATCCCAAAATATCAGTGGGGAAAAAAAGCAAAATAAATTTCCTGAGCATAGATAAATAGATTATGTGCATAACTAGTAGATGTGTACACATTGGAGATAGAATTAATCTTCATAAATTCATAAATTTCTAGCCTTGAAGTCTTAAAAAGTTTTTTGACTGCTCCATTTAAGATGCTACAAGAACAGCCTGAACACAAGTACTTACTGTGTGATTGATTACTTTGAAATCTGAGGTCATGTTCCTTGTAAAAACCCAACCCAAGCCAAACCAAGCTTGCCTTTGAAATCAGAAATTAAATTTGAGTCATTTATACAACCTTGGCTCTTTTACCCAGGCAGGAGCAGATGCCTGTTGCCAGTTCTAAATAGGATAGATATAGATGAGGATGTTTTCCCCATTAGAATCTTGTGAAATCCCTCAAGGATATCACATTGGTGATAAGCATCCTTTTGCAAATAGCTAGAAAAGTTGGTATAAATCACAGAATCACAAAATCACAGAACATTAGGAGCTGTAAAGGACCTTGGAAGATCATCTAGTCCAACTTCCCCTGCCAGAACAGGATAAATAAAATAAAATAAAATACCTTTGCAATTCACTTGGTCTCCTCATTTTGCTCATGATCTGGCAACACGCTTGACAGCTGTGTCTCTTCTTTTGTCAGATATGTGAAAAAAGACAATCCAGAATGTCTCTTCTTCCTGTCCCCCCACCACTCCACTCTCTTCTCTTTTTTTTCTCCTTCCTTTTTCCTCCCCTCTGGCAGATACACTATCTCCTTTGTTTCAAAGGAGAAATTGCAGAATAGTTGAAAAATGCAGCTTTTCCAACACCATTGATTTTCCCGATTATTTGATGGCTGATCTTTCTTAAATCTTCCTCTACTCTTACTAAACACTATGTCTCCAAATAAACATGGAAATGGAAAACTGTTGCCTTGTCCTTAAGTGACTTATTTGCCTGTTTATAGATAAGAGCAGTATCTGCTTCTTTATTTTCCAAGCATTGCATTTTATTCCTTCGGAGTGCTGATAGATATCATAGAACAACCTACATCAGAAAGGACTTCTGCAAATCATCAGTCCAAACAGCTGTTGAAAGTAATGCCTTAGATTACGTGCTCTAGAGTCCTGCTGGCCAAGGCCTGAACATCAGAATCACAGAATGTGTTGGGTTGGAAGGGACCTTCAAAGTTTATCTATTCCAACCCCCCTGCAGTAAGCAGGGACATCTTCACTAGATCAGGTTGCTCAGAGCTCCATCAAGCCTGACCCTGAGTATCTCCAGGGATGGGGCTTCCACCTCCTCTCTGGGAAACCTGTTCCAGTTAAACAGGAGCAGGTTGAGCCACTGACCACTACACTCTGTCATTTCCACCAAGTAAATACTATATTCTTATTTTTTCTCTCAAATAAATAGAGGTAATACTTGGCATATCCAATTCAGAGATTGTGCCTAGGAAGAAAAACACTTCAGAGACTAGCTTATTGGACAGCTGATCCTATCTTTTATCATATTTTGAGAGACATATTATACCTGTAGTGGAGTTGATCACAATTTCTGATTATGATTAATAGGACCTTTTTTTTTATTAGACCTACTATGTGGATTCTGTTGAACATTTTCAAAAGCTTTAACAAGCAAAAGATCTTCCAGAAGAAATATAATTGAAAAGTAAAACAGCTTCTTCAGCTGAGCTTCTACATAAGAAGCAACATGAAAGACAGATAATTATCCCTAGATAAAACATCAATTACTTTTTTGTTTTTGTGCATTAAATCTTCTTACCTTACCATAGCTGATAAAAATGAAAAAAATATTTTCCAGGAAAACTATATCTTAGTGTTACCCAGCAACTTAATGTCTAGACTGCTTGTTAGACAAGTGAAGGGGGAAGACGAAGGCAGCTAAGCATCTGCCAGTTACTCATTATAACTGGGATGAATAAGGAGAAGCAGGCTTGTCTCTGCCTCCTTGTCACCTCTACCAGTCAGGAGCTTACCTGCCTCTTCTCCCTTTCTCTCAGGTTGCTCTTTGAAGCACTGATGATAACTTAGCTGGCTCTTTCAATTAAGGGTAAGTATTTGCTGCAGAAGCCTTGAATGTATTTATTTATCTTACACAATGAGCTGGTTAGGAATCAGAGGCTGGGAGGGATGAGGGAGAAGATGGTAGGATCTGCTGAGTTCGATCCCAGCCCCAGTGCATGGTGTGAAATTCCACTGACATTCCTATCAAACTTTCCCCTAGCCTTTTTTTTTTTGTTTGTTTGTTTCTTTTTTGAAGTTGCTCCTGCAGTCAAAAGTCTGTTGTATCTCCTGCTGTCTATCCTATTACTGTGCTAGACTTCCCACTATCCAGCTCAAACCTAGCTCAAATGTAAACTGACTCTCCATCTTTATGGAGAAGATACAACCTCATACCTCTACACAGAATCCTTCTATGCACTATGAGATGAACCTGTCTACTTCCATCTCTTTTAACTAAACAAACCCAGCTGTTCCATTGTGCCTCACAGGTAACATTTTTAGGGCTCAAATTGTTCTTTCCTTTTTTTTTCTTTTCTTTTCTGTGAACATGAAATTGTCAATGCCTTTGTTCAAATTTCCTAATTACTCAGAGGAATTACTCTAGCCAAGGTCTTGCTAAGCCTGAGCAGAACAGGGCATTGGTTGGTCTGTGTCTTTCTTAGCATGGTTGTGTTTGTCAGGATCATTTTTTTAGGTTACTTTGGGTTTTTTCCTTTTACCAACAGCATGACATTATGAGTTATAGTATAGAGCCGATGAACCATTTCAACAGAACTGCTCCTTCGTCAATTGCATTTGTGTTGGTCATTATTTCTTCTTGAATACAATATATTTATCCTCTGGAATGTTATGATGTGATTTTTCAGACCTTTAATATGTTGAGACAGAATTAGAATTCAACCTTGTCTTCTGAAGCACCGAGCTGTGCCTTGTGGCCTGTATTCTAAGCAGGTTTAGTATTCTAGTGCAGTTCTACCTACAGAAAACCATCAGCTTTCTAATGCCAAAGTACTTGATTTGAAATGACTCATGTTTGACAGATGTTCCCCAAATTCAGAGCCAAGGTCTGAGCTTTTGCCCAGGTATCCATCCTTACTGTAGGCCCCAGATCCACAGTGGCCTGGGTCAAGGATGATGGAGGGCCCGAAACTTCTTTGGGAAAAGTGGATGCTCCATCACTGACAACCACAATAGAGTTTCACTGAAACATCCCAAGTGTGGGAACTTATAGCTCACTGGAAATTTGGAAGAATAATTTAGCCTAATGTAGACTATTTATGCATTGATAACATTGCTGTTCCTCAGGACTGTTGACAAGCAAAAATATTTAAAAAACCCCACTTATCTACCTTTAATAGAAAGGGCCATCTCAGATGAAATGGCAAAAGATACCTTCAGGTCACTTACGAATTCCACTCTGATAGCAACTGTTCTTTCCTCTGCTTTCTGTCCACAACACTCTCTGTCAAGTGACCTACAATGTCAGAACAGTGTCTGCGCCAATTCCTGGTGGACAGATGCCCACGCTAATAAAATATAGCTCTGCTGAAAAACACAGGTTGAATATACACTGCATGCAGAATTGAAACGGCCTTCTTAACCTTAGAGGGTACATATTGCCAAAAGTGGTGTCAAAATATGTGCAGAGCATCATAAAGAAATGAAAGCTCTTACTGAGAGCAAAGAACCTGATCACGGAGCAAAGTGCACCGAAGCTGAAAGACTCTCTATTGACATAACTGGATTTTAGTTCTCACAGTTCCCACTACGAGTGCTTAATTTGACATTGAAGGAAAGAAAAGATGGATTTGAAAAATGTGTAAGAATGGCTTTCTTTGTTAACATGCATTGACTGTAAGTATCTGACATGACCTTGGTTTCTCATTTCTCATTTGTATAGTGTTTTATGACTAGTTCTTCCTTTAAAAGTGGGATTTTTTGTTCTCTTGATGGAAGAAAAAAATTCGAAACTTAAGCCACTTTTCCTGATGTTACAGTTGCAATTATGCTAATATGTGCTCCCAGTCTTTTGTAGTTTACCTCTAAAGAACTTGTTACACAAGAACTATCTTTCAATCACATGCTCTTAACCCCTTTATTATCATTATTCAAGGTTCAGATGTGTTTATTTCATTACACAAGCCTAACGCCTCCATGTACCTTCACCTATTGTCCACTCGGTCCACAATTTCCTCCTCTTAATATACTGAAAATCTATTTTTGAACCTTGTCTGACAAATTGAACAATCAACATAAATTCTTTTCGATTCATATGCTAAATTGCAGTTATCTCAATATTTAATTCCAGTTTGCTTTTCATCCTATTTCTTATGTCTTCACTGGTTATTTAATTAACTTTTGGAAAGTATTTAAAAATAAAGAGGTACAAGAAGTTTAAAACTCATCCTTCAGTGACTTCTGTCCCATTTAACTTATGGGACTCTTGCCTGCTTCTGACAGAGCTTTCTTCTTTCTGCAGAAAGAAGATCAGTGGTACTTCTGTGTCACCTAAAGAGATGAGGTTCAGTGCAGATACTTCTGGGCAGACACTTGTTAAGATGTACATGTCAATCTTTGCAAAGGTATTTGAGGTGGTTTGTACTATTTTCTTCAAGCCTTGCATGTGTTACATCTCAATGCTGGGCAGCATTCTGTTTCTTACATTAGGTTGTTTGTAAAGAAGAGGATGGCATCTTAAGTGGGGGGTTGGTTTTTCCCCCATGAGAATCACTGCCTTGAAAAATCTACATTGTTTTGTGTTGTCCAACTTCTCCATGCTTTAGATTCAAAGGCATTTGAAAAAATCCTGAACTGTCTGCTGTGAGCATTGTCCATGTTTCTGCTGAGATAATTTTCTTTCTAATAGTCAATATAGTGCTGAGTTACATGTTTAGTATGAGAAAAATGTTGGTGATACACTGATGTTTTTAGTTGTTGCTAGGTAGCTATAGTGTCTACACCAAGCCAAGGACTTCTCAGCTTCCCACACCCTGCCAGAGGCACAGACTGGACAGCTGGCCCAGGCTAGCTGAAGGGATGTTCCCTGTCATAGAGCATCATCGTGCTACAGAGAAAACTGGGGAAGTGAGATGGAAGGTGGGATCACCAGTCAGAAACAGACTGGGCATCAGGGCTTTTTTTGACATGTCATGAGGAGCAATTGAATCAGTTAAATGATTTGATGATGATGACAATGGTTGATGATGATGATGATCATCATCATCCTCTTCCTTTGAGATTCAAATTGTCTTTATTTCAACTAGTGAGATTTGTTCTGAGAAGAATGAGGGGAGAGGGGCAAATGAGCAGCTGTCTGGTGGTTGATAGCCAGCTGGGGTTAAACCACAGTGGCATTCAAGGAATGCATAGAGAAGTTATGGATTAATTGATATCACAGATCTATCATCTGTCAAGTAGCAAACCCAAGAGAAAAGGGATTGCAAATCTCATTGTCAGAGAGCAACGAGGGCTGGCTGTTCCACAATGAGAGGCTAGTGGGAGCCAGTGATGATGGCTCACAGCATCTATCACAACTATGAGGGGAGAACAGGTCAGGAGACAATAACCTGGATCAGCCATGGGCCTGAGATCAGGGAGGAGACTGAGAAGCTCACTGATGTTTCTGCCCATAATTTTTGAAGTACAGGTGTGTGCATTCCTGGGACTGGGCAGGCAGAATTTGTCAAGACTTGATACAAAAGGGGCTTGAAGAAATTTTTCATAACAAACCTCATATAGCAGTATAGCAAACCGGATTTGACAGCAGGTATGCAATGTTTTCCTATTTGTAAATGGGTATGGTGGGAAAGTCTTCTTATTTATTTGTCTGCCTTTTGGATGAAGAAGGACATTTTCATGTGTTACCATAAATGGCTTAGAACCTCTAGAAGAAACAAAAGAAACCTTGTGCCAGTATTTGTGTCCTTCAATAAATAAAGTTCTAGAATTTTGTAGGCACAGTTTGGACTGTGTGTGGCTGAAAATCCATTAGTAAAGTTATCACCTGAGGTATGTTTCCAATTGCTAAACAGCTTGGGCATTATCTGAATCTCTTATCCATAAAGTGTTTAGACTTTATAATTAGATTTTAGAAAGACATGGATTGATTAGCTCTTATCCTCATTTAGGAAATGATACCCCCTTCTGGATTTTAGTGTCTGTTTCCACTAATGTCTACAGTTTAGAATCCTATAATGTATTTAACTCCGATCTATCTATACAATATCTGTGATACCGGAAAACACCATTAAATTTCAGAAGAGCAGGATTCCAATAGGTTTTTTCTGCTTTATGGATGTTTCAGATGCTATGGCTAAGAGGTTATAATATTTGATGCCTTTATTTCATATAGAATAGTTTGCATTTCTGTAATCCTTTGCTTCTCCCTTTGCCAGTTGCCAATAATCCGGCTGTGTCTCGTTCCAAACTTGGGCTGCATGGCTGCTTGGTTCCTCCACTGTAGGAAAATGTGCTTCCATTGAGTTAATGAACAGAGTGTAAGGTTCAGGCTGAGCTCTCAGTTTTATGCTCCTAGTAACAGATTTTGAAAAAAAATAATATGCAGAGACAAAGAAATAAAAATTGGGCAAGGAAAGTCACAAAAGTGATGGAAGAGAATAGGCCAGAACAGTGGGGCAAACAGTCTTGTGCTTCAGAGGACTCAGAAGAAATTCTAGTAATAGATATGTCAGAGCAGAAGCCTGGATAAACTTTTGAAATTCTAGACCAAAATAAAAGATATAAATCAACTCCATATTTCATTCATTACAGGTGAGCAACTTTCTCTCTGATGGCAAGGGAAGGGTGGGAGCAACTAAAAGATTAATAATATCACTGGCTACCAAGAGCCAAATACTTATGGGAGCTTTCTCTCCTACAGAAGAAAATTATTACTTACTTGTTTTATAGCAGCAAAGGGTAACTCCAGTGGTGGTGGTGGTTTCTGGGTTTGATGGTCATTTACTTGTAAATGACAATTGAAAACAGAAATGCCACCTCCCTATGATGAACACAGACTGTAAAGGAAAGGCTGCATACCATGAAAAGAATAAATACTGCTAATGATCTGTTAGCAACAGTAGCACAAACAGTTCACTGCTGCACTTGCCCATATTTTATCAGTCCTCCTGAAACTGTTCTTCCAATGGAGCAGGCAGACAAAGGGGGGCAGGACAAATCCTACTGTTCTGAAGAGTGGCCAGGCAGAAATCAAGTCCTGGCACCCATTAACCTGACCTCTAAAGCTTTGCCATGGAAATGTGCCTGGCTATGTTTAAAACGAAAGAATAATTAAGTTCGTATTAGCTGATGGTCTTGGACCTTTATTGTCTGGGCAAGCTAATTAATTTACCACTTTAATAAGGAGCTTGTAGAATGTAAAGTCTTGCTTGTTAGCATGTTAACAAGGCTGTAAACTGAGTGGTCTCTTTAGATTGTAATGTAGCCAGCATTATGAGAGCAAGGGGGATTAAAAGCACTTCCTTCACAGCACATATCTGATTTAAATTAATAAAAATACTAATGAAAAATTATCTTGGGCATGAGATAATAGACCTGATATGAGACCTGCAGTACCCAGTCCCCATGGAATACAGATGCTGAAAATCACAGGCTAAATACACTGCTGTTTACAGAGGTCTTTAGCATCAGAGCCTGCATGCTTAAACCCAGCAATGACCAATTCAAGGCCATCAGCATTTCCCAAAAGACAAATTAACTTTCACACTCTTCAATGATAAGCTAAAACCACAGCATCTTTTCTGCATTGCAACTACCTTGGTTTAAATCCTAGAATCTCCTGAGCTGGAAGGGACCCATAAGGTTCATCAAGTCCAACTCCTGGCTCCACACAGGGCCAGCCAGGTCAGAGCATGGGACTGAGCGCGTTGTCCAGATGCTTCTTGAACCCAGTGAAGCTGGGTGCTGTGACCCCTTCCCTGGGGAGCCTGTTCCAGTGCCCAACCACCCTCTCAGTACGGAACCTCTACCTAATATCCAACCTAGACCTTTCCTGTCACTGTGCCCTTCCCTTAGATTATGTCACTGGTCCCCAAAGAGAGAAGATTGGCGCCTGCCCCTTCGCTCCCCCTCATCAGGAAGCTGTAGATTGTGATGAGATTCTATGTGGCATAACAGAGAGAAGTTTGTATCCATAGTGCCTGGGTATTTTGGAGATTATTCAAAGTTAGAGAAGTCAACAATACTATGTTCATGAATATTCTACCCTAGCAAAGTTTCCCAATTTTTTTTTGGTAAGCAGTTTCATATTTCTTGTTTGTGACTATTTACTGACTGAAGGTACTCTCTATGTAATTCCCTGACTGTGTTGTCTGGCATCAAATAGAATATTTTTAAAGCAGCTGTTCTTATTTCTGTCTCTCAGTTTTCTTCATTATTTTTTACCAGCTTCAAGATGCTGGTCTTGATAAACCATTCAACTTTGGAAAATATTATTTTTAGTTCAGTGAGTAATTCTATTTTACCCAACAGAGCAAACTTCAGTTTGGATTTGACTGATAATTTTCTGCATTTTAGACAGGTAGTTTTTTTACTTTTGAGAAACATCCTGGGGATTAGTGACAGCAAAAGAACATTGTATGTTCTCATTGTATGTTCATGTTATGACTTCTCTTTCTGGAGAAGATATTTAAGTTGCTTCTATTCCACTTTCTAATTTGAACAACACAATTATATCATGATTTTTATGAGACAATTGTACTTGCCTAGTAGATTTACTCATATCATCCACAGAAGTTGTTTGCAATGTAGCCCAAATGAGATTATGACCTCATTAAACTTTATAATATGTACATGAACAGCACATCCCCATCTTCTACTCTCAAAGCAAAAAAAAACCAAAAAACCAACTTTGCCACACAAAGCTTCATAGATGAATTGTCAAGGGAGAAAAAAAAATATAAATAGACCAAGATACTACATCTTGTTAGTTTCTCTTTTTTATGGATAGGGTAATCAAAGTAGGAAATTATTAAAATAACCTGAAGAAATGTACATAGTCTGGCAAAAATCATATCTTTGAAATTCTAGTCTACAATTACAACACTGGACTTTTCATTCCTTATTGAAAATTGTGAACTTTTTTAGAGATAAGAAAAATGTCTAGATTTTTTTCTCTATCTCCTAGGGCAGAGTTGATGAGTTACCCACCCCAAAGACTGATCTGTTTGAAGAAAAATAGTGAAAGAGGCACAAGACACAGTAATTTAAGTTGAAGGTAGTTCAAACCAATTCCTCTCCATTCATTGCTCGTCACCACAACAGCAATCAAACAAGAGGCACATTTGTGCAGCAGCTCCGCATAAGGAAAAACCGCACCCATTCCATAAGTATATTGAAAAGCCTATGGAATTCATGTCAGCCTTTGAGCTTGTAGTAGTTTGCAACTTTTAAAAGTAAAGTCCTGAGTACACCTTACACACAGGCTGAGGAACCTCCAAGCTCCTCTTCAAAGGACAGAAAAGCTGAAAAAAACCCACTCTTGATGTGTCTGGGGAAATGAGAAACTCCCTGGATCTGGCAAACATGAGAAGCATTAAGGGAGGAGGCGTGAACCTGGAGGAATGAAGATTCAAATAAAGGACTAGGAAAAGTGTAGAAAAGAAGGTGGTCAGGGTAGGGTTTTAACAGCTGCAAGTAGAAATTGTAATGCTGAGAGTAGGTACTGTAAAATACTGTAAGTGATTAATAGAGCCAGGCAAAGTACTTTGGTGGAAAACACAGCCTGGAGGCAATTTTGGTAGTCTCCCTTTTTATCCCTGAAGATCTAGATGCTAGAACCGGAAATAAATTCAGAATACTGTAGGGAAATGCTGATATTTTATGGGAATGGATGGGAAAGGCTGGAATAGCGTTCAGCATCTGTTCTGAGGAAAATAAATCTGTTTTGAGGATAGAGTCACGGTTCCTCTTCTAAAAGTTGGATTTTATTTTGATCTTCCATCTTCTGTAAGCTGCTCAGGTCCCTTAGGAGCCTTTGGAGTTGGAAAAACTGGAATTCAGACAACAACCATCTTCATTAAAACTAAGATTTCTTGACAGTGAATTGCCCTCGCCCTGCATTTTAAATAGCTCTCCATTAAACCCTTTCCCTTTTCATTTACTTTCACATTATTTTGCCACATATTTCACATTCTTACATTAGATTCCACTTTGTCTAAAAGCTCTACATGCTTTAAGTGCAGTCAGATATTATAGTATTTGTGACAAAGAGCAGTAAGAGAGAAGTAGCTTTGCTTCTGAGATGGAGAAGGAAACTGATAGTAGACACCAAGGTAAAACTAAACCCAGAAATTTCTGTTCACTTGGAGCACCAGCAGCCGAGGGGTACCAGGTTCTGCCTAAGGGCTCCAATGGGCAAAGCTAAATTAGACAGATGATTTTTGTTTCCTTTCTTCTTTCTCCATTTTTATCATAAGATGGTTGCTTTTGAATTTGTTTTGACTTCTAATTAGTCAAAGAGCTTCTGAAAAGTAGAGGTTGTTTTTTTTTATTTATTTATTTATTTATTTAGCTTGTTTTCTTTACTGTTTAAATGGAAGGGAAATCAATAGGAGAGTCTTCTGTTAGTTGGTTTCACAGAAAGGACTGTCCTTCACAGCCAGTAACTGTGAGCCTGGCCAGGGAAACCCTGGCAGGTGGGGCTGGTCCTGACCTGGAAGCCAGCTCAAGGGTGCAGGCAACATAGTCGCTTACTGTACTGTTCAAAAGTTACTAGATTATGTTACTCAGATTTAATTTCCCAGCTTTGTCAACTCTCCTGCCAATTTTTAACTAGGATTGCTACCTATTTGAGAGAGAAGACAGCACTGCTGAGATCTGCCTTCAGGCAGCTGCTGTAGTCAAGATTTCATGTCGTTCTGAAGCAGATGTAACCCTTCAGTCTCACAATGCTGCTGACACCTCTGGTAAAAGGGGAGAGAAAAGGAGGGAAAATGTTTAAACTGGTTACCCAGAGAAAAGCCTTCCACACGCTGTGCATGTTTTCTTGTTTTTTAAGAGAGGTTTATTAAAGGTCTTATGTTAATGAAAATGATTGTACAGTCAGCCATTGCCTGTGTTTCTGAAAGGAATGATAATCTGCCCTTTATTGTGACTCAGAAGGGATTCTTATTTTAAACTCCACGTGTTAGTAGCACAACCTTGCTTTGAAGTCAGTGACCAATGCAAATATCAAACATATTTATAGACGGGAACAAATATGCATTTGTGAACCATCTGTCAACATGCTCTCTTTCATCTCATAGTAGGGTTTGGGCGATCACCTGCAAGGTCACCCTATCAACTGAAACCACAGTAAGAGCTAACCAGCTTCTGGAGAAAAGCATCGAGAAGATAGCATTTCAACTGATGATGTAGCTGATACAGACTATTAAGGGGGTGGGGGTTTTGGTTTGTTTTTTTTAGTGTTTGGGGGGTTTTGTATTTCATCATATTCTTTTCATGGAATCATAGAATCATAGAATGATTAGGGTTAGAAGCGACTCCTAGAGGTCATCCAGTCCAACCCCCCTGCAAGAAGCAGGGACACCCCCAACTAGATCAGGTTGCTCAGGGCCTCATCCAACCTGGCCTTGAACGTCTCCAGGGATGGGGCATCCACCCCCTCCCTGGGCAACCTGTTCCTGTGCTCCACAACTCTCACAGTAAAGAACTTTTTTCTAATATCCAATCTAAATCTCCCTCCCGCTATTTTGAAACCATTACCCCTTGTCCTGTCACAACAGGCCCTACTGAACAGGTAGTGTACTTTTCAAATTGCACTACTCATAGCAAATTATGCAACTTGTTTCATCATTAGGCAGCAGTCAGAGAACAGAAAGAAACTTCCCCTTAAAAATAATTTAAGACTCAAGGGAGCAAAAAAGATAAGCCTTATTTTTTATGCAGAAATTCATTGTAACAACAAATATCATACAAGAGATTCTAAGGCAGGAAGTCTACAACTCTTTATACCATTATTTATTTTCTACAGTTTTGTAATTTTTATCATGTTCAGCAAAGCCAGCAACATTTATTTTTTTATTTTTTTTTAGTATCTTTTGCTTTGTCACTTTCAATGAAGCAATTCTAAAGTTCAGTCCTTAATGGCAAACTTTGGATAGAGTTTTCTTCCTGGTCACCTCCCTTCCTATCTAATGACAGAAGTGCCCGGCCCACAACCTGCTGAAATCAACTGTTGTTCCTTCCTCCAGCTCTAGTGGGCTTCAGGAGAAGAATGTTTGGATTTTGCTGGATTTTCACTGCTCAGAAAACAGTGAGCTGGAACCACCTCTTACTGGGTCAAAAGGAAGCTCAGTCACTATATTTTCAAGACAGTGATTGCAACTTTCTCATCTTTTACCAGTCCTTAGTGAAATACTCATGTCTTGTAGATTCAAACATTGCTGCTCACAGCAGCAATTGTAATACCTGACAAAAATGGATGAGAGTTTAGTTTAATACATCTGTATCTCAGAGAAAAATGAAAACGGCTCTTAGTTTGTAACCCAAAGCCATGATGTTTCTCTCTCTCACATACCTTTTCTTAAAAAAAATAAAATCCTTGGTTAAATTATGAGTTATATTCAGTGGGTGCTTACTTATTTCTTACTTTCTGCTTTCTAAGCCATCCAAGCTCAGTGCAACTCTAATACCTTGGGTAGTGTGTAAATAAATATAGCTACAGGACCAGCACTCTATCAGGCAATGAAGGGCATGACTATAGAATAAATCCACATCTCTTGTACATGATAGGCCTTTCAAAATCACAACAAATGTCTTTTGAAATGGCCTGGATAATTAAATGCTGTCCCCACATACTCTTTTTCCCCTGTACTCCGATATATATGGTCACTCCCTCATTCCCCACAATCAGCACATCTGAAAACATGCCACTGCAGTCAGAGCCTGCTTTGTCACTTATCCTTTTCAGAAGAACACGCTGACAAACTTGAAAACATCACCTAAACCATTACCTGGAGTTCTGAGAGAGAAATAACTTCTTGCTGAGGTGTCAGATCCGCCTCTGTTCCCACTGAAGTAGCAAAAGTGGGTTCAATCTGCACAACAACAGGAGTCTGAAAAATGAAACGTTCGTAAGAAACAAGCAGTGACCTGTGCTAATCAAAGAAGTTTTGTCTCTCCCTCATGACATGTTTACACTTTCAGATGTAGCACAATTTGGCAGGATTTTGTCTCATCACACTTTTGTGGGAATTTTCTGCATATTTCAGTCGTTTCCTTGGCAATAATTGAAAGCCAACTTCTGTTTCCATTTTTGCTTCAAGTTAAACCAGGGTAACTCTAGATTAATTCCACTGAAATAATTTGCAGTGTTGTAATTGTGTATATGTCACATTTTCTGATACTAGAGAAAATATCTCTTCAGTGTGATTTCAGCCATGTCACGTGCAGTAGCTTGGACAGCCATTGCCTCCTCTCAGTCCCTTTTTAAAGTGGGCTATGAGTGAAAAATTGCTTGTTTTGTAGGGTATTGACTGCCACAGACTTTTAAAAATAAATATTCAAGTCAGCTTGATTTTAACAAGTCCTCGTGTGGTTAATGAACCCAAAGCCCAGAGGCTGCAGAAGTTTTCAGCTCAGAAAGGGTGAAGAATCGTTAATAGGGTGACTGCAGATTGACATGGTCTCTATCCCCTTCTAACAGGTCTGGCCTGTGTATGCAAGGAGGAGCCTGGGAGAAATCAGAACTCCAGCAGTGGGACAAGAGTCTGCATTTCTTTCAAATAATCCAGAAGAGATGAAAAAGACATCCAGAGAATGTCAGCAGCTCTGGAAACGTGCATAGAACAAAGCCCTTGTCAAATACAAACCATTGCCTGCCTGCCCACCAAAGCTCATTAAGAGATTGTATAGTTTGTGGCTTAAATCGAACAGAATTTGGCTAAATTTGAGGTTCAAGAAAGCTTAGAAATTGATTTTATGAAATTTCAGTGAACTTATTTGAATTGGTTTTGGCCTGCCTCTGCACTAAAATACTATTCTGACAACAAAACATGCAAATGCAGGTTTCATCTAGGGATTAATCCCAAGCTGTTCCGCTCTCAAGATCAAGAATTTCTGATTGAAGACTCCCAGCGTTCAGCATTCTTTTATTTTGTTCTGAACCAGTTGACTCAGCTCTTAAAAAGACATTTTTTTTTCTAAAAAATATACTTTTGATACTTTATTTTCTCTACTTTGCAATCCAGAACTGAGGCAACTGTTCTCTGTAGGACACAGATCACCAGTGTAGTAAGAACTCATCTTACAAATGCTCTTTACCAACATGTCAGCTCCAGAGACGTTTTTATTTGAAACAGCTGCTAGAAAGCTATCTTTATGTGAATGCATAAAACAAGAGAGATAAATATATATGTGTGTGCACTCTCATACAGATTGCATGCTTCCAGCAGGGTGAACTACTCACTGCTAAAACAAACCTCCTCTGGGCTTCTGCCCTGTGAACCAAATTCCCATTAGCACTCTACACTTCCAGGTACATCCTGCCAGTGCAAATCCACACAAATACATTCTTGGGAAAGATCCTCTTATTTTTTTTTTTTCCTCCAATAATTTATATGTGAATTTTCATTCCCTTCAGAAGAGCTAAGGAAGAGGCATAGGAATAGACTAAGAGAAGCCTAAAAAGAAACTTGAAAAGAGAAATACAGATATAAATAATACCTAAAGACTGGTGGGATTACTGAAGTGGGAGAAGGTGACGAAGGAGAGGGATTGTTTTGATAAACCTATCTTTGTATTGCATAGCAAAAGACAGTTCCCATCCCCAAGTACCACCAGTGTAAATGCCAAAGGGAACTGAAATCAGACAAGGAACAACGATTTGCTCAAGGTCACACTGTGGTGGCAGAGCTGGGAGCAGTCTCCTCCCCATCCAACCTCTGGGCACTCCAAACTGTTGGCTGGGGCTCAGATTTGTTGTCAGTTCTTTTTGAGGCAGAAACACAATTTTAGCAAACCATCTCAAAATAGATCTCTCAGTATTTGAAGGCAGTGGTTCGTTTTAGGCTGTATTAGGTATGCATTATTTCTTAACTTATACTGATCCTTTCTGGCCTGTAGAAATAATATCATCAGTACATCTATGGCACTTGCATACATTACTCTAGAAGGCAGGACATTAGCAGCATCTGCCTTTTTTTTGCTTGACTGCTTGCATTCAATTTCCTTTCACTCTGTGCTGCTTCTATTTCTTATGGAGTACACCTCACCAGGAAGGTCAGAGTTGTACCAGACTTAAAATACGACTTATATTTCTGATAACCGGCAAGCAGAATCACAGATTCACAGAACTGTAGGGGTGGCTGAGCTCACTCAGCCTTTCCTCACAGGGGAGATGCTCCAGGCCCTTCATCATCTTTGTAGCCTCCACTGGACTCTCTCCAGGAACTCTTTCCCCTGGACTCTTTCCCCTTTAGTCCAGTTGTCATTCATGCATGGACCAAACCATCCACCTGCCTTTGAAAAAATTGCCTTGTTCTATTACATCTGCCTTGGTCTATTAAAAAAAAAAAAAAAGAAAGAAAATGGATAATTATAAATAGGCATTTGTGTTTCTAGCACGTGTCGGCAATGGCTGTTGCAGTATCAAAGTAAAATTGCCCTGTTGATAATCTCCCATGAAGTGCTGACTGCAGGCGATGTGCAGCTCTGGCGCTTGCACCTCTTCACAGATACACACACACAGAGGGAGAATCTCTTCAGCTTTAGGGCCAATGGGTATCTCTGAGAGACAGACCTGTACCCAGTTATGACCTAACAGAAATCCTTCCAATCGTACAAAATGAAACCCGCGCTCTTAAGACACACGGTTCTCGTGACCAGACATTTCAACAGCTCAGCATTGTGTTTCCCAGAAGTAACTGTCTTTTACCACTGCTGACAGATTTCTGACAGTTAGATCCTTGTGTATCCTGCAGTTTTTCCTTGCATTGATGCTGCATTCCCTAAGCCATGATTTCAGTGTTATGGAACGTTAATAATAAACACAATAAAAAATTCATATATTTTATGCTGGTTTCTGCGAGATAATGAAGCAATATATTTTATTACTGCGGAGGAGTGAATTTTCAGGGTGTTGAGTAAGCCTTTCTAAGGGCAGAAGGAATTGCAATGGGGTCACATTTGTGACAGCTTCACGTTATGCTTCCAAACTTGCAAAAGGTCCTGCCAGCATCGGTAGCATGCTTAGTGCTTCAGCGGCTGTGATTTGTGTACAGGCTGCTGCTTGTTGACCGAGGGCTCTGCTAGGAACAACACTCTCGAGGGAAGTGTGCGTGCCAGCAGCGGTGTGGCGTTTTGTTCCTCCAAATATACAACATCCTGCTTCACTCATGCATACGCAACATGCATTTTAAGAGTCAGCACTAAAATTCTGAGGAAGGCTCATCTTATACATATGGACTCTGAAATGGCAGCTAGGCAAGAGAAGTTTCTCAGCACAAACAAACCATCTAAAGGAGATTTTAGATAACTCCACTGTCAGGGAGGAGCACAATCTCCAGCCAACGACAGGAACCAGAAAGTACTACAGGACTTCAGCTTCTTCCAACATTGTGCATCAGTGTGTTGTGACTTGTGCACCTTGCACAACGTGCTACGGCCACCGCAAAATCCTGCTCAGGCTGCACTGTGAAAGCTTTGCACTTCAATGCAGCCTGGCAGTGTTGTGGTTTCACCCCAGCCAGAGCTGAGCACCACGCAGCCGCTCTCTCTAAAACGCTGGAGGTGAAAAGATAGAAAAGAAAACCAACAAAGGAAAACAAAACTCATGGGTCAGGATAAGGACAGTTTACTGGGACAGCAGAGAGATAACGATGATGGGACTTTATAATGAAATATATGAAGGTGATTATATAGGATTCGATCTCTCACTGAACCGCACACCCCAGGCCATACAGCTCAGAGCTGTCCCAGAAACGGATCACCCCCAAAACTGCACATCCTGACGCCGTGCCACCCTCCCCCACTGACCACTCTTTATACTGAGCATGACATCACTGGAATACTCTTTGGCCAGTTTGGGTCACCTGTCCTGGCAGTGTCCACTCCCAGCTTCCTGGGTGCCCCCCGCCTTCTTGTTATGAAGAACTGAGAAGTTCCTGACTGCTGGGCAACAACCAGAAACATCGGGGTGTTATCAGTGCTGCTCTCACCCCAACTCCCAAACACGGCATTCCACCAGCTTCTGGGACAATCATTAACTCTGCCCTAGCCAGAACCAGGACACAGAGGATTCCAGTAAGCTGTACGGGACAGCAACTCTTTGGATGATGTGTATCTAATAGCAGGGAGACTCTGGCACTGCTTGGAGCCCTCTTTGCAGAGGATTATCATCAGGGAGTGGGCAGCCAAGATCTGATTGTGAGGACTAAGGTTTTTCCAGCTCTCTAGTAAACTCTCTTCTGCACTAGGCTGCCTTCAGGTGGCATCAAGGCAGAGGTAGCAAGGCTGATGTCAGAAGACCTGTCACTAGCATCTGGGTAGCAGTTGCCTGATGCCCAAAGGACTTTTCTGACTTGCAACAGACAAACATGACTGAATTCATACTGATGTACTCCTCTAATTTTAGTTTCTCTGTCTCATATTCATTGCTTCTTGCTGCAGAAAGATGTGGCTGTTTTGCTGTTCTTCCCAAAGCTCAATTATATGTTTAATTCTCTGCTTCCTTCAATACTTTGTTAAATACCACATGAAGTCCAAACACAGCTCTAATAATTTCTCAGGTTAACTTCTCCTTCCAAGCTTTTCTAAGCCCCCAGATATATTAAAAGGAAATATTTCATTTATGAAAATGATGTCTTGAGAAAGGGAAAACAAAAAGAAATACTTGGGATTTCACCTGAATCTTGACTTTATTTGCTGCCTGAAATGTCTAACAAACAACTGAACTGATGCTTTTGCCACAACATCTCCTGCTGACTTCAGTCAGGGTCATCTTTCCAGGTTCTTGTTTACAACAACCACACACATTTTGTTCATTACTTAATTATTGGAGCTTTCATTCACTTTATACACAGCATGTTGTTCTCTATCCCAGCCCTAATTAACAGCTAGCTACAAGTGCCCCCTTTATAAGGACAACTGGTTTGTGTGCGATGGGAGCTGTGCCTTGGCTGGGAAAGGGCTGTGGTCCAGGTGCCCCAGAAATAAGAATGGCAAATATCCTGTGGTTTAATCTGTTAGAGCAGAGCTAATTGTTGTGCATGTTTGTTCCTCTGTGGAAAAGAGTCTTCCAGGCTGCAGAGTTGGGGTTTGATTCTGATTTTTCCTAATACAGTTTTACTGTAAGGTAAAATTTAGCTATAATATTTCTTTCCTGCTGAACACCTTTTTGGAACAGTCTGCTGTTTACAGTGTGCTCTCATTGAATTAGCAGGAAAACATTGTTTTTATTGTGTATGCATATAGTATACATATAAATGTTTACATGCACATTTAATGAGAGAAACGGATCCTTTTAAGGGTTTGTTTTGTTTTTTGTTTTGTTTTTTTTTTTCTTTTTTAAGAAGAAATTGAGAAGAGAGAGGGACAGTCAATATGTAGACCTGCTCCACTGGATGCATGGGCCTTTTCCATGGCACTATAATGAGTACCACCCTGTGACTCTACACAATTACTGGAGAAGAATATTTGATTGCAGTTTCACAACCACTGTAAATTGAGAAGAGGTAAAGCATGACAGTAAAGCATGAAAGTAAGCAGTGAAAGCTGGGGTCTTCCTCCTCCTGGGTATTTTGAGGACTAACTGTTCATCCAGAGGTAGGTGAATTGGTCTCCCTTTCCTCATTATTTTGTTTTCCACCTCATGCAGTTTTTGAGAGCCTTAATTTATCATTTGGAAAGTGCTTTAAGATCCTTTCACAGAACTGGCTATAAAAATGCAAAGTATTAGGAAACAAAATCCCATGAACAATTAAAAATTAATCACTTTCAAGCCAGAGCTTTCTGAGAAATGTCCAGTAGAGGAAATAAAAAGACAACCTGGCCTTGCAGGAAGAATGCTCTGTTCACAGGAAAATTGAAGAAAAACAACCACTTCCAATTGGGGGATGTTTTCTTCCCTGTCCTGCTGCTTTTTCTTTTTAACCTCCTCAACAGTCCCCTGGAAGTTCACACTGTCACAAGAAGCAGGAAGACTGAGGACAAAGGACATCACCTGAAAAACCACGACGTGGAGGTGCCTGTGCACTGCCTGCCTACTGGCAGCCTCGGGCCAGGCTCTCCCCACCAGCAGTAGTTACTTTTAGGTAACTACTACCCAGCCAGGCTGGCTCTCCACTTGCTGTGGGGAGCATTTAGGAAGAGGGATATGACACTAGGATAGAGAAAGAGAAGTAAGGGACTTCCAGAGATGGAGGCTGGGGAAAGGGTGTCTGAGGAAAGGAGCAGATGAACTGTCCTTCAGCTGGAGAGCAGGAAAGAAATAAGAATTTGGGTCTCAAAGGTTGGCTGATCGTGGGGAGCATAGAAGGATGTTCTTGTCCCTTGAGACAGGTGGCACCAGAACAATGTGAGGATACCACACTCATGTTGGTACTGAGATAACACTCATATCAGCACTCTCCCACACCAGCATAAAGCCAAGATGGTTTTTCTGTAGGAAATCTCAGAACACAAAGAGCAAAAGAAGCACCAAGAGGCTCCTGAGGGAATCCACTGGCCTCACAGCAGCTTGCTGAGCTGTCCCTGAAAATCTCCAACAGCTGAGTCTCCATGGCATTCTTGGCAAGTCTCTTCCAGGGCTTTGTTGGCCTTATCTTCATGAAGCTTTTCCTCATGTGAGCCTGGTACTTGTCATGTCGCAGCCATGCTCCTAGGCTGTAAACTAAGAAATTGGCCATTAAAAGGCAGAGTGAGATGGTGTGTGTGAAAAGAGACAGGTTGTACGTGGCCCACTGGACTGCAATTCTACATGCACAGGACAGAGAAGTGTTTGAGAAGAATTTATTTGTAAAAAGATATTTTTGGTGCTTGGATTTACAGACAGAGCAATAAAATATTTTGATGTAAAATAACCTGAGGTTGAAGACTCAGCATAGCTTTTGAACTAATATTCAGTGGTAGACACCCATGAATTATATAAATCAATAATAGCAGTGCCAAGGAAAACTGACTTGGTGCACAGAACTTATTTTTCCCACTAACTACAAGTGTTTGAGAACACAGCCTGTTTATCTGGCTGAACTGTGGGATGCTCATCCCAAACTCTCCAGAAGTGTTATGTTTAGAACTTCTCCTTTGGCTCTTGTCATGTGGCATCCTCCTTGGCCTTTTTCTATGGAACTAGAAAACTAGCCATTTTATTAATTCGAGGTTTTTTCTCCAGCTTCATTTATTCGTTTATTTTTAATGGATGTTTCAAGTTCTCCTTTTACAGAATGTGCTACTCTTACACTGGGTGGGGAGGGGGAATCAAGCCTAAAATTGCAAGGTATAAATGACACAGTTCTTTACTGGTAAAAAAGACCAACTTTCTGAATCTCGGTGTCGGTAGTTTTGCAAACCATGGAGTGACTTTTTGTCTTTTTTTTTGGTAACAAAAGTCAAGCAGTCCACAGGCTGGCAGCCTGACAGTATAAACAAATCTGGTTTTCTGTATTCCCTTTGTCAAATCAGCCTTCAGCTGAAAACAGGCAGATTTATCTCAGATGAAATATATCAAGCACATAAAACAATAATTATAGTTGCCTGCTCATATGTTAAGAATAAGGAGCTAGCCTTAGATCAGGGTCAGCAACAGAGGGTGACTAAAATATGTACAATTTTTGAATAGGGTCTGGGAGCATCATTTCTTGATAACCACACAGACAAAACAACAGTGAGTCCAAGTTTGGAAACACCAACACAGAATTGGATTTTAGGAATAGCAGTGTTGCACAAATTGTTTAAATGACTCTTGACCTATGGGTCAACCCTTTGGGTTGGAAGGGCCCTCAAAGATCATCTAGTCCCAACCCCCTGCCATGAGCAGGGACACCCCCCACTAGCCCAGGTTGCCCAAAGCCCCATCCAACCTGGCCTTGAACACTGCCAGGGAGGGGGCAGCCACAGCTTCTCTGGGCAGTCTGTGCCAGGGCTTCACCCCTCTCAGAGTAAAGAACTCCTTCCTCACATCTAATCTAACCCTGCCCTCTGTCAGCTGGCAGCTGCACTCCCTGGTGATCAGTCTCTCACTTCCCTGTAGGACACCTGTGAGTATTGATAGGCTGGAATAGGTGTGGAGAATCAGTTTTCTGGCTTTAGCTGAACATGGTTCTCTGGCAATAAGAACTGAACTAGAAATCACCTGAGTTACCCTGCTTAGCTCTCTTTCTTGGGGATCAAATGCAGATCTGCAGAGACAGTGAGAAGCTTTCTCAGCATGGTGTGACTGAACCAGCCTCCCAAAGGATGCTGAAATGCTTTGATAGACTTTTATGTCTTACAAAAAGACTAAACTCTTTGCAATAGCTGTTCCCAAAGGACCTTGGTAGAGGAAAATCTAGCATATGCTTGCATTGAATCAAATCTCTTCATAAAATCCAGAGCACTGGGCACTCCAAGCTGTGATAGTCTGAGGGTGGTACTATGAGCTGCAGAGAATTTGCTCTTTTGAAGTGGTTTCTAATGGGTCTTTAGGGCTGTGTGCTCCCCAGTGCCTCCTGCGGCCCGGCTGTGCTGTGTGAGCATTTTGGGAATTTTCAGTTGAGTGAAGGAGCTGGTTAAAACCATCCTTGCCTTTTCAAAGGGTCAGGTTTTGGAAATGTAATATGAAGTTGCTTAATAGCCACCGAGTACTTAAGAGCCACTGGTGTAGCTACAGACTACCACAAAGGCCACCACAGTGGTGACTGCCAGACTATGCCTTGTCATTTAAATCCTTCTGGAGGTTCCCCAGCCAAAGAAACTCCCTGAAGACTTCCCATCAGTCTCACGCTGATGCCAGATCACAGAATTGTAGGGGTTGGAAGGGACCTTGAAAGATCATTGAGTCCTCCTCCCCTGCCTCCGCCCAAGCTGGTTCCCTAGAGGAGGTTGCACTGGTAGGTGTCCAGATGGTCAGCAGTCCAGAAAAAAAATACAGGGGTAACCCTGTATAGGGTTACCCCTGTATTTTTATACCCCTGTATTAGGGTTACCCAGGCTAGCATGGCCTGGTGCTTAATTCTGAGTTCAGTAAGGGGTGAATCCAAGCTAGTCCTCCAACGTGGTCAAAGACTGCAGAAGAAATCAGCCCACTTAGTGCTCTCATGAAACGAGGCCATTCCCACCAACAGAGAAGGAATGTGGGAAAAAGAGTATAATGATGAGATCCTACACAGTGGCCTGTTCTCAAGAGCTCCTCCTGACCATTCACCCTGGGACAGCCAACACCAACAGCACGTGTGTGTTGTTTTCAGAAAACAGTGTTAAAAAAGCGAATGAAAATGGTGAACCACAGTGGTGCACTTCTTTGAAGGCCACAGTTCTGAAGAGATGGTAAGATACTGCGTTTAGCAGCACTCCACAGGCTCACTTAAAAGTGTTAAGTATTATAGTCTTTCTTACATTACCTTTATTTTCACTGAAGTTTAAACCTATCCTGAAAAATTCATGGAGAGATAGGGCAAAACCAAACAGAAAAGAGGAGAAATGTCCACAGTTTTCACTCCAGATCTCTTGGGGTTACTTTGTTTCACACAGTTTTTGACTCCGGTGCTGAGGACGGTTTCCAGTCTGAATATTTATTTAGGTATTATTTAGACATCTTTCACTGAGACTAGTGGTGTTTGTTCTTTGGGCAAGAAACCCCAGAGAACAAACAAAGCCTCAAGCCCATATTACTTAGTTTAAAAGTCCTAAGTTTCCATTTGGTAAACAGGATTTGTTTTGAATTAATCTGAAATTAACACAGCAGTTTTTAAGTTGTTGAGAGCTTCAGCTTTTGATTGTCAACAACTTCATTTTTCTACAGCACTAATGTGCAATAGCATAACTAATTGATGTCAGTGCACAGCCATACTTAATTGTTGCCATAGACTCAGAGAGGAAAAAGTATGGATCCATGAGAAATATGGGGTGTTTAGAGGTAAGACTGTAATTAAAATGATTTTTAAAAGGCACAGAATTCAGAATAAATTGTCCTTTTCTTGTACAATGACTGCCACACAAAGTTGCAGTTTAAGATGACCATATTTAATATCCTCAAGAAATTGTTTTTCAGTCCGTAGTGTGCACCATGGGTTTCCTGTCAAGTGAAAATTATTTTGAAGACTGGTTGAAAAGTCGAATTTCTCTGCCCTTGGGGACTTACTCCTGCAGAAGGCTCTCATCCTCCTTCTCAACTAGAGCCACAGCTTTGGTTCAGCATTCGTCCTTCACACCAAAAGTGAACGTGGGGCAGCGGTGAGGTATCAGTACAGACCACTGATTCCACTGTAGTTGCATGCCAGTGCAAACCCATTCCAGATTTTTTCTTTTTTCCTCTTATTACATTTTGGCACCTTCTTCCTCATCCTCTCTTCTGTATTTTTTTAAGTTAAGTAATTTTGGTGTGGTGAGTTGAGGTGGGAATAATTTTGGCTTAATAGGGTATTTTTTTAGACTGTTATTTACAGTTTAGATGGGAGAAAATGTTTCATACATAGGGAAGGATATGAATTATAATTACTACTTAGATCATACGAAGTAAAAAACTTACTCAAAGAAACAAATTGAGTTGTCTCATCATCTGAAGCGTTCTCAGCTAAGGAGGGAGGGAACCGGCTGATGTCCTTTAGCAAAAGGGTTTTGCTGTTCTCGGCAAAAGAAACCATTACAGTTAGACAGGAAATAATATTCCTCTCAGCTGGAAGATTAATATCACTTCAGCTCTCTTATATATTATTCTCATCTGCTGTGCCAAACTGAAATTTGTATCCATGTGCTCTGAGAGGAAAATAAATATTTTTGCCTTTTGAACAAAGTAATTTAATTTTCAAATTAACCATTCTCCTGAGCTCTTTTAGGCCATCCTCATGTTCATAGCTCCTTGGCTTGGGGCCATTTAGTTTGTACTTAATATGTTACTATTTTTTCTGGGTTTTTTTTGCGGAGCCTGATTTTTATGGTGTTCTGCAAAAAAATGCCCGCTCCATCTGGGAATAGCAGTGCTGTGTTTGAAATCTTCTACTGGGCTTCAAATTCAAAGTTTATGTAATTGGGCTCTCAGAAAATCCCCAAGGTAAATGGAGTTATGAATGTGGAACAACAGGGTTTACACATGGGGTCCCATACTGAAAAGTTCAAGTAACTTGTGAATATTACAACTTTGCAAAGGCTAAATAGAAATCTGGCAAAAAAACAGATTCTACACAAAGGAAGGGCATGCTTCAGATCCCTATCATAGAATGGAGAGTAGTTCTTCCATCTTTTAGAGGGTACAGTTCTCTCTGATCTATATCAAAGTAAAAAGCAACAAAATGAGAATGGAGCTGTACAGGACCATAAGCTTCTGTAGGTCTGAAGTGGAAGCCTGTAAAACAGGAATTGTTACTCATTGTTTACAAGATGTTTTTGACAGAGGGAATTTAAAAATCAGTTTACTAAACATACAGGATTTTGTTTTTCCCCTACTATACCATTAATCTGCTAGACAAAGTTCTCACTAGAGTATTGGCCAGGATACCCCAAGTGGCACATTCTCTGAAATATCATTTAATTTACCAAAATCTAAAAAAAACTATGAAAGGGGACAGACAAAAATAATGGTCTATGGTACTTCAGCAGAATGTGCACTGTAGGGAAGAAGAGAGACTCGAGTACTTTCAACAGCTCCTATTCACACATGCGTTTACATGTCATGGTATGTAGCATCTGTACTTCCAATGGCATTTTTCTCTGAGTAATGCTTTTGTTATGTTTAAATGGAAAGACATATTCTCCTTACCTTCCCAACACTCCACCAAAAAGTTACTTGTCCTATAAATTCTTCTCAGAAACTGTGTATTTTGTTTGTCGAAAATGTCAGAATGATGTGCTCTTTTAACTTACATTTCTATATCTGGCTGGATGAGTCTGCATTTAGGCATCTCCAATTAATGTATTTCTCTCCTCAGAAATCTATTTTAAGAACACCCCAAAAATTATTTGTTGGGAATGAGAAACGTGAAAAACACTCCTCAAACTTGATCGGTAGTTTGAAAATTCTGTTTCCTGGTCAATAATATAAATCATAGAAGCCTGTGAAGTTGTAATTTTGTCACCATTTATTACAGGTTCCACCTCATTGCCAATTAATTAACGTACAGCAGGTGTTGGGGCGTTTTTCCCCAAACTAAAACACTTCCATGGATGTTCTGGCTACAGGCAGAACTTACACTGGCTGTGTTTGTATGCAAGACCTGCTTCTTATTTCTTCATTTAAGCTCAGTAACAAACGTCATCTTCACTATTAGTGACGGGCAAAGGGCTCCAGATAGATTTGTTGTTACTTCTGGGTTTTCCTAGCAGAATGAAGGAGTGGGGAGTGTGCAGGTTCTCAGTGGCATGTATTTTTATCTAATTAAAGAAACGCAACAGCAGTTTGTACAAAATGATTTCCTGCGTATACTAATACATCTGTAGGAGAGTCTGAAGATAAATTGGGGGTTTTGTTTGGATCCAAACAGCCTGCTGAGTTTTTTGTTGTTGTTATTTTTAAACTGGCTCAGTAGTTGGTAAGCATTTACCAACAATTACTTTTTCATCCAGCTGATGGCATAAATAATTGATCTGATAAAAGGTTCTAACACATCAAATCAGTAAACAACCTTCCAGGTGAATTGGTGCTCATCCATTCCCCACACACCCAGAAAGTGTAATTTATGCCAATTAGACCCATGAAATGTGCTTGTCTTTTTGGCCTATGATAGTTAGCCAAACTATGTGGGTTCAGTTGTCCCTAAACCTGTCAGAAAGGTAACTCACATTGAGCCCTTGTTCAGGTGGTGAGAACTAACTGACTTCCCAGGTGAGGAGATGCCATTATTGGTCTCAGCCTTCTGCTCAATCTGTGAGGGGTCAGGATATTCCCTGGGATGCCCTCAATTCCATCTCTCCACTTTCCAGAGTGAACCAAAATCTGCATTTTCTCCCTCCTGTGAGATGCCCCCATGGCCAGGTTATTCAATAAGGCCAAGTGCAGAGTCCTGCACCTGGGACATAGCAACCCCTTGCAGCGCTACAGGCTTGGGGCAGAGAGACTGCACAGCTCTCAGGCTGAGAAGGACCTGGGGGTGTTGGTGACTGCAGACTGAATGTGAGCCAGCAGTGTGCCCAGGTGGCCAAGAAGGCCAACGGCATCCTGGCTTGTATCAGAAACAGTGTGGCCAGCAGGGCTGGGGAGGTGATTGTGCCCCTGTACTCAGCTCTGGTGAGGCTGCACCTCAAGTACTGTGTTCAGTTCTGGGGCCCTCACTACAAGAAAGACATTGAGGTCCTGGAGCAGGTCCAGAGAAGGGCAACCAGGCTGGTGAAGGGGCTGGAGAACAAACCTTCTGAGGAGCAGCTGAGGGAGCTGGGGTTGTTTAGTCTGGAGAACAGGAGGCTGAGGGGAGACCTTATCACTACCTACAGTTACCTGAAAGGAGGTTGTAGAGAGGTGGGTGATGGTCTCTTCAGCCAAGTGGCAGGACAAGAGGAATGGCCTCAAGCTGTGCCAGGGCAGACTCAGATTAGATGTCAGGAAAAAGTTCTTCACTGAAAGAGTTGTTGGGGTGTGGAACAGGCTGCCCAGGGAGGTGGCTGAGTCACCATTCCTGGATGTATTTAACAGACAGGTAGATGAGGTGCTCAGGGATATGGTTTAGGACATGACAGGTACCGTTGGACCTGATGATCTTAATGGTCTTTTCCAACCTTGTGATTCCGAGATGAAGCTCTCAGGTCTTACTGTCAATGCTGTCAGACTCCAACATTGAGCCAGCCTGAACCCATATGTGTGTCCAAACCACCCATCATACCCACTACAGGACCAGAGGAGGGTGGAGGGAGGCGGGGGTGGTGGTGTGTGTATTATCTGCTCAGGTTTTAACTCCTTGCTTCAGTTTGTAGACGTTATCACATTGTGAAACAGTGTCAGGAGAAGAGATGCAGATGTGTCCCTCAAAATTCTTCCTTTGCTTCATTGTTAGTACAGTCTGTCAGGTATTTCAGTCTGAGCTTTTTATGTTTCTTTTTTTTTTTGTTGTTCTTTCCATTCCAAAAGTGTGTTTTTGTTCAATTTGTTTTCATTTCATTTAGATAAAGAGAATCTGGTTTTGCTTAGTATGAAACAATGGTGTTTTATTTTTGGTCTGACAACCACTGTTTTCTGGTTATTGGTGATTAAGTGAAGGTAAGAAGGGTTTCTAAACATTGCAGTGGATTCATAACATAATATTGTGCAGAACAGCCATTGCAGCTGAAACTTTACAAGGAAGAAATGCTCAGTTGTCATTTTAATTTCCCCTTATTATATCAAAATTATTAGTTTCACATTGCCTTCATTTAATACCTACTTGAGAATGTCTGATTTTGTTGTTCTCAGCAAAAAAAAATCACATTGGCAGAAAACCTGTGTTTGAAATACATCAGAGAGCTTTACTGTGATGTGAAAGTAGCAAATCAGACACAGACTGATTCTTTGGTCTTCTTTTAGTGTTTTGTTTGGAGCATGGTATTAACTGTTCCAGTTGACTTCAGTACAAGTGGTTTGGGACTTATCAGATTGAATTGTGACAAGGGGCCAACTTCTCCCAGATCTGTATTGATAAAGCCTGTTCCTCCAGGTGCAGGTGGAGCATCATTCATGGCTGTAAGTCAGGTGTTTGAATTAGGCACCTGCTCAGGTACCTGGCAGAACTGGGTTCAGGACTTCGCTACAGCCCAGAGCTATGTGCTACTAGAGAGTGTTCCCTGTTCCACTTACCTGTGTCTTCTCTGTATCTTCTGCAGGTGGTGGCTCCACGGAAATGTTAGGTGACCTATTAATTAAAAGGATCAGGAGGCCTGCTCAGTGTTGTGTCATACTTCTGCTAAGTCCCTAAATCTCCAGAACTCTACTTCTGGCCCCAGCAAATAAGCTACTAAATGGCATTCGGTCTCTCTACTCTGGGGGTCCAGTCAGGTTCAGGATAGAACAAAAAACATACTATAGCAGAGATGTGGTTCTTAACCTAATTAGCTCCACACTTGAAGTTGTTGTTTTTCAAGCTTGGAAGTAAAAAACAAACAAAACCCCCAAACCAATCCACATAGATTTTGTCTGTTTTCTTTCTCCCCCCAGCTCCCCTCACCCAAGATGGAAGTTATCCCAGCTGTGTCCACACATGTGTCATGGGTGCAGATGAGAAAAACGGATTTGATTCTCCACTTTGCGTGGCAGATGAGCAGCTCTGACAGGGCAAAGGTAAGCATGGCGTCGCTGCATCACTGGGCTCATCAGTCCCTGTGGTGTGCCCTCACCCCGTGGCCCTCCCTGCCCTGGGCAGTGCCAGAACACCACCCTCCTGCAGGGTTCCCTTTCACTTTTCCCACACACAAGCATTACAGTAACAGAGAAGACTGAAATTGTAGTAATTTTTCAGCCTATTTTTTACCTCCTTTTTTTTTTTTCCCTGAAATTCTTACAGGAAACTACATTAGAATCCCAAAGTAATGGAACATTAAAAACCCATCTGGGGATCTAAACCAATTTTAATATAAAGAGCTACAGTAGCATTGATGCATGACCACAAAGACAGATACGATCCACTGCGATTATGGCAGATACCCTGCAGTTGTTCTCAGGAACATAGGAGTCTGATCTTTAAAAAAAAAATAAAAATAAAAAAATCTTGATATAGCTAGATAATTGCAGAATGAAACTGGTAGAAACTAATCTTTGGCTACATAAATATAGCAAGATTTATTTAGCAAATACTGCCAGAAAAGAAGATACTTTCCTTGTTCTGGGAGCGTTATGCACCCAGAAACACATATGCATGTGCTAAAGAAATGTGACTGGCTCGATGGAATTAGCATGTACAAGTATATAGAACTAAGAATACATATAATATTATGTGGAGGACGTCATTAAAGAATGGTTATGTGACCGAGGATGTGAACAGCCGGACATGTTACGGTTGATGCCAATTACAGATGGAAAAGTACAGAAGAACAAGATGAGGCCTAAGTGG